>CAUYUJ010000880.1:486145-526145 GCA_963575745.1 Prorocentrum cordatum
CTCCTCCTCCTCCTCCTCCTCCTCCTCCTCTGTCTAAATTCGCTGCCGGTAGGAGCGTAGAGTACGTGAAGCACAGAAAGAAGAGGACGAGGAGGAACTAGAGCGTCACACCACGGCTTTCCTGATGAAGAAAGGGCGGCAACTCTTGAAGAACCTAGGTTGGATCCAGGGGGAGACCATCGGACTACGCCAGAGAGCAGAAGGACTCCCCCCCCAAGAGCCACTTGAAGCATCGTATTGGACCTTCGAGCACTTAGAAAAAGCAGGAGTTGGCGCCCCGAAGTTTGCAGAGCAGGAGTTTGCGAGCCCGAAGAAACTTAGACAACGACTGATCCACTTCAGGCAGTGCCAGGCCATGCCGTTGAACATGTTGCGTGCACACAGCTTCTCGAGCGAAAAGCAAAACCACAAGAAGGGGATAGCTGGAAAGCGCATTATGCATGCTTATTGTGGGGTAGGCATGTCATGGCACAGTGGTATTCACAAGCGCGCTCTAGTACAGAATCGTCCCTATTTTGCCCACGGTGGACTGGCGAACAGATCTCGTGACAACGCCATCTTAGTTCTACTGGCCACAAAATGGCGTTGTGAAAAAGCAGGCCGCTCCCTTATCATGAGCAACTTCGATTGCACGAACGCGTTTGCCTCTACCGATCGTGAGCTGCTTAGAGAGCACGCGTGGCAGACGGCAGCGGAGCACGACGTACCTTATGCACTTGGCGCAGTCGAACACACAGCACTGACCTTGCAGGCCTCAGACATGAGCATTGACATGATCAGCCAGCAGGGGGCCCAGATGGGCTTCACTCTAGCTCCACGAGACTTTAACGACGTCTACAACCCAGTGGTCTCGGAGTGGCTGAACGGTGAGCGCGAACAAGAGGGCCAGTGCATTAATGATACATTGCATCCTATAAGTATGAAGATGCTAGACCTTTCGATTAGCACGTTTATGGATGACATCACGAAGATTACCATGTTGCCTATAGGTGCCTTACCCGAGGAGATCGCAGAACAGATGAACCAGGTTACGCATAGATTGGAGACCCCATTGCAGATAGGGAACTGGCTTCTGAACCCGACAAAGACCAACCACTTGCTAGTACTTAGAGGTACTCGTTCTTATCATAGTACAAGAACGCTGAGGAAACAAGATAGTGGGCTGAACGGAGAGGCCTTGCGAGAAATGAGGGTTCTTGGACCATATATCCCGGGTGACCAGGGTATTGGAGGCGAGATCAAGAGGCGCATTACAGCAGCTAGGGCAGCATGGAGGCAATGTTCACCGTTTTGGTCATCTAAAACTACGAAGGGTATTAAGAGGAGCATGTTTATCGCGTTTGTAATGGGGGCTGCGCTTAGTGGCTTAAGTAGTTTCATCATTCCCAAAAACACACGGACGCGATTGATGTTGTGTTGTGCAAGCTGCTCAGATATCTTTCCAGAGGTAAACACTGCACGGTGGACGAGAAGGGGAGGAGGCGCGCAGGTAGCATGAATGCAGTATTTAAGGAATGGCGCATTGAACGTACAGCGGACACGCTGAAGGTTAGAAGGCCGCATGCCTATCGCAGGTGGGCCCTCTACCCCCAGGATCACGAAGCAGTTATCGCAGCAGTGTTCGGCACCTCGAAGAGTGACGCAGAAATGGGAGCAGCCAGACTAGCACCAGGTAAGCGTATCTGGGCCAAGAGTACACCGTGGGCAAAGCAGTTCGTCTCAGACATGAATGACCTTGCGAGCACGGATCCTGACATACATGCATGGTGGCACGCGCGCGCGAACGACATTAGCGTGTTCGACCCCAGCACAGAGGAATACAGCATGTGGATCAGGACAGACCCGAGCATCATGAATAGCGCAGCAAGAGAATGGGCAAAGAGCAGACCAGAGGAGCCAGAAGAAGACATGAGGGAGCCAGAGGAAGTAGAGAAACCCTTTCGGTGCGACTTCAGGGGACTGAACGAGGAGACGGGTGAGGAGGAGGTATGTGGGTGTCGTTTTCGGTCGCACGCAGCACTCGCAGCACATAAGAGGGAATACCATCGTCTCGAACCACTACTGCACAAACTAGTTGTAAGCAACCAGTGCCCGTGGTGTAGGTCTACTTTCTCGACACGTAAGATAGCGACAGACCACGTAGTACGAGCAGCGACACAGCACGGAGTTTGCCACGTGGATCATTCTAGATGGGTACACCCTGTGATCGAGCCAGCAGATCTGTCATGCAGCATTTGTGAGTATCAAGCGAAAGACTTCGACGACTTCCAGACACACGTTACCCTCCATCACCCAGGGCCTGTAGGTGTACTACACACAAGGCAACATGATGAGCTGGAGGGCGAAGAGGACGCTGGGCGGGGAGGCAGCAGCGTCGGGAGGGGCAGCGGCCTCGGCGGCAGCAGCTTCGGGTGGAGGGCATGCAGCAAAGGGAGCAGGCGGCAGGGGAGCCAAGTCAGCAAAGCAGCACAACGTGGCCGCAGCCCCCGAGCTTCAATCAGCAGTCGTTTCACTACAGAAACTGGCCCTGAAGAGCCGCCGACCAGAGAGATGTCGAACACAGTTTTCGAGTTCTGGATTCTGCCCTACCTGGCGCCGCCTGTGCAGGCGGGGTTGGAAGCCGGCTTGGCGCATCACGAAACCGTGCGCTCGATCGGCAAAGGACACAACCAGGGCCCCCCCCACTCCCACGTCGCCGCAGGGTTCTTAGAGAGCGCTCACGGCAGCCTGAACGAGGCAGACCAGCACGAAGGACCAGCAAAGCAAGTACTAGGAGAATTGATGCAGGTCATGGGCAGCGAGCACGGCATGCAAATCACCAACGAAATATTTCGAGTATTCCGCCTGAAAGAGACCTACAAGCCAGATGGGGTCGAGGACGCAGCTCGGAAGGTGAAATTACAGTACAGTGTGAACATGCAGCCAGACCTTCGCACGACCCTCCAGCTCGCCACCAAGCAGGGCCAGGAGGTCCCCACAGTCCCGTCCACGATCGACATGCGCGCGCTGCAGGCAGCGTTCAACTTAGTACTGACCAAGCATCGGGGGGCCAGGCCAGTGGGACCAGGACCTCGCACGGAGCTCGAGCGCGCAGTCGAGAGGCAGCTCCGCAATTTACAGAGGCAGTGATTGCACAAGCGGAGATACTAGCACGAGACCCACAGAAGTTGACCAATATGTATCGGTTACTTGATGGGGGATCTGAGCGCGTGCGACACATAGTGCAAGCAGTAGAATTCGTTCGTGCCCGAATGGCCAGCACCACAGCCAAGTACGTTCAGGGAAGTGGGTCTGGGTCTAAATAATTGTTTACGGGGTCCACATCTTTAGTGCGCACCTCATCTACTACACAGATATGACTACTCGAGGGAGCTGTCATTCACATGAGGGTATTAGGAGGTCGTCCTTAGCCTTTTCCTCGAGCTTTCTGGAGAGAGCAAGGCGCCAGCACGCCCAGCACCATGGCCAGTGGATCCTCTGCACGTGCTCCGACCCCGAAAGCAGCTCCGAGGCCTCGTCCTACGACAGTTGCACGTGGAGCGGAGGCAGATGACTACATACAGACGGCCAAGATGTCCCACGTCACTGCAGCTCAGCGCATCAAGCAACACCAGTCCATCATGATCGGTGAATACTCTCGCATGACGGCAAGCCTCAGATCGAGCGAAGCACAATTCAGTGTGCTTAGGAACTTGAGGTTTGAGGACTCCGAGGATGAACGGGAGCGTGTGATCCTGGTGCGCAATCTCTCGTCCCAGATCGAGTATATTAAGCACCAGAGGGACATAATCTCGCAGCTCCTTGAGAATTTCGACACGAAGAGTCCCAGCGTTGTAGAGCATAGCTATGTGCCAGATCCAGATGGGGATGGTGCCAGTGAGGTGAGAGGCAGTGCGAGGCAGTAGTATCTTGCACGTGCACGTGTGTCTTGCCCTCCCTCCCCCCTGCCTTCCCGAGAGTGTGCCCCTTCCCTCCCCCCGCCTCCCCCCCCGCTCTACTACTACGACGTGCAGTGCTGCGACTTCCAGTGGGAGCGCCGGCGCCGCGCGCAGCGGGGGGGGAGGATTTAAAAAATCGTGTTTTTTTCTCGGCTTGCAGAGTGCAGTGAGCCAGCAGAGCGCAGCGAGCGAGCGTGGCCCACTGAGGTTAGCTCGCTCGCTCCCCAGTTTTGGCTCCCCCATCAGTGCTTGCTCAGTTTGGGGTCTGGGCGAGAGGTCTGGCCCCAGGCAGCGCTTGCATCGGTGGAGGATTTGAGGCTGCAAGGGGGAGCCCCTGCTGGAGCGGGGCCGCTTCCAGCAACAGCTGGCGCGGCTCCCGCGGGCAGCGGAGGTGACGATACCCACAGTTGCAGTAGCTCACTGTCCTAGGGGCTTGATGTGCTGTTAAGTCATCGACTCATGGCCCCCAACGGCTCCACCACCACCTCCTCCTCCTCCTCCTCCTCCTCCTCCTCCTCCCTCCTCCTCCTCCTCCTCCTCCTCCTCCTCCTCCTCCTCCTCCTCTTCCTCTTCCTCCTGATCCTCCTCTCCCTCCTCCTCGGCACCTGTGCCACTCCTGTTTGCCCGTCGGGGCCAGGTGGAAAACAGGCGGGTAGCAGCCCGATCGTCACCCTTTTTTGCCCGCAGGGGCCAAGGGGAGAGGAAATTGCTCTCGTCGCCGCGGCCACCTATGGAGTAGGTGGTGGGTAGGTTGGGCGTCGGAGCACGGCTCTGGCGCCCCCTACCCCGAACAGGGAGCGCGGAGCGCGGTCTCCTTGCGTTCCTTGTTCGCGCATTGAGCTCGCCACGGGGGCATGGCCCTGGACCGTTGGCGCTGCTCTTCTTCGGCCCCCTGCTCGCCCCCTTAGCAGGTGGGCGTCTGTTCCTCTCTGCGAGGTTTTTGAGGCGTGGGGCTCAAAACAAAAATCCTCCTCCGCCTCCTCCCTCCTCCCTCCTCCTCCTCCTCCTCCTCCTCCTCCTCCTCATGATCCTCCTCCTCCTCCTCCTTCTCCTCCTCCTCCTCATCATCCTCCTTCTCTTCTCCTCCCCATGATCATTAGTATCTGCATTATTTGGCTTATCTTCTTCTTCCTCCAACGGTCGCCCCCCATTGCCCGTCGGCGGTTGAAAGTAGGTATTTCTGGATTCCCAGATCCCAATCTACTTCCAGCGCCTTCCTACCTCAGGAAGCGGCATGGCGTCGGTGCGCTGCGCGTTGTTCTCTGGGCGGGCCTGAACCCGATCTAAAGTGGAACCGCATACCAAGAAATACCCTGCTTGCTTCCAAGGTTCCCCGGGTTTCTTGGATTTCGACGGTTTTTGCGTGACGTCCCCACACCAAAAATCGATGGACGTCTTTGGGTCTCAGGGTTGGGTTTCGTCTGGAAGGTTTCTCGCGTTCGAGCTCATACTGAATTCTCTGGCCGGATCTGAACCCAAACCATTGTATACCCTTCGTTCCTTTTCACGTGGTTACTAATTGTTCCGACCAACGTGGAAGCTCGAATAAATGAGTTCGACGAAGGACCCAATCACATGCAGCTGCGAGTGCTGCATTATGGGTACAAGTTTCGGTGGAGCCCCCTATGGTCGGGAGCTTTGAGACGGGGGTCAATGCAGACGGGGGTCAGCCAGGGCGCCGGATCCTGCAGGATCCTGCGAAGGCCCCCATCTGGCTGACCCGGGTCAGGGAGCCGCTCGTGGCCGCGAGGCGGCCGCACATATTGGCTGACCCGGGTTTGCGAGGACCTGCGTTGCAGTTTTTTTTTCCTGCATTGCAGTTTTTGGTTTCCTGCTGACCCGGGTCTGGATTGACCCGGGTCAGAAGGTCCCCGATATGGGGCCACGAAGCGTGCGAAGGGTGCGCCGAAATCGGTGGCGCGGGCGCATGTGGACACCGCCACTGGCGGCTTCGGTGGAGCTCCCTACGGGGCCACGAAGCGTTGTCCTGTGTGGGGGGGGAACGCATGCGAACTGCGCCATTGGTACCTTTTTGGTGAAGTTCCCTATGGGGCCACGAAACGCTGTCCTGGGTGGGGGAAACGCATGCGAACTGCGCCATTGCCGCCTTCGGTGGAGCTCCCGATGGGACCACGAAGCGGTGTCCCGGGTGGGAGAGACGCACGCGAACGGTGCCACTGGGACCTTCGGTGGAGCTTCCCATAGGGCCACGAAACGTTGTCTTGGGCGGGGGAGACGCATGCGAACGGTGCCACTGGGGCCTTCGGTGGAATTCCCTACGGGGTCACGAAAACTATCCTGGGTGGGGGAAAGTGCCAATGGGGCCTTCGATGGAGCTCCATATGGGGCCACTCGGTGGAGCTCCCTGTGGGGCCACGAACCGTGTGAGGTGTGTGTGTGTGTGTGTGCGTGTGTGCCTACATGGGTGGCACTGACCCATGCGGACCCTGCCACTGGAGCCTTCGGTGGAGCGATGTCCTGGGTGGCGTTGACGCACGCGGCCCCTTCCTCGTACTGGCCCTCGGCACGAAGCTCTGGGGCATTCACCCCCATGCTCACAACCTGCCGCGCGCTTTACCGGTAAAACTAAAACAACACAACAAAACTTGTTTTGCTATCTTTCATTAACCTTCCAAAACCCGCCCGTAAAAAAAAAAGGTACATGCTCGACCTAAGGCCAAGGCCTGGATAGATCGTTCCCCAGCGTTCCCGACTCCTCTCCGACGCCTGCCGCCTCTTTGTGTTGGCGCAAGCGGATCCAAGGGCGTGAGGGATCGTGGTTGGCCATGTGAATGTTCATCTGAGCCCCACGGTTTTCGGGAGTGGACAGGCCCCCTACCCTGACACGTCGATTAGTGGATTGTCCGTTTTCGGTTTTCGAGAGGGCGCCGCGGCCGTTATTTTCCAGGCTTGCGCCCTCCAGGTTTGGGCCCGAGGTCGTTTTCATTAAACCACGTTTTACTAAAGGGGGGTCTGTCCATCCCCGACATGTGGATGTTCATCTGAGCCCCACGGTTTCATGGTCGGCCTGGCCGTGTCCGTCCCGCGCGGGCGCGGCTGCAGTCGGCGCCCACCAGCCCTCCTGCGTTGGGTTCCCGGTTTGAATGGAGAACTGCGGTCGCGTCTCCTCCTCCTCCTCCTCCTGCCTCCTGCCTCCTGCCTCCTCCTCCTCTTCCTCCTCCTCCTGTCTCCTCCATTCCTTCTCCTAAAAAATGAGTTCCCCCTGTCGCACCTCGAGAAGTTTTCTAGGGCGGGCGGGGCGTTTCGCCTGAGACTTCCTTACCTCTTTTGATTATGAAGCTTGAAAGTTGGTCACAGTTTTACAGATGGAGGGCGGGTGGTGCTCAAAATGTGGCTCTCGCATTAGCGCCGCGCACACTCGTCTTAACAATTCGCAAGCGTTTCACGGATTGAGGGCGAGTCGTTTTCAAAGTGTGGTTCTCGCCTTAACGCCGCCCACATGCGTCTCGACAAATTGCAAGAGCTTCACGGACTGAGGGCAGTTCTTTTGCAACATGTGGTTCTCGCTTTCGCGCCGCGCACATTCCTTCTAAAATTGCGCAAGAGTTTCACGGCGTGAGGGCGGCTCTTTTTTTCAAAATGCGGTTCTCGCTCCAGCGCCGCGCACATTCGTTTCAAAAAAAAATGCAAGAGTGTCACGGATTGAGGGCGGCTCGTTTTCAGAATGTGGTTCTCGCCCCAGCGCCGCGCACATTCGTTTTAGAAAGTTGCAAGAGTTCCACGGGTTTTCATGACCAGCGTACCAGAATTCTGCGTCTTGGAAGGATTCAGGCTGCTGAGGGTGCACATGTTGTGTTGATTCGCGGTGTTCAAGTCCCAGGATTAGCGTCTTGGCATGATTCAGTCAAGACGCACCAGTCAGGTTGATCCGTGGCGCTGGAATCCCGAGAACAATGTCGTGGCATGTTTCAGGGTCTTTAAACAGTTGTCTTCCAACGAGGCAGTTCCCTCAATAAAATGAACCGTTGTATGGGGCCTATGAAGAGGGAGCCTGGATGGAGCGTGTATTCCAACATCGTTGATGCCTCTTGGGTTTACACTGGTCCTCCTCCTCCTCCTCGCCCTCCTCCTACCTCCTGTTTGTCCTGCCTCCTTGCCTCCCTACTTTATGGGCTCGGCGAACTGCGCAGCTGTCGCCACTTCCGCAAGGTTTCCTGGGAGGTCCAGCGGAGGGGGGCAGTCACGAAGATCCCCTGCGGGACTTCACGCCTCTCTGGGGTAAGTCGGGCATGACCCTCTGCAGGAGGATTATCCAAAGATAATCAGAAATAGTCTGGAGACGATTGTTCGATTATGGTTCGGTGCTGTTAAATGTGTTTGACTATAGTCTAGTTTTCTTTCAAAATCCGTCTGTCGGAGGACATGCCCGACCTAAGCATGGATGGCTGTGAATTTCGCAGATGTCGCCGCTTTCGTCGGCTCCTGGGAGGTCCGGCGGAGTGGGTAGTCACGCAGATCCCTACGAAACCGCGCAGTTCTTTGTGGGGTTGCGAATTGCGCAGTTGCCGCCACCACCGTGGGTTCCCCAGAGGTCCAGCGGAGTGGGTAGTCACGCAGATCCTTGTTGTTACATTCGTGAGCTCTTTGGAGGAGTGGATAGTCACGCGGATCTCTGCGGGACCTCGCGTCTTCCAGAGGTGGTCTTGTCATTTAGCGCTCGGCGCTGTTGCATCACAGGGCGCTGTCTTTCGCGGCCGATTCCACCCAACCCCTCTTCAGCTGTCTGCCGCCCACCGCAGCAGCAGGGGTGAACCAGACAGAGCGCGCGGCGTTGTCATTATCACAAGTAGTTCCTCCCCTTCCTTTTCAATCCTCCTCCTCCTCCTCCTCTTCCTCCTCCCCTCCTCGTGCTCACCCTCCAATTATGCCCCCCCGTTGTAAGTTCCTTGTCGTGCTTGCTTGTTATCGCCCTCCCTTTTTCGATTTGAGCTGCGCAGGTGTTCGACGCACGTGGCCCGACGTTCGGCGCAGCAGCTCAGAGTCTTGCATCTATCGCAGTGTGGTGGTCAATCTTGAGCGTTCATCTTATCAGTCGCCCCGCTTGGAGAAAGAGATGGGGCAAATCTCAGCCAAATCATGGGAGGGTCTGGGGACATGCGGAAAATTGGAACAGGACGGTGTATTGCAGCATCGTTGATGCATTTTGTGTTCTTTCTGGTATTTCTCTTTCTTCCTTCCTTGCCCTCATTGTTCCCCCAGTATGATCTTCATTCCCATCCTCTCCCCTCCGCTTCCTCCTCCGCCACCTCCTACGTATTCGTTATTCTTCCCCCTCCTCCCCCATCCTGGTCCCTTTCTTTCTCCCCCTCCCCCGCCTCCTTCTCCGCACCCCCCCCACTTCCTCCCATCCGTGCCCCCCTCGTTCGCCCCTGCCCCCGACGGAGGCGGCGGCAGCGGCGGCGGCGACGACAGCAGCGGCGGCGGCGGCGGCAGCGGCGGCGGCGACCCCGTCAGCAGGTCCGCTGCCCGCTCGGCGGCGTCGCCGCGTCGGCGGCTGCGCGGCGCGGCATCGGCGCGTCGGCGGCCGCGCTGCTGGCGGCCGCGGCGCTGGCGGCGCCCTGAGCCGAGGCAGGCGCGCGCGCACGCCGCTCGTGGCCTTCGGCACCCAGCGGCCGGCGCCGAAACCGACGCGGCCGCTGGGGCGGCTCCATCCATCTGTGCTATTCCCCCAACCCCCAAACCCGCCCGCCCGTCCATGCTTCCTCCCCATCTCCTCCACCCCTCGCGCGTCCTCTCCCCCTCTGTCGCCCCTCCCCATCTTCGTTCTACCCGAGCGGGGCCTGATCATACCCTGCTCGCTTTCCCGGCCTTTGATCGTCTCTCCCCGCCGCTGCCGTTTCCTGCTCTGGGGCCCAAGAGGAGATCCTTGGCTCAAGGTAGGCTCAAGTGAAACGGCTCCCAGGGTACCCAAACAAATCCCACATCACCTATAAGTACTATCTAGAAAACCGGCTCCTGCCTTCGCGGACACAGCCGTGGCTACCCTGGCGGCCGCGACTGCGGACGCGCTTATGTCAGGAGGGAAAAAACACACAGACACAATTAATCTTCGATCCCCCCGAAAATTTGAGAAAATATGGGATCTGGGGGTGAAGACAGAAACCCAGAAAATATGGGAAAACATGGGGCATATTTTTATTTGTGTGTATTTATTTGTGTGTCCTTGGGCCCCTTCATTATGGACGACGGGGAGGCGGGCCTCACCCGGGGCACCGCGGCCCTTCGGCTGACCGGTGCCCCCGCGCCACCAGGCCCTGCGCCGCCCGCTGCCGCCGGTGCGCCGGTGCGCCCTGCGCCGCCGGCTGCCGCAGGAACAGGTGCATCTCAGAGGCTGGTGACGTGGTATCGCTCGGACGTGTGCATTTTTCCTTCGGTGAAGACCATCGAGGAGCATCCTTGATCATTTGGCGAAAAAGCCACGCACGAAACCGGAAAAAACACAAGGAATGGACGTCCGAGCGATGGCCAGCTGTAAGACGACAGCGACGGCGACATCGACATCGACGGCGACCAGGTTGGCGCGCCGCGCGCCCCCGGACCGCCGCCCCCCTAGTGGGTCGACAGCAGCAGGCGTGGTACCCCGCAGGCCAGCAGCCCGGTCCGGGGGACCTGCAACCCTTCCGCTCTCAGCTTCTGCGCGATGGGGTGGATAAAACGACGCGAAGATCGGGACAAAATCGGATCGGGATAACTCGAAATCTCTGAGAATCGGCGGGTTTGGAGGATGTATTGGGCGCCGCGGCCGCTCCAGAGCGTTCTGGAACGCTCTGAGAGCGCTCCGGAACGCTCTGGAGCGATTTATCCCGATCCTAGCCTTGTTTTAGGAGGAGAAGGTGATGCAGCATCTCGCGCTCGTGCAGGCCGCCAGCGTCTCCGCCCCCACGCTGGCCGACTTCCCGATCGAGCACCCGCACAGCCTCGGCTCGGTGCTGCCGATGCTGAATCCAGGCCCCCCAGATGGGGTCGGAGTAGATGGGGTCGGAGGATCGCGCCGCATCGCCGATGCATCGGCGACGCAACTCGATGTGGGGCCCGATGTTCTCCACGTCGACGACTCGGATGTATCGCAGACGTCGACCATGCATCGCCAGTGCATCGCCAATGCATCGCCGATGCATCGGCGATGTGTCGGCGATGCGGCGCGATCCTCCGACCCCATCTGCTCCGACCCCATCTAGGAGGCCTCTATCGGGTTGACCCAAAAAGGGGTCCAGCGACAAGGGGATGGCGCAATAGATTTGTGGGGTTGCAATAAATTTTGGGGGTGCAATACATTCCAGGGCGCAAATGTATTGCTGAATTCTCGCGTGCAATACATTAGTTGCAATACAATGCAATACATTTCTCCGGCACAATACGTTTGCAATACAATTGCCCCAAATCTATTGCACCACCCCCTTGCAGCTGGACCCCCTTTTTGGGTCGCCCAGAATCTACTGAAGAAGTTGGGGTATCTCCCCGACTCCACGGGCCCCTGGGCGATGCTCGGTTTTGCGATGTCGGGCGGCACCGATCCTTCCGAAGAGGGTCTGGCCCCCCGGGGGGCGCGCGGCCCGCGTTCCCCTCTGTCGCCGGCCTCCCACGCCCGCGGGGCCACTTGCAGAGCGTCTCGCCGCCGAGGCGCTCTCGGACAAATTTCAGGAGGGAAAGAAGCATAAAGACACAATGAAGCGTCGATTCCCCAGAAAATATGAGGAAATATGGGAAGTGGGGGGGAAGACAAAAACCCAGAAAAGATTGTAAAATATAGGGAATGATGTATTTGTGTGTATTCATTTGTGTGTCCCAGAGTCCCTTCAAAATTCACCTAGGCCGCGGAGAGATGCGCAGAGGATTTGCCGGCGGTATTGAAGGCTCGCCGACGGATCAAAGTCGCCGACCTCCCCCTCCAGAAGGAGCTGGGCTGCGACGCGATCAAGACGATCCTTGCCAGCACGCAGGTCCAGAGCCTCCAGTTCTACACACAGTGGTCCAACATACTTCAGTGCGTCTCCTCCCCCGTGGTGGCAGGCAGTCGCTGATTCCCGAGCCCTGGCTGCTCTTGCGGAGAAGGGGGACGATCGGGTCTGGGACGAAATCGCCGGGAAGAACGTGGTCATGTGGGCTCCGACAGACGCCAGTGCGTGCAGCCCGTGCCTCCCGTCGTTAATGCGACGCACGGCTTGGGAGTCCAGGCCCACCACGCTGATATTTCTTTCCTTATCCCTCTCACCTCAGGCTTGAATTATGTTCGCAACATCACCAATGTTTGGTCATCCTCTATGCTGTCCGAGAGGTGGATGGCGATCGCCCAGGACCTGGCGTTCGTGTCGTAAACACGACAAGCGCGGCCTCGCCGTGTTCCCCCTCCGTCGCACAGACCCCCGCGGAGTACCGCGCATGGCCCAGATGAACACAATCTCGCTGGTCGACGACTTCGCCGTCGCAACGTTCGACATGCGTGTGGTCAACCCTACCTCTTTCTTGGCTGTGGGTCAGCTCCAACGTCTGCAGGATGCTCTGTTCAGATGCCACCGGCGAAGCCTTCCCTCCACCAAGGACGTCTCGCGCGTATCGATTAACGTTATCATCCCACCCAACACGGCGGAAATGAACCAGATGCTTGTCTTGAAAATTCTGCGCGCCGAGGTGCTCCCGCAGTCTACATTATTCAGCTTGAAGTCCATGACGGGCTCGGTGGACGCGAAGACTGTGGAGTGTAATGGGCACAGCGTGGTCCACCACTATTGGCCGCTGTGCTCACAGATGCTCCCCATTGGGGCTTGCAGGTTCTTGGTCGTTTCCGATGCGTCGGCGGAGGCGTGGAGGGGCGTTCTGGACAGCATTTACCAGATCATTAAAGCAAACGCCGCCACACGCTTGAAGTAGAAACCCTCGCGCAATGGTGGCCGGGACATCGCCATTCCAGTTGCCACCGCCATGCACGTGGCTGCGCAAAAGCGGCGGGGTGCCCGGGGCGCCTCGATCTCAGATTGCATTGCGGACATCATCGTGAAGGGTGATTTGGGCCGGAAGGATGCCGTTGTCCTCGACCGCTTGATGAGCCATTTGCGTGGGGCCACGGGCCACTCGTTCACCAAAGCCGCGGACACGGACCACCCCAAGCCAGGGGAGTTCATCCATTTGGCCTCCCGCGATGCACAGGCCCCCTCCGGGATCATCAAGGTGCTGGCCCAGAACATCGAAGACATTGGGAAGATCTACGCGGCGTTCCACGGGCAGGCCGTGCAGATTGGTCAAGAAGTGGTTGGCATCGAGGTTTGCAACGATCTCCTCCTCTCTGATGCTGGACAGGAAAACGGAGCGAGGGGTCAGCAATAGATGCCCTCTGGCCCCTCGACCATTCAGGGCGTCCATCACAGGCGGGCTGCGATCTTGGAATTCGCTGCATCGACTATCGGGGCTACGAGGGTTTCTTCATCCTGGTTGTCTCCCGGCCCCGCTCAGACACTGACGGTCGGGATCGTGCTGTCCCCCAGGGTCTGGGACGTCATTCTACATTTTATATTCCTCTCATTCCTGGTGTTGTTCGCGGTGCCGAGTATCCTGTGGACCAACATCTGCCTCGTTTGCTTCCTCTGATTTTGGGGGCGCGGAGGTCCTCCCCGAGCGCATGATAAACAACTGTTTGCACAATGTTTCGGTCCATATCTGCCGACGCCAGCGGCTACTCCGAGCTGTTGGTGCCGCCGCTGCCGCCCCTATCCACCCTCCTCGGTCCACTCCAGCGTCTTCACGGGGACCCACGGCACTGAGGCGGGCAACAGCAAATGGCGTACCCCACCGGGCACTGTGGCTTTCTGGTCTGATGGCCCCACCGCCGGTCACGCGGGGGTCGGGATCGTGGTGCGGGGTAGTATTCTGAACCTTTTCGACGCAAACCCTTAATGCGTCCACATCTGGCGTGGCCTCGCTGCCATGCTCCGGTCACGGGGCCCGCTTGGCTCTTTGGACATTGTCGCCTCATACTTCCACGCGGTCTCAGACCTCACGGAACACGACTTCCATGGTGTGAAGCTGCACTCACGAGTCTCGAGTGTTATTTGCCCTGCTCTCCTGGCGCTCCTGCGCGCTCGCATCGCTGACAAGTTGGCGATCTCCCGGGGCGTCCTCACGCCGGTCGGCGGGGACTTCGACTACGTCGTCTCTGTCGAGGACAGGGCGCCCCTCAACTCAGGGAGTGCTTCTGGGCCCAGGGCCGGGGGCGAGGATTCGCACTTCCGGCGCTTTCAGAATCGATTCCGGGATCTTTCCCAGAGTAGGCCAGACATGCTCAAAAACGTGATTGGATTTTTCGCATCTGCCTTCGGAGCATTTTCCAGAGCCGCGCGTGATCTGCCGGGTCTTCGGGTAGCCGCCGAGGCGCGCAGCGCGAGGCGGCGGGCGACGGGGCGGCGCGCCGCCGCCCCCCTCCCCCCCGCCCCCCGCGCGCACGGCAACGAGAAGGGGGGTCAGCAAGTGCCAGACAGCCCCACGCGGGCGACAACTCGAGTGCAAGTGGGTGACCGACCGGCGGCGCCAGGCAGAGTAGACATCAGGCCCCCGGAGACCAGGACACAGATAAACCAGGACACGGAAAACCAAGGAAACGACCTCCTTCCCTGCAAAGTTACGTTTTTCAGCACCCATGCATGTTTTGTTTGCTGCACTGCAGGATTCGGGATTGTGTCCGGGTTTAGGAGGATCTTGCAGGCTTTTGAGGCCTGTGTCCGGGTTAAATCTGAAAGCGCTGCAGTGCAATATTTTGTTCGTGCCGCCGTTTGGAAAATTGGTTTCGAGGGATGTTGGGTGTCCGGGTCTAGCGTGTCCGGGTGTACGGGGCCCTGAAGACAATATTCGACGCCTAGTGCACCCCGCGCGAAGGCCGTTCGTTAGATAACCCCGAATCCCTGGAACGCATCAATGACAAATTGCGTCGACAGATTCTTCTCGTCTTACCCCATTCGGTCGCCATGGAACGCCCCAAGGGGGGGCCCGCGCGCGGTTCGACCAGCGCGCGTTCCAGGCTGGATCGCATCGCATCTACTGCAGCCGCCACGTGGCAGATGAACTAGATCGTCATCTTCGTACGTCTACTCTCGAATGGCGCCACGACCTGTCGCGCCACCGCGCGGCGTTGTTCTCCCGCCACGCCCCGCAGAGATTTCTGGCCAACAAGCGTGGCATATCCAGGCTCGCGCTGGAGCGCGTGGACTTCCCTCGCCGCGCGGCGCTCGAGCATTGAAACGAGCCGCTGCAATGGGAAGACCACGCGCGCTGGAGTCCTGCATTCGCGCCGTCGCGGGGCGCCTGGACAACGAGTTGCGGAACCCGCCGGCCGCCATGAGGTCGGCCGGCAGGCTCAGGTACCCGGCGCCCCAGGATCTCGCGGGAAACCCGCACCGCCTCGACGGCAGCTTGCCTCGGCACCTCCAGAAAGCACCAGACCGCGCGTTTCAGCTCGCCAGCGAGCGCGCTCTCGACGAACTGGGCAAATCGCATCCTGATCTGGCGGGCGGGGGCGAGCAGCGTGCCCGGCAGGCCCGACAGAAGAACCTGCGCTGAGTGACTGCTCCCAGTCGGAGCTGCAGCCTCGGTGCTGCGCAGACCCGGAGCGGGGAGGTGGTTCTCGAGCCGACGGCTACAGCTGCCGCGCTCCCCTCTCATTGGGCCGGGGTCTTCATCGGGCATCGCGCATCGACCGCGAACTGCTCCAAGTCTGGCCGGGCGAGGACCTGCGCGACGCGCGGCTGCAGCACCAAACCGACTCGCCCCTGGGCGACCTAACCTTGCATTAGCAACACGTGCGGCAGTCGGCGTTGAATGCCAACAATTCCGCTCCAGGGCATCGCGGATTTACGCCGACGCCTATGACGCCCGCACGCGGCGAACCATATTCGCGAACGCGGTGTCGATGCGGCGGCCTTCCCAGCAGCGGTTTCAAAGGCCACGTGGCGAGATCAGGAGTGCCTTAACCCTCGAGCGCGCGCGCTGCACGCGCAAGGCGCGCCGACGCAACGCGCCATCCGACTCGCCCTCGCATCGCCCCAACGCACTGGGACCTCATGTGGTCCCCAGTGGCCCCGTGGAGCCTGTTGGAGCATCCTGTGGCACCCTGAGGAAAATCTGTGCCCACGAGTCTGGCCACCAAAACAGGCAAACCGAACGAGACATCCTCAAAATCTGGCCCACCTGGGGGGTGAAACCTCGCTCGAGGGGTCCTCCAAATCTGCTCCGAACGCGAAGGATGTTGGGCCAGAAACAGGCAAACCGCTTGAGACATCCCCACAAAACGGCCGCGAACGGGACCGTGTCATACCCCTCGGCGGCTCCCCTTAGGGGCGTGAACATGAGCGCCTCGCTCGAGACATCCTCCAAATGTGTTTCGAAAGCGAAGGATGCTGGGCCAGAACACAGGCAAACCGCTTGAGACATCCCCACAACACGGCCGCGAACGGGACCGTGTCATATCCCTCGGCGGCTCCCCTTAGGGGTGCTGAATCCAGCGCCCAGCCTGAGACATCCTCACAATCTGGTGTGTGTAGAGTATGTCAGACAATGAGAAGGCTTGAGCATGAGTAAGTCTGGGTGTGCGTGAGTCTCAGCATGAGTAAGTCTGAGTAGGAGTAGGTCTGAGTATGAGGAGGTCTGGGTATGAGTAATTTTGTGTGTGAGTAAGTCTGGGTATGAGTAAGTCTGAGTGTGAGTCTGTGTATGAGTAAGTCTGGGTATGAGGGGAAGAGGGAAGGAGAGGGAGTAGGAGGAGTAGGGGGCGTCAGAGTAATAATTATTCACTGCGTGGAGCTCCCCATATGTGCATCTATTCGCGTGGACATGTCCGCCGTGAATGTCTAGGCGCAAGAGCTTTCGAATATAAACGGGCTTCAGTTGTGACGGTCTGGTCATGAATCTAAATGCGAGTGAATTGGAGTGTGAATGAGCCTCAGTAGTACGAGCGCGTCTCTGCGCATGAGCCTGGGGCCTCCTGAAACCTACTGGGGCTTCATGGGGCCTCCAGGAGCCTCTTGGGGTCTCCCGGGGCCTCCTGGGACCGCCCATTGAGGCTTCGTGGCCCAGGAGAGGCCCAATATATAGCAACCGACGTACATAAAACATTGCGGATTGGAGCCGCAGGAGAATGGCAATCTATGGGAACACACGTAAAGCACCAAGGACTCGTGCCCCAGGAGAGGCCCAACATATAGGAACATAAGTGAAACATGTAGGATTGTGTTCACAGGAAAAGGACAATATATAGAGACATACGTATAACGTCAAGGAATCGTGCTCCAGGTGAGGCCCAATCTATAGGAGCATACATAAAGAACACATGGGATTGGAGCCACTTCTGTTGCCTTCTGAGGCCTCCTGCTCCTGGGGCCTCTCGGGGCCTCCTGTTGCCTTCCGAAGTCTCTTGGCGCTTCCTGTGGCCTCCTGGGGCCTCCTGTGGCTTCCTGAGGCCTCCTGGAGCTTCCTGGGGCCTCCTGGAGCATCTTGGGACATCTTGTGGTCTCTTGAGTCTTTCTGTGAGCTCCTGATGCCTCCTGGGACCTCATATGGTCCCCAGTGGCCTCGTGGAGCTTGTTGGAGCATCCTGTGGCACCCTGAGGAGAATCTGTGCCCACGAGTCTGGCCACCAAAACAGGCAAACCGAACGAGACATCCTCAAAATCTGGCCCACCAGGGAGGTCAAAATGAGCGCCTCGCTCGCGACATCCTCCAAATCTGCTCCGAACGCGAAGGATGTTGGGCCAGAAAACAGGCAAACCGCTTGAGACATCCCAACAAAACGGCCGCGAACGGGACCGTGCCATACCCCTCGGCGGCTCCCTTCAGGGGCGTGAAAATGAGCTCCTCGCTAGAGACATCCTCCAAATCTGCTCCGAACGCGAAGGATGTTGGGCCAGAAAACAGGCAAACCGCTGGAGACATCCCCACAACACGGCCGCGAACGGGACCGTGTTATACCCCTCGGCGGCTCCCCTTAGGGGCATGAAAATGAGCGCCTCGCTCGAGACATCCTCCAAATCTGCTCCGAACGCGAAAGATGTTCGAACAGAAAACAGGCAAACCGCTTGAGACATCCCAACAAAACGGCCGCGAACGGGACCGTGTCATACCCCTCGGCGGCTCCCCTTAGGGGCGTGAACATGAGCGCCTCGCTCGAGACATCCTCCAAATCTGCGCCGGAAGCGAAGTGTGTTGGGCTAGAAAACACGCAAACCGCTGGAGACATCCCCACAACACGGCCGCGAACGGGACCGTGTCATACCCCTCGGCGGCTCCCTCCCTTTAGGGGTGCTGAAACCAGCGCCCAGCCTGAGACATCCTCACAATCTGTTATGTGTAGAGTAAGTCAGACAATGAGAAGGCCTGAGCATGAGTAAGTCTGGGTATGAGTGAGTCTCAGCATGAGTAAGTCTGAGTATGAGTAGGTCTGAGTATGAGTATGTCTGAATATGAGTACTATGTGTGTGAGTAAGTCTGGGTATGAGTAAGTCTGAGTGTGAGTCAGTCTGCGTATGAGTAAGTCTGGGTATGAGGAGGAGAGGGGAGAAGAAGGAGAAGGAGAAGAAGGAGTAGGAGGCGTCAGAGTAATAACAAGAACTCCATCTTAGGATATGGGGGACAATAACCCCATCTTAGGAAATGGGGAATAACAAGAACTCCATCTTAGGACATGGGGAACAAAACGTCAGGGGACGATGTGTCGATCATCTGTTGGTTGTGTGTTGAATATGTTTGAGTATGCTTAATGTTTCGCCCAAAACCCGCCTCTAGGAGGACATGCCAGACCTAAACCCAGACCCCGTCTTACTTTGCATCTTCGATGGGCCTCGCCCGTCCCCAAAATGGGTGTCTTCTTTTTTCTTGTGCCCGACGCGGGCTCGACGCGGATCTGGCGAGGACTCGACGCGGATTCGACATGGATCCGACGAGTCCCACATGGATTCGGCACGGACTCGACGCGGACAGTGCCGCGACGGGACAGACGAGGTCCCCCGAGGATGCAGCACGACCCGTCGCGTCGTGACAAAGATCACGACGGAGGGTTTCTCATGGTTCTCGGCCGTTGGGCGCCGTCGCCGGGCCTCGCGGCCGTCGCAGACGACTCAGGACGAACACTTGGTCCCAGAGAAGGGGTCGGTGCGTGTGCCTGGACGCCCGAGACGGGTACGGAAAGAATGGGTACAGTGCCGGACAGCAGCTCTCGTTCGTTTTGAACCGGATTCGGTGTCCACGCCGCCGCGGCCTGTGTCCATTCACGACAGAAGGCCGCCTGCCCAACAGCGGCCGCTGTGGGTACGGAGAAAATGGGCACAATGCCCAACAGCGGCCGCTGTTGGGCATTGTACCCATTTTTTCCGTACCCATTTCGGGCGTCCAAAATGTGGGAGGGGGCACGACAGGTGCACGTGCCTCTCCCCCCCAGGGATTTCGCCCCCCCCAGTGGGCAGCGCCCGGCGCTCCGGCTGCCGCCTGCCCGCGCGGATCCTAGCGCGGGAGCAGGACAAGGGCGCGTCGGAGGAGGAGGAGGAGGAGGAGGGGGAGGAGGAGGAGGAGAGGGAGGAGGGGGAGGAGGAGGAGGAGGGGGATGAGGAGGAGGGGGAGGGGGAGGAGGAGGAGGAGGAGGAGGGAGGAGGAGGAGGAGGAGGAGGCCGTAGCCATTTTGGCTCAAGTCTCACGGAGCTAGCCTCCCGTGGGTCCCGACTCCAGAGGCTCGAGGTCGCGGTGGAAGGGCAGCCCCTTCCATAGGCCTGGCTGCCGCGGGCCAGGTACTGAGCGCTCGGGGGAGCGCGCCTCTCGACCCTCTGCAGTCTTTTTCAGTTCCAGTTGCCCGCGGCACATGTCCCATGGGCGCCTTGGCGATCGGTGGAAGTGCAGCCTCTGTGGATGCGGGCAGAACCTCATGCATTGGACCTGGTGCAAGCACTGCCGCAAAGGACGCACTGAAGAACCAGCGCCAGCTCCGTGGAATAGTGACGCAGTAGCTGGACGCGCCACCAACAGGTGGACTCGCTCGGCCAGCCGCGGGCGGGGCGCAGGCACCGCAGCGGCGCAGGTCTCGGCAGCCGATCTCCAGAAGCTGGTGGACGTGGCCACCCAGATGGGCGACACAGCCACAGCCAACAGATACGCCGCGGAGCTGGCCAAGGCGAGCGTGGTCCGCCCCGTCCACAAGCGTGCCGCCGCCGCCCAGCGCAAGGCCTCGGCGACTGAGAAGAAGCTCGCAAACGCCACAGACCTCCTGGCCAAGCTGCAGCAGCAGACTACTGATCAAGCTGAGCTCGTTCGGAGGCTGGTGAGTGACCTCGAGGCCGCGGAGCTTGAGTACAAGACTGTCTTGGAGGAAGAATACCACACCAAGCTCGGCCCCAAGGAAGCCAACCCCTCCAAGCTCGACTTGCAGTCCCTGCTCGAAGGCAAGCTCAGCGCCGACGACCTCATTGACTGCGGGGACATGTTCGACCTTGGAAAAGAATACGAGCTGGGCACCGAGGACGAGGCCGAGATCGCGAAGCGCAAGGAGGAGCTCAAGACCGCCATGGAGGCCGCTGCTGCTGAGCTCTTCAAATCGGCCAAAGAAAATGCGATGCCACCCGCAGAGCCCACGAGGAGCAGAAGAGGCGCCTCAAGACCAAGCGGCCTAGGGCGGAGTCTGCTCCTCCTCCTGGGGACAACGGTGGCGGCGCTACAACGGAGCCTGCCGCTGCTGGCGCCGCTAGCGCTGGAGGCGCAGCACCTGGCAGCGCCGCCCCAGGCAGTGAGGTGGGCGCCTCACAGCAGCCCGCCCTGACAGCCAAGGAGCGGGCTGCTGCAACGCTGGCGGGCAAGGGTGCCAGCAAAGGGGACGCCAGCCAGACGCGGGGGTAGCCCAGGGCCGCAGGGCGCGGCTCGGGTGCGCTTCGCGGAGCGCCCCACGTACCACTACTCCCGAGCTGATGCCAATGATGTGCAGTGTCCAGGGGATCGACACTACCGATCACATGATCTGGCTCAGCCACCAGAACCAGAAGACCAGCTACATTCAGTGGGGAATGAATCATCACAACTACGACAACCAACAGCAGCTCACCGGCGGCGACCATGGGGAGCAGCTACCTGTACCTCTCTCCAGATGGCCAGGGATGTGCATTCCCCTGGGCTGGAGACACGAGCGACACAGATGACGACAACAGGTGGGTTTTCTTTGTCGACTGCATCCACGGCAACCCCGTCTCCCTCAGCAGCTTGGTCGACTGGGTCATCGGCAGAGTCATCACAGGAGTGGGCCCTCTCTCCCTCGGTGGCCCCATCGTCTACTTCGCCCAGAGGATGCCCCGCTTCGGCGGGGGCCCACGCCGACCTGCCTGAGTCAGCCACGTTCGCCAGATCCTCGTCGGCAGGGGACTTTAATGCTCTGGGCTTCGGCCTTGCACCTTCGAGGCTGGCCGAGAGTGATGGCCCAGGCAGGGGCGGCACAAGTACCGCTTCTACGGCAGCCGATAACACTCAGCGCGGGCGAGTGGACACGGAGGACGAGAAGCAGAAGGGCACTGAGCCGAACACGGAAAACAGCAGTTATAGAAGGACCAGTATGGACGGGGATTAGGACCCCTTCGACCAGCTGGAGTTGGACGCCGACGCTTTCGCGACAGCTGGCTACGATGGCGACCCAGAGCCCGACACCGTACACATCGCCACGGACGAGGCAGAGGAACAGCAGCCTGCCGCTCCTCCTCCTGGCGCAGGTTGTCCGTCTGAGGCCCTGGAAGTGAAGCCCTACGCTCAGGCACCCCAGGAGCATGTGAAGGCCAGTCGTGACAAGATGAAGCGGTATCACAAACACGACCTTCAAGCAGTGCGTTTCTACTTCGCCACTTACACCAAGTGGAACCAGACTGGGTTCGACTACGCGAATAAGATTCGCGATGACGAAGGGTACCATGTCCAACTTGGCGCAGAGACTCACCTACGAGGGCCACCGTTGCATGCAGCGATCAAGAAGCTCAGCAAGGCGCACTGGAAGGTGGAGGCCAGGCCCGCCAACGAGACCGAGGTGCAAGGGGAGCTCGGCCGCCGAGGTGCATGGGTCGCCGTCGGCGCACACCTGAGCTCCAGGGCCATCCGACTGCGACGAGCGGAGTGGTCTCAGCCAGCTGCTGGGCAAGGCATGTGGGCCGCGCGTGAGGTCCGCCTGCATGGCCACGCGCTCCTTTTCCTCTCCGCCTACTTCGCTTGCGGGTGGGGGCTCTCGGGGGATAACATGCAGATGCTAGAGGGGATGAGCAAAATCCAGGCAACTGGGGTCCCCTCCATCCTCCTAGCCGACTGGAATATGGAAGTATCGGAGGTTCGGGAGTCTGGGATTGAGGACTACCTTGACGCCAGGTTTGTGTTTCCAGAAGGGGCCTCTCGGGAGTTCGGCAAGCGGGTGATCGACTTCGGACTGGTCTCCTCCCACCTCGTCCCTGACCTCACCTTGGAGTATGACCTAGAGGGGCCACGGGCCCATCCACATCTTGGCATTCGCGGCAGCTTGGCAGGAACTTTCAGGGGATGGCAGATGCAAGTCCTCACTCAGCCAGTACCGCTTCCCCTGGACGTGCAAGGGCCTGCGCTGGCGCGGGAAGTCTTCCTGGAGAAAGCTCGTGCTCGACTTCCAAGCCGGCCCCGAACAGAGTATTTCACTGCCGAACCCTGTGCCGATCCAGCTCTCACTGACAGGTATGCTCTTTTTTCAGGTGCAGCTGAGGAGCTGCGCAAGTCCAAGCTTGTTGGCGTGCGCGACCTTGCGCACCACCGCGGCTGCTCTCCAGGCCTGACGATGAGACCTGCCATGCCACCAGCCAAACAAAGCGGACAACATGGGGCACGCATAAGCTCGCCTTTTGGAAATGTATGGTTGCGCGGCTTCAGGACTTTCATGGACTCCGCATCGGTGAGGAGAGCCCAGGGAAGACGGCAAAACGCCAACAAGTTGGGAAGCTCATCCAGGCCAAACTCGGAAGTATCCAGGAGCATCATGTCCCCAAGGGATCTCAGGAGGACTTCATCCAGATCACCTCAGACATTCAGGACATCCAGATGCAGGCCCAGCAGATGCCCCAACTGTCCCAGGACGGCATTAAAGACTTGGCCAAGAAGTGTAAGGCTATCCGAGACCGTGCCGATCATGAAGTTTATCGGGATAAACAAGCTGGGTTCCAGGAGTGGCTCTCCCAGAGCCTCCGAGGGGGGGCCGCGTGGGCTCATCGACATACCACCACCTGGGGCCACCCAGAGGCCATGCCAGCCCAAGAGCTGGACGCGGAAGGGGGCCCACTATGGGACCCCTCGGAGGCTCTGAAGACCAAGCAGACTCGGTGGCAGACACTCTGGAAGGACCCTGGAGGCCAAGGGCATCCCTCTACGCAGAGCTGGTGGCAAGTTTTTCGGCAGGAAGCGCAGGCCCAGGTACCTGGACTGTCTGAACTTCAAGCCCCGCAGGTCTTGGCAGCGTGCCAGGCCTTCCCGGGTTCTATGGGCATGGGGGCCGACCAGTGGAACCCCGAGCTCTGGGCCGCTCTGCCTGAGGAGGCAAACGATGAATTAGTCGGTCTCTTGCAGGACATCGAGCGCACCTGCGCGTGGCCAGAGCAGATCCTGTTGAATGAAGTTGGCATGCATCCCAAACCCACAGGGGAAGGGGGTCAGACCCATCACTCGGACCCAAGGGTTGTACCGCACCTGGTCCCGACGCAGGAAAGAAGCTGTCACCACCTGGGAGAAACAGAAAGCAGGATTCTGGGATGCAGCCGCACGAGGTTCTGACCCTTTGAAGGCGGCCCTTCTCAGGCGCGCCAAGGCCGAAGCAGCGAGCTGGATCTCGGTCGACTGGGCCGTCCTGCTCCTTGATGCGGAAAAGTTTTTCGACGCGCTCAGCCCTTTCTGGATATATACCCTAGGCAAAGCACTTGATTACCCACTACACACCATGTACATGGGCATGTGCGTGCACACCGCAGATAGGGTCCTCATCTTAGGGCGCGAGGCTTCAGACTTTATCTCGGTCGAGCGCTCCATCCTCCAGGGGTGCATGCAGAGTGTGAGCTGGACGCGTGCGTATCTACATGACATGCTATACGCGGCACATGCACGATACAGGCCCATGGAGATCAGCACCTGGGTCGACGATATCTTCCTGTCCTCCAGAGGTCCCAAGGCCATCGTGCATCGGCTCACCACCCAGGGCGCCATCGACTTGGTTTACCACATGAGAGCCCGAGGTCTCCGTCTCTCAGGAAAGTCCCAGCTCCTCGGTAGCAATAAGGCCCTGGCCCAAGGGATCCACAAGGCCCTCCAGAAGGCTGATATCCATATCCAGCTGACCACCAAGACGAGAGACCTCGGACTTGACTTTGCTTCAGGACGGCGATCTACGAAGGTTGCCAAAGGTAGATTGAAGAAGGCCTTCGCCAGGGCCGAGCGGGTCAAGCTCCTGAAAGCTAACAGCCAAGCCAGCAAGCTCAACCTCACGGGGGTCAAGCCACAAGCTTCTTGGGGAATGATGGCCCAAGGGGCCTCGCCTACGGCGCTGAAGCAGCTTCGGTCCAAGATGGCCGCACTCACGGGGAAGCAGAGAGCTGGTGGCTGTGCGACAGTAGCTATCCGACTTGGCCCTGGAAAGAAAGGCGACCCTCTGTTCTTTGCGCGGCACGACATGGTCAAGACATGGCTGCACATTCTTCCTGCTCTCATGCGTGAGCGGATTGCTTTCCAAGCTGCCTGGACCAAGTGCGTCGAGGCCATGCGCGCTGCAGTTCACCCGCGGGGCAAAGTCCGAGGCCCCATAGCCGCTCTTGTGACCGCGTTGCTCAGAGTGGATGGGATCCCCAGCTCCCCTGGCAGTGGAAGGACCCCTATGGAGATACCTACTACTTGGTCCCCGACGAGGCCCCACCTGATAGAGCCCAGTTCTACTTGGAGGCGGTTTCGGGATCTAAACCAGGATGGCAGCAGTGTGTACTGGCCGAGGTTGAGGGCACTTTCGAGCAGCAGATTTGGCGGGACTTTGCAGCCCAGCACTTCTGTGGGAAGGGCCTCGAGCATGGGGCCGATCTCACAATTATCTTGAAGCTCATCCGTGCCCATCGGCGTGCGCAGCGTCATGGGCACGCTGCACTGCTCGAGCGTATCGCTACAGGCGCGCTGTGGCCAGGTGATCGTCGGCACCCTGCCGAGCCCGGTCGACAAAAATGCCCTCGGTGCGCTGCTGCACGCCACTGCCCGCTTCCCGTCGAGGATATCCTGCACCAACAATGGTTGTGCTCATGCCTGGCGCCCACAGAGCATAGTACGGCTTTCGACCTCCTACCCCAGGTCCAAGGCGAGCACGAGGAGTGGGCTTGTTTCTGGCACCGTGGAATAGTTCCGATTCTCTGGATTTACCCACGCATCGACCAGTTCCCCGAATGGAAATTCGAATGTTCAGGAGGTTTTGCCCAGGACCAGCGAATGGAGCTTCCCCCAGATGCCTTTGTGGGTACCGACGGCAGTGGCGGCGACTACACCAGTGACCCGAGGCTCCGTAGGTGCGGCTGGGGTTTTGCTGTCTGGGCCCAGGGTGCCATCCAAGAGGGAGCCTGTGGCCCGCTCCTGGGAAGGCACCAGACGGTGCCCCTCGCGGAACTTGAGGGCCTCACGCTGGCCTTGAAACACACGGCTGGCCCAACAACTTTCGTTGTAGACCGTGCTTATCTTTTGAAAGCGATCCACGGGGTCCCAGCCAGGTGCAGCCACTGCACGCGGCTGCCTGGGCCCGCTTTTGGCATGAATTTTATTCCAGGCCAGGAGGAGCCCAGTTTCAGAAAATTAAGAGTCACCTCGCGGAGGCTGACATAGGCAGGCATGTTTCAGAAGCTGAATTCAGATGTAATGAGGCCGCTGACGAGGCGGCAAAGAGAGGAGCCGCCCTCGCCCAGTTGCCCCCTGCCTCACTCGCCGAAGTCGCTCGAATCGATTCCCTGGCCAAGAAGGTCCTGGAACACCTGCTCGAGGTAGGAATGGCTGAGGTCCTGGCCAGGCAGGCTGATGCAAAGGCCCCAGGAGCCCCGACCCCAGCCGACCTGGTCGCAGCCCACAGGGCGCGACGAGATGAACGAATCGCAGCTCGAATGGACGCCCGCCAAGCTACCACCCACCAGGTGGTTCCAAGGCGAGGCTCCTCTTTCTGCACTGTCTGCCTGACGGCACCGACCCGCCAGCTTCCCACCAACGAGTGGCTAGCTGCCCCGTGTCGAGGCCTTCCCCATCAGATTCACAGCTCTCACAGAATTCGGTGCCTGCGCGGGCTGTGGTGGTGTGAAGTGTGTGGTGGTTCGGGGCACACCCGCTTCAACATTTTGGGGAAGGCCTGCCAGCGCCCGACTGGAGCTGGCAAGAAAGCGTCGGATAAGCTCGCTAGAGGACTCCTCCCGCCCAATCGGGATGCCTGGCCAGACGAGTCTAGGCCCAGTCCAGAGTGAGTTATCCTGCCCCCTTTTCCTCTTTAAGGGCCCTGGCATCGGTACCAGACTCAGGCCCTCGTGTAGTCGTTCCCAGGAGGAGGAGGAGGAGGAGGAGGAGGAGGAGGAAGAAAAGGCGACGAAGCTTGTGGCGGGGTGCGCCCGCGCCGCTCGCAGAGGCGCTCCAGTCTGAGATCCGCATCATAGAACTACGCAGAAGCTCTGAGGGGCACGGCAATACCGCAGACCCAACGGAATTCAACCTCGAGCGATCGGGGGCGCGATCGATTCAAGGTTGAACGTTCGGCTCGGTGTCAGAAACCTTTGCGCGCGCCGACGCCGCACGAACCCATTGGGATCGGCGCGGGGGGTGCTAAGGGGATAGGGGGCTGCCAGTGGATGCTAAGCTGGATTATGTTTGGCCTAATCTGGCTCATGAGTGAGTTACGAATGTCCCAAGTGGCCTCACTGGGATCAGATAGCTCCGCCACCTAGCCCAGATCGTGAACGCCCCTAAGCCGCTTGAGGCATTTGTGGCGCTGCCCAGATCTCTGGCGGTGTGACTCGTGCAATCCCGGCGATACCGGCGCCATTTCCCCGAGCTCGGCCCCCAGGGGCCCGTTCTTACCGGGCTTTGGGGCCATCGAACACCGATCCGCCACGGGAATCGAGCCTCAGGAGAAGAGCCGTCGGGCCCAGACCCCCTCGGGCCATGAGCAACTCGCTACGGAGGGTGTGTTGTTCTCATCTGGCTCTGGGGGGGCCCACCTGGCCTCGGGGCCGTCAGAGAAGCATTTCGGGGGTGGACAGACCTACTACCCTGACACGTCGATTAAGGAATTGGCCGTTTTCGGTCTGCGAGAGGGCGTCGCGGCCGTCATGTTTGCGGGTCCAGGTCCCTCGGTTTCGGTCCCAAGCCGTTTTCACTAAGGGGAGGTCTACTAAAGGGAGGTTTGTCCACCGCCGAACATTCAGGATGGAAAACCAGTCCTGGGGAATGGGTCGAGACTTTTGGTGGTCGCCCCCCTTGTGCGCGCGGCCAGTACTGCCCACGGCTGCCAGGTCCAGACCTGCAGCGAGAGTTTTGCCCGTGAGGTTGCCGTTTTCTGTGCGCGCGGCCCTCCGCAAAACGGAGTACCGCAGCCGCAGGTGGCGGAGGCCGCTAGGGAGCAGGAGGGGCGAAGAGGAGGAGGAGGAGGAGGAGGTGCGAGGGGGGAGGAGGAGGACGAGCAGGCAGAGCATCGCAGTCGCCCGGTCCGCAGCCGCTGCTGCTCAAGCGCAGGCAGCGTTGCAGGGAGAGTCCCCGCGGCGTTTTTTTATTTTCATCAGGTTGGCCTCCCCCCTTTTGGTTATCGTCGCTTGTCGTTGCCACCACACGGGGGTCAACATCATAGCGTCCACAGTGCTCGCCCCCCTCTCGCTGCTCTGTCTTCCCTCCGCAGCGTCGAAATGTGCACATCCCCCCTGGTTCCCACCTTCGTTGCCCATGAAGCACAGGACTGCCTGATGTAAGTGCTTCTCTCGCTGGCAGCCACCGACAGCGTTGGAGCCCTCTGCAGTCATCGCCGCGCCGCTATCTAAAGACTGGAGGGCTTTGGAGGATGACACACATCAGCGTCAACACGCGTCTTCCGCATCTTCAACACCCTCTTGCACCATGCATCCTCGCGCTCGGAGCGTCCCGGGAGCGCCGCTGCCACGGCCCCAGTGCCCCACCCTTCCAGACCCGTTGGGTCTCAGAGATCCCCGATGTGTCCAGGTCCGATGTAATCCAAGTCCTTTTCCACGTCTCACACCACTTCCACCCCTCCTCCTCTTCCTCCTCTTCCTCCTCCTCCTCCCCATCCTCTTCCTCCCCCTCCTCTTCCTCCTCCTCCTCTTCCTCCTCCTCGTCGTCGTCCTCCTCCTCCTCCTCCTCGTCCTCCTCCTCCTCCTCCTCCCCCTCCTCCTCCCTGTCCCCCCCTGGAGTCCGACCTCTGATCCTGCGGCCTGCTCGAGGCGGGCCGAGCTCCAGCACCGCCTCGGGTCGCGCGGCCGCGCCGCACGCGGAAGCCTCGCGGGGCGGGGCGCCGAGAGCTCAGAGCGGTGCAGATCACGAGCGGCCGCCGACGACCGCGAGATCTGAACGTCGAGGTGCGGCGCGTGCGCACGGTCTGCTCGAAGCGACCGCCGCGCTGTGCAGCTGCGCGCCGAGGTGCCGCGGGCCCCCCTCCCACGGGCACAGACCCCGCTGTAGAGCGCACTCGAGGAGCTAGGGCCATGTGTTATCCCCTTCGAGTTCGGCGAATCGTGACCCATGCTCCCGGTGAGGCCGCCGCGTTGCTGCCCGCGTGGCCGCGACGCGAAGGTGTCGAGCACCGAGAGCGTACCGAAACCTGAGGGCTTTCACGTGTCGGGCCTTGGGAGGCGATACTCGTTCGACACCGTTTCGATACTTGTCTGGGTGCTCGAAGTTAGAAAATCTTTCTTGGATGTGGCCCCTAAGTACGATGGGATGAGCATGACCCTGGTGCCCTGTTCCACCATCAAGTCGAGCAGGTCCCTCTGCAGGAGGAATAGTCAAGAACAGTGAAAAGATTGCCCGGGGACGATGTTTCGCGCTCTTCTTTTGGCCATGGTTGGGTATCTATGTGTTGAGTGCTTCCTGTCCTCCAGCACCCGCTTAGAGGAGGACCAGCCCGAGCTAAGTCCAGCGTTTGGCGTGCCCGCTGGCGCCGCTGGCGCGGAGGGCTGCAGGAGCACCGGAGCGGGCGGGGCGTCGCGGCGCCGCGCTAAAGGCACGCGTCCGCCGCTCGCGCCGGGCCCTCTCGCGGGAGCGCGAGTGGCACGGGCAGGCTGCCCGCACGGGCACGGTCGGAGCGGCCCAGGCCGCGTGCGCCGCAGCCGCGCGTCGCGCGCAGGTTGCGCACGGCAGCCGCGCTGGCGCGGCGCGCCCTTCTCGACGAGAAGGCGTGCCAGCCTCTCCTGAGGCACCCGAGATCCTCCAGGGGATCGGGATTCTTCCAGATCCTTCCCGAGTCTCCCGAGTTCTCCCAGACGCTATCCGGCTCTCGCAGATGTCCGCGGATGGTCCGAGGAGCGCCCAAGCGTCGAGCGCCGGCAAGATCTCAATGAGGCAGCGTCTCTCGAGCATTGATTCGTGTCTTGCGTTATTTTGCTGGGCCAGCGGGAGCGTGCAGCCTGGCTCTCTGGGCGGCGACTTTGCACAAAGATCTTCGCGTGTGCGAATGTGTTGTGTTCAACATCGGCAGAGCTAACTGCGTCAAATGTTTGGCATCGACCCCGCTGAAGCGCAGCCTAGCTAGACGCGATTCTTCACCGGTAACGAATGGATGAGAAATGTTGGTACTTAGAGTAGTTGTACCATTGCGTGCACAGCTAGATCTCTTGATCGGTTGTGATTTGTCCAGTCCCAAATCCCCTGCACATGCTCCAGGTCCAGGCAAGACGACATGAATACATTTTATGGTTGAAGCTTGATGTCCGAAGACTCATGTTCGCTTGTGTTGTCCACTTCTATGTCCATTGTCATTCGTGGCCTCAGGATGGGCGGGATTCGACGGGTCACCAACATAAATGTTGGCCCTCAATGTGTCGCACAGCCTGGCCCACGTTCTCAGCTTGCTGGCATGTGGGTTGGCGCTTGGATTAACACACCTTGCCTTGAGATGAACGAGGCTCCGTATTCATCCGCGCGCGTGCGTGCCCAAGCTTGTCAGAGTATCCCGCTTGGTTGGCAAGTGGCGATGAGAAGGCATTCCTCGCGGCGCATGTTCAGTAGTCTGATTACGCGCAAAGGGCACGATTATTGTTGTCAGCACCAAGGCGTGTTCAACAAAAGGATGCGCAAGTCGTGAGCGTGAACGTCGCATGCGTAACAACCGCATTCGCTCAAGCAGCAGGTTGCCCGGACGAGTGTGCACCACGTCCGTCGTTTGTTTCGTAGTCCAATGTGTTTGAAAGCAGTTCACAATGCAACGTATTCTTTTGGCGTGTAAAGGTGCTTGTTGTCATCGCGACCACCCGTCTGGTGGCGATCGATAAGTGTGGGTTCGCTTTGCCTGCTCGTTCACGCCCGCGGCGTGCGAAAATTGCATAATGAGCAGAACTTCGCCGACGTTGGTTTCCTGACCCCGCGTTCCGCACATACACGCATCTCAAGTTTGCATGTCCTTCACCATGCGACACCACTGCACGGCACATCGCGTGTTTGGACGGCTGTGCGAGTGGCAGGCAGTGGCGCAGAGCACATCAAGAACAGCGCCTTGGACAATCGATCCGCCAACAATACCGATCAGACCATCATTTGCAAAGCAAGTTGGAGCAACGCAAAAACGATTACCCGCCTGTCATCGAAACTATGCATTCTTGGATTTCCCAGATACCAGTCTTTTTTTGCCGCCTTCCTATTCAAGAATCGAACGGTTTTCCCTCTTCCCTCCTGCTCAGGGGCGGGCGGAAATCCAACATGAAAACATACACACACACACACACACACACACACATATATATATATATATATATATATATATATATGCACATACATATATGTATAATTATACATATATGTGTGTGTCTTCCACGCCCTCCTACTTCATGTTTCTCTCCACCTCTTCCGGCCGATGGGTGCACAACAGCACAAGCGAAAGCAGCATGCGCAGGCAAGCGGGGCACGAGCGCAGGCAGTTCGTCTGCCACGGCATACCTTCTCTTCGCGTCGCTGCCCGGCTCCGCCGTGCCGGTGGCCGCCAGAGCTGTATACAGTCGGGGCGCTGAAGAAGGAACCCTTTGCGTTGGGGAGGGACTCGGTGTTCCTTGATTGTTCCACACCTTGCCTAAGGTTATCCCTAAGTTTCCGATGGGGAGTCGAAGTTTAACTTATGGAAGAAAGGGGCCTCGTTCCTTATTTAGGGTTCCTTAGGTCAACGCCTCGACTGTATCCCGAAGCGCCTCGTTCCACGGTCGGTGCAGCTCTGCGCGCCGAGCTCTGCGGCGATTGGCGCTCCCTCCTCCACACCTGCCGCTCCCTGCCTGCATGAGAATCGGGGGTGGACAGAACCCCCAGCAGTGACACGTCGATCAGTGAAGTGTCCGCTTTCGGTTCTCGAGAGGGCGCCGCGGCCGTTTTTTTCCAGGCCTGCGCCCGCCAGGTTTGGGCCTCAGGTCGTTTTCACTAAACCACGTTTCACTAAAGGGAGGTCTGTCCATCCCCGAGAGAAGATCAGGGAAGGTGAAGGAGACGGAACGGTAGGCATAATCCGAGGGAGGACGAACACATGCGGACCCCCAGCTTTGGCGCTCGCTCACCAAGCATTGAACAGTCCTGGGAGCTCACGGCTTCCCTTGCCGGCCGGGGTCCTTACTGTGAAGGGGGGTCTGGCGCTTCCAGAACGGAGAGGACGGAGAAGGGACTCTTGGAGGCAGTTTGGCCGCCCCTTGGAAGCTTTTGTGAGCCTCGTGGGGCATCTTGGGGGCCTCTTGGGGGCCTCTGGGGGCCTCTGGGGTGCCTCTTAGGGCCTAGTGGAGCCTCCTCCTGGGCGCCTCTTGGGGCCTCCTGGGGACCTCTTGGGGCGGAAGGCTCGGATCTTCGGTTTGTGTTCCCTCTCTCGGGCCGCTCTCGGGGCCGTCTGGGGGCCGTCCTGGGCCGTTTCGGGTACCTCTTGGGCCGTCGTGGGGCGAAGAAGGAGAAGGAGATCGACGACGACGACGACGACGACGACGACGACACGGACGGGGACGAGGGCCAAAGAAAGGCAGCAGCACGGGCCGAGGCAGAGACGGAGCCTCGCCGAAGGAGACGGCACAAGGAAGAAGAAGGGGAAACGAGATCGACGACGACGACGACGGCGACGACGACGGCGACGACGCAGACGCAGACGCAGACACGGACGGGGGCGAGGTTAGAAGGCAGCAGCACGGGCGGAGGCGGAGGAGGGAGGAGGGGGAGGAGAGGCCCGCCCCGAGGGAGGGCCCCCGACGCAGCCTCCGCCCCAGCCGGTGCCGAAGGCAACGGAGCAGAGATCTCGATGACGATACGTTCCAGGATTTGGGAGGTTTCCAGGATTTCCCATATTCAAGCAGTGGCGAAGCGTCCTGGCCTGCCCATAGCCCCACCAGAAAATGGTTTAAGAACCTCTTGCGGTTTGCACGACATGTGCTTAGAACATTCCTGGCCGAGACCGTCTTGGTATAAGTTAGAGCACACCGGGCTTATGTTCTAAGAACTCTGTTTTTGCTATGAGAAAACCCGTTGATTCTAAGAGTACTTCCTGGTTGGCCTACAGGAATTCCTGGACGGCCAGTCGCTGCTGAAACCATACGTTCCAGGATCTTCAGGGTTTCCAGGATCCCTCCTATTTCCTCATGCTCCGCACTGGCTGCGCCGCTGGATACCTTGAAAATCTTGGAACGCATCCTGAGCCAATCTTACCATGCCATCGTTATGCAGCCTCCGCACCAGCCGGTGCCGCGCAGGTGTGTATCCCTCGCTGCCAAGATGCTCGCCCCGCCCGCCAGGGAGGCCAGCAGCGAGTCCGTGCCCAGCGCGCCAGCGCAGTTCGGAGGGGCGGGGGACGGGGTTGCCGGCGCCGACCCCTGATTTCTGACGATGTTCCTGGATCCCTCCACCCTTTCCTCCCAACTTCCCCCCCTCCTCCTCCTCCTCCTCCTCCTCCTCCTCCTCCTCCTCCTCCTCCTCCTCCTCCTCCTCCTCCTCCTGGGCACTGGGCACTGACGGCAATGGAGTCTGAGTCGGGCCCCCGTAGGGGAGTAGACCAAACGAGAAAATTTGTGGCCGTGGCCCCGCAGACATGCGGGAGAGGAAAAGAAACGATCAACATCTACCTCCCTCCCTCCTCCTCCTCCTCCCTCCTCCTCCTCCTCCTCCTCCCTCCTCCTCCTTCTCTCCTCCTCCTCCTCCTCCTCCTCCTCCTCCTCCTCCTCCTCCTCCTCCGCCTCCGCCACCCGCCTCGGCGCGGCCCTCGCGGAGGCGCTCGCGCGGGCGGGCGGCCCCGGCGATGCGGGAGGTGGCGCGGCGCGCAAAAGCGGAGCAGACGGCGCCGCCGGGATCGACGCCGAGCTCGCGGAGCTCCGCGCCTCGGCTGCGTCGCACGTCGTGCTCCCTGTGGCGCCAGGTCGGTGCCGAGCAGGCGCGGTGGTCTTGCCGCTTGCGCTTGGCCCGACGGTCGGCGCGGGCACGGCTGCCATCGAGGTGTCCCTCGAACGGCTGCGCTGCATCGTCGAGGAGGTGGAGGCCGACGTGCGCGCACCGGAGCACATGGCCGCGCCTGGCGCCTGTTTCTTCAGGCCCACGGGCAAGGAGCAAGGGCAAGAATAATGTCGACGTCGCCGAGCGGGCCAGGCAGGGGCCCAGCCTGACCTCCGCCGAGCGCCGCGAGCTGGAGGCCCAGCTCGCGGCCGCCCGCGCCGCGGCAGGGGAGCTGGCGGCGGCGGCTGGCACGGAGACTTGAGCGGCAGGGCCGTCACGGGGGACGCTGGCGGCATGCTGCGCTTGAGGCCGCCCGCGGCCGTGGCCGCCGCGATGCTGCCGCCCAAGGCCGTCTTCCTGCGGCAGTGGCCCGCTCATCGGGGCGCCGCAGCGCGACGGTGGTATGATTACCCTCCGAGGCAGCGGCCCGCTCCTCGGGGCGCTTCGGCCTGTTTTCGGGCAGCGTCTCAGCGGCAGTGGCCCGCTCGTCGGGGCGCCGCATGCAGCGATGAGCGCTGCCACCAGCGGCGGCGGCCCGCGCCTCGGGGCGCCGCTTTTCGACGATGAGGCCCCTCCTTCCTGCGGCACTTGCCCGCTCATCGGGGCGCCGCAGCGTGCTGGAGGCATGGCTAATTACCCTCCGAGGCCGTGGCCCGCTCCTCGGGGCGCCTCGGCCTGCTTTCGGGCAGTGCATCAGCGGCAACGGCCCGCTCGTCGGGGCGCCGCCAGCGGCTGTGGCCCGCTCCTTCGGGGCGCCGCTCTTCGGCGACGGGATCTCTTATTTCCTGAGGCCGTGGGCCTTCCCGCGCTGATCGCGGGGGCGGGGCGCGTCGGCCCGACCGAGGCGTTTCCGCTTCGCTCTCATCCCATCCCATCTCCTATCACTCATTCATCTCATCGCATCGCATCTCATATCATATCGTATCATATCATCTCCTCCTTTTCCTCCTCCTTTTCCCCCATCGTCCCCTCCTCCTCCTCTTCCTCCCCCTTCCCCCCTCCTCCTCCTCCTCTTCCATCCAGGCGTTCCTCCTCGGTCTCGACGAGGAAATGTCCGTTCCAGGGCATCCCCCTCTGGTCATGAATTTTTGTTCGGGTCATGAAAAAATCACGACCGAAGGCGTTTCGCCATTTTCGGCCTCTGGGGGCCCTCGCCGGGCTTCGGGGCCGTCAACAAGCGACTCGGGGTGAAAAGCCGGTCCCGGAGAATGGGTCGAAAGCTCTGGGAGACAACGCACGTTGCGAAACTATCATGAGGTCGGGGGTCTGGGGACGGGGCTAGGGCGAGGACAAGTCCGTCCCAGAGCGTTCCGGAACGCTCTGAGAGAAGGCCGCGGCGCCCGAGGCATTCTCCAGAGCCCCCGGATTTCAGAGACTCTCGATCTATCCTCACCCGACGCCGTCTTCGTCCTGGCTTCGTTCTGCCAGGGGCGGATCTCAGAGATCTTTTACCAGCCTGGAACATTTCCCTATCCCTATACTGGGAATCTCCTCATCACGATGCCAATATTAGGGATTCCCTTATTTTTTGAAGGCGAATCTCTAAGATTGTCATCGCCTTTTGGCGTGTCAATCTTAGGGATAGGGATACGTTCGAGGCTGGTAAATCCTCGAGTTCTCATCCTCACCCGATCTTGTCCTCGTCCTGGCTTCGACTTGGGTCGGGACCTCGGGCCGCGCCTTGACACAGTCACATCGTCGGGTGTCAGCGCCCCTGCGTCTGGGAGCGCCCGGTCTCCGGGATCTCTCGCAGGGGCAGGGGAGGGGGGGGGCCCGCGGCGCGGAGAGCGCGCCCGCGGGCACCGGCGCCTCGAAAGGCCCAGATGTCCGACGACACGTTTCTCAAGCCACGTATTCGAAAATCTCGGAAGTGGACGGGGTGACGAAAACCCTTAATATTTTTAGACATATATATACTAAGCTATACCAAGCAGAAACATGTGGCATGTTGTAGCATGTACTCATTGATTGCGAAGGCCTGAATTACAGCGGGTGCAGGCCGACCCTGAAGGGAGACGACGACGACGACGACGACGACGACGACGACGACGACGACGACGACGACGACGACGACGACGACGACGACGACGACGACGGCGGCGGCGGCGGCGGCGGCGGCGGCGGCGGCGGCGGCGGCGGCGGCGGCGGCGGCGACGCTAACGTGGGCCAAAGTCCTCAGGGATGATTGTTGGGGTCCCTTCGAAAGGCTCTCGGGGGCCTCTGGGGGGGAATTTGGGGCCGTTCTCGTGGCAGCTTCTTGGGGGCTGCTTCGGGCTTCCTGGGGACCTCTTGTGGGCCTCTTGGGGCCTCCTGGGAACCTCTTGTGGCCTCCCTGAACCTCTCGGGCCCGAGGGCTCGAAATGTCCGTTCGGGTCCCCCGTGTGAGCACGCTCTTGGAGCCGTTTTGGGGCCTCTTGGGCCGTCTTGGGGGCATTTGGAGCTGTCTGGGGTCCTGTTGGGCTGTTTGGGGGAGGCCTCTTGGACCGTGGTGGGGCGATCTTGGAGGCCTCTTGCGCCGTCTTGGATCGGCGAGAAGCGGAAAAGGCGAGAACACCAAAATCTTTACATTCATATATATATATATACATATACATATACATATATGTATATATATATATATAGATGTATATGTATAATCATATGTAAATATATATATATATATATATATATCAGCAAAACAACCATGCTTCTTGGGGCCCTCTCGGGAGTGCTCTTGGAGGCTTCTTGAGGCACCCTGGAGGCCTCCTGGGCAGACTGGAGGGCGTGAAGTCGTTTTGGACCGATCGCTTGGCGATTGGGGATCCTCTTGGACCGTCTCGGGTGCCTCTTGGGGCACTCTTGGCCTGTTTCGGTACTTTCTGAGGCCCTGGGACACCCATGGGGGGGGATGCCCACCCCCCACCTACCACAGAGACGACGACTCGAACAGACACCCCCCGCACACACGTCGACAGGGTCGGCGGATTTGTGTCTCCCTGGGCGCCTTTATTCATTGCGGGCGCGTTTCCTCCATTTCGGCCTCCTGGGCACTTCTTCGGGCCCTGGGACTATCAAAAATGGATCCGGGGCGAAAAACTAGCCCCAGGGAAGGGGTCGGGATATTCTGGGGAGCCGCGCATGGAAAAACGCACATCCTCGGATATCTCGGAGATTGACCAAAGCCATCGTCACCAGTGAACCTGGCACTGACGACGTGACCCTTCCTCGCGGTCCATCAAGAGGCGAGTAAGCGTTCTTTATTAATTATTTTGCCGATCGGCGCGGGCCCTCGCATCCCCCCGCCCCGCCCCCCCCCACGTGGAGTAGATCTTGGCTGTTTTTTGGCGCCTGTTTCGAGCAGGTGGAGCCCCTCCCCCATAGGACGCACTGCTGCAAACAGTCGCACTGAGCAGAGGTCCGCAGCCAGACCACCCCCCCCTCCACCTTCTTCCGCCCAATGTCGAAACGCCGAATATAAAAAAGCTCACAAAACTAAGACCAGGCAAGGGGTCGGGACTTCTGGGGCCGCGGATTGAAAAAAATGCAAAACAAAAAACAAAAAACAAAACAAAAGAACAAACAAAACCAAAAAAAATCGGCGGATGCTGGGCCAGCTGTCTTTCCAGCGCTCGGCCCCTGGCGTGGCCAGGCACGCCAGGCGGCTTCCGCGTGCGTAGCCGGCGCGCCCCATGCGTGTGTTCCAGCCTCCCGGTGCACGCCGAGGGCCATCTCTAAGGAGCCTTGAGACGGGGGTCAATGTAAACGTTAAGTCGGGCGTGTCCACCTACAGGACGATTTTCGACGACAACTAAAGAATAGTTCTGGAATGGTGAAAATATGCAAAAAATAGCCCCCAGACTATATTTTTCTTATTTTCGAACATTCCCCCAGTAGAGGGACAGACCCGACTGAATGCAAACGGGGGTCAGCCAGAGCGCCCGATCTTGCAGGATCCTGCAGGGCCAGGGTCGCACTGAGCCAGGCCTGCGTGCAGGATCCAGCAGGATCCTTCGCGCTGACCCGGGTTTGGGCGCAGGATCTTGGAGGATTTTGCAGGATTCTGCAAGGCCCGATTGACACGGGTCTGGATTGACCCGGGTCAGCAGATCCCCGACATTTCTGGGAAGAAAGTTCGGCCAGGTACAGGTGCGATCGTGTTGGAAGTTTGCTCTTGCACCAGCGCAGGCTATCTGCTGCGCGTGGCTTTTTGGGACACATGACTGGCAGCTTCAGGGCCAGATGCTTATGAAGGCGTGCTTGTGACCAGTAACACTCAACATCGAGAATTCGATGGGACGCTCCTCTTCGCGCCTTCGACACAGCTGCGAATGCAACATTTACCGCAGGAGGCCCCCCAAACGAAAAACGGCCCGTAGAGTGTGTCCCGTGGCCCTCGGACGATACATCGCCAAGTGATGCTTGAGAGCCGCCTTCCCTAACCAACAGGCGCGAAGTGTGTTTTTGTTCGCGCGTGCTGTGCCCCGGCGGCCCCAAGAAACGCGTGGTGTCTTGGACCTCTTGCACAGGCGTCGCTGCTGACATGTGTCGCCTTGGCCTACACAGAGGTGAAAACATCCGTCGTCCGCGCCCCTCTGCTCAGCTCAGTGTTGCTCGCGGCTGGGCGGTTGTTCCTTTTCGGCGCGCGCGCGGAAGCACAACGCACGGCATGCACATTTGCAGGTGCGCGCACAGCGGCGGCCAGACCACTCCGAACTCGTCCTGCCCGCGAGCGAAGATGAGGAGGGCCGGGACGAGCCGCCAGGCATAAACGGCCTCGCGCACGCGCGCCGGCCCGATTGCGCCCTGAGTCGCGCATCGACGCATGCCGCCCCTCGCACTTCGCGTCTCAGCAGCGTCCGCGGCGCACGCGCCGGCTGACCCCCGGGCGCCCGGCGCGAGCCGGTCAGACACCCCCCCGCTCAGCTTGCAAGGAGAGGCGCGCGAAGGAGCGTCGGCTTTGCCCTGGCAAGCGCGGCGCCGCGCGCGTGCTTCTACGTGGATTCGTTACGCCGTGCTCCTTCGTGGCTCGGCAGAGGCGCGGGGTGCATTGTTTTGCCCGCCCGCCGCTCCTGCGTGGCTTTGGCTTTTGCACCTGCGCTCTCCTCTGCGCGCTGAAGACAGCGAAGTCCCTGCCCGGGAGAGCGGAGCGTCTCGAGGAAGCGCAGGAGGCGAGAGAGAGGGAAGTCGAAGGAGAAGTACCTGCATAAACATGGGCTAATTCGGAACTCCGCACCGATTCCTTGGATCCGCGCTGGACCCCCTTGGCGGCGCCTCCGGCGCAGCCCCAGGCACGCTTCGCGCGCCAGAGGGGGGCCCAGTGCCTATCCAAGAATCCTGGCCAGAGTTCCGAAATTGTATCTTCATACCGTTGGGGCGGGGGAAGCGCACAGGCTAGCGCGCCATCTCGTTGGCTGCGCGCCGCATGGGTCTGGCAAATTCGGTCGCCCTGGCTTGCACGGGGGGGGGCTCGTTCACGGGATACGCGCAGAGCGGTTGCCGGTTGTTGATTCCTTGCCTGTCAAGTGGCACACTGGCCAGCGGCCCACAGGTCGGAGCCGCAGGCCACATCGAGGCTGGGGTGGTGGGGGCCTGCAGCGCCAGTTGCGCTCGGCGAGGAGGACGGGGAACTAGAGGAATGCATTTCTCAGAGCCCGTGTTCAGGCCAGCGCTCTTCTTGGCATCGCTCGGACGTGTGCATTCTTCTTTCGGAGAGGACCATCGAGGAGCATCCTTGATCAGTTGGCAAAAAAAAAAAACACGCGCGAAACGGAAAAAAACACAGGGAATGGACGTTCGAGCGATGGCCAGTCTTTTGGACAAGGGGGTGAAGGAAGTGGCACCGCCGCCCAGCTGTCGGGACGCGCGCTCGTGAATTAGAGGCTGAAGTGTTCGCCGCCCGATGGGCTCCCAGTTGGAAGCGATGCAGACCGCTGCCCGTGACCAAAGTGGCAGCGGGATGGACTGCAGACGCACGTGGCGCGGGGAGGTCCGGGCGGCGCTGTGCCTCCCCACGCGCTGTCGTGCCACGCCCGGGCGCGTTCGAACAACAACGAGCAAGCTGAGCGTGCCCACTCTCACCCTGCACAGCAGAATTGCCGCGCGCCTCCGAGCACCAGTTTGGAGCATCTCCTTTTACCCCTGTGCTTGGCATCACCGTACCTCGCTGCCGATCTCGAGGGTTCCCTCGGTTTCTGAGGGCACATCCCTAATAATGCTAGCCAGTGATCAAAAAAAACGCCCGGGGGGGTCCCGCCACCCCACTGTCCAGGCCATGGTAAAAGAAACGCTCCCCGGCTCTGGAGAAACTATTTTTAAGTCGTCCCCCCCTGCGCCCCTCGGGCATGGGCCGCGGCGGCCGACGGAGCGAACCGGCGCGAGGAAAGGGGGAGGAGGAGGAAGGAGGAGAAAGA
>CAUYUJ010000880.1:531145-583645 GCA_963575745.1 Prorocentrum cordatum
TGCGCGCCTTCTTCGTCGTTGGCGTGCGCACACGTACTTCCCACTTGGACCTTGTCCCAACCACGCGGCAGGAGTACACAGGACGTCGAGTTCCTGTCGCCGTTGTCTTTCTGTGCACAGCCGCCCTACTTGACGCAAACGGTTGCTTTTGTCCCCCGCCCCGCCCGCGCACCCGACTCGCCGCTTCTCCTGCACGCGCGCCATCGACACCGAAAAAAACACGGAATGGACGTCCGAGCGATAGCCAGTTGTCCCAACCACGTGGCAGATGTACACGGGACGCCGAATTTCCCACAGCAGCTGAATAATGACGCGCGGCGGGACAGGAGGCCAGGTGGGGATCCTGCGGACGCGTGGGAAAAGCAATGCTTGTTTTTGTTTTTCTTTTTGTCCCCGCGCTTGTGCAGACGACCTCTGTTTGCTACTGTGGCCACGGCGCCAGCACAACAAAACAAGTTTGGCCGGACAGTTGAGGCCGTGTGCTGAAAGGGAGCCTCGTCTTAGACAATTTCGCTGCTTCGTGCGCCGTGGGACCAGCATGAAACAGGGTCGTTTGCACTGAAGCTGCCTGGGCTACAACACTCATTGCCCACATGTCGGCGAAGCGCTGAGCGCAGCACCGACGAGCAGTAGCTTGGAAGATGCGCGCGGCGGCCCGACCATGCACAACAGCCGCTGGAGGTACTGCGCGTGCCCGAGCTGCCGTGCGGGATCCTGGTCAAACCTTGGGCTGGGCAACGTCTCCGTTACAACTTGCCCGTGGCGCTGCTGCCTCGGTCTCCCCGCCGCGGGCTGAGCCCAATTCGTCGTTACAGTCGGCCGTGCCCCTGGGACCGACGGACCAGCATGATTTTTTCCAGCGGTCGAGAGCCCTATGTTCGGCGATCGCGGCTCCGCGCCAGCCCTAAGTACGTTCGAGGGCACCAGCTGCCAGCCACCGTGCGGCAGGTGGGACAACTTCTATACTGGGCACAACAAGACGTGACTGGTTCCTGTTCTACTTGTGGCTTTAAGTACTGGCCTGGGTAAGGCTGCTGGGGAGGAACACTCGTACCGAGCCAACTGCACTCTTCCAGAGGCGTGCCCGATGGAGGGACACTGTGCGGGCTTGGCTGAGCGCAACTTGCTGACGCCTCACTACGTGGAGGCCACATCCGCGCGGCCACGTACTACAGGCAGACGCCCTCCTCGCACGTGGATTTCGTCCGTCTCCCTGCTGGCCCGGGAGATGTTGTCCAGCACGCCTGCGCTCTACTTCGAGGCCATGGGGAATTTCAGCGCATCAATACGGTGCGACGGCGTGCTCCTGTCCCTGTGCTGGTCGCGGTCCGGCGCCCCTCGAAACTTTCGCCATCTTGCGCCACCAGAGGCCACACTCCACCGGTGATGGGCTTGATTCGTTTACGCACAGACGCGATGATGGCTGCGCTGCGGGGGTGGCCTCTGCAGCGAGTACACCTGGACTTGATCGAAACTAGGTGGGCAACTGAACAGATAAGCTGCGAGAACCGACCGGCTCAGACTATTCCTGCTTATCTTGTTCTGTACCTCGAGACGGTGCTGGTCAGGGATAAGGGAGACGCTTTCTCCTTTCAGACTCCTGCGTCGGCCCCTGGGAGACTTCAACTTAAAAGATTACGGAGCAGGCTCTTAGGAACCGCGCTCGGCAACTGCGCAAAAAGAACACCCGGAGGCCTTGCATGAAGCTTGGAAGCCTTGTGCAGTTTGCAAAAAGTGAGCCATTTGGCGAGAGCGGCGGCGCGAGGCTAGGACCGAAGACGCATCACTTTCTCCAGGTGCGGACTGCTCCTCCTGATCGACAGCAGCAGTTGGCTTGCTTGTTTGGTCTTCTGCTGGGCATGCTCGAGACAGGGAGGCTACAGAAGTTTCGCGCTTGCAGGATAAAGCGGCACTTGCTGAAGATATTGTTCGTGTTCCTCGCTATGTATGGCACCGTCAGACAAGGCGCTGCCCACCACCGTGGTATCCACAATTTTAGGGACATGGCATTCTCTCCTGGGGCGGGAAACAAACCACAGCAGCAAACAACGGGTGTGAGAGCACCATCGATTTCGAAGCCGATGTTTTGGTTCACGCGAGCTGTGTTCTCGGAGCGCTGGAGGACAGGATAGAGCGTGCGCGCGCCTTCCCTCGGGCACTGCCGTAAGACGACGGGGTTGGAGAAATCCGAGACCGAGGGGCCGCAGGGGAAGAGGCGAAATTGCTTGTTACCGACAATTGGGGGCGCTTGGTATGGTAGTACGGCGCGACGAGGACGCGCAGGCGATGATCTTCATGGATGCGAGAAGGAACACTTCGAAGAAACGTCTGTGCTTGTTGCCCGCATTCTAGCCTGGAGGGCGACGCAGCAGGGCTTCTCTGCGGCACCGCAATTTTGGGATCCGACCAACGCTTTCGGAAGCATTCTTGAGCAGGCTCGCTTGCGAGAGGTGCGCGCCGACGCGCGCGATGCAACGGCCCAGGCGCAGGCCATCCAGCGCGCGGGCTGCGCCACGATAGCTGCCGACTGCTCCGATGGGGGACTCCTCCTGGGACCCGGGCGCGGGGAGCTGAGGGGGGATCCTTTAAAGGTGGCAGCATGGACGAGCGCATATTAGCCATCAGTTGCGCGATGGAAATCCCCTCTGGTCGACGAAAGGCAGGCACGGGGCAGCTCACGACGACCAGTCCGTTTTTTTTGCTGAGCTTGTGGGCCTGGCCGGCTGCCAGTACGCAGGCGACCCGTTTAAGAATGCATGCGTCTACAACCTGGACTCCGTTGGCGGAGCTGGCGGCGAAGGCGGGGACTGCTTTGGAGTTGCTTCGTGTTGCGCTCTCGGAGGACGGCTGCGCTCAGAACGACCCTAGGCAAGTCACCTTGCTGAACCGAGCGGGGGGGGGGCTCACACACAGGTCACTCGTCGATCAAAGGAAAGGCTCTGTCAAGAGAGGTTCTTAGGCTTTTTCTCAAAGGGACCGGGCAGGGGCTCGCCCCGGGCGGTTCCCCCAGCATCCGCCCGGGGCCCCGCGGTTCCCCCAGTTACGCCCCCGTCGCTCAGTGTTGATTATTTCAGCTTCGCTTGGCTTTTTTCGTTTTAGCTTAGCTTAGTTTCATCTTCGCTCCGGTTTACCTTCGCTTAGCTGACCTTCATCTTGGCCCCGCTGAGGTTTAGCATAGCAGAACACCGCGCCGCATAGCATAGCATAGCACAGCATAGCGCGGCATACCACACCATAACATAGCGCAGCATAGCATAGCAGAGCGCAGCGCAGCATAGCACAGCGCAGCATACCATGTCATAGCAAAACCCAGCATAACACAGCATAGCAGAGCACGGGTGCAGTTCCTTACCTAGGTTCTGCCTCGAGGGTTTGCTAAGCATAGCATAGCGCAGCGCTGCATCAGCATAGCCTGGCATAACACAGCCCTGCACAGCATAGCATAGTATCGCACAACATACCATGACATACTCGAACGCCGCAAAGCGCAACGTACCATAACATAGCCTGACATGGCATAACTTTGCATAGCACATCGCAGCATGATCCAGCATAGCTTAACATAGCGTGGCTTAGCAGACCATAGCAAAGCATGGCACATAACATAGCACAGCACAGCAACTAAAGCTGCTTTCCCAGGGGGGTCAATCTTGTAGGTAGGGTCGCACTGGACAATCTTGCTCCTGGGGACGTTGTTCAGCACGCTCGTCACCTGGGGGCGCAGTTTGCTAGGGGCTCGCCGTTGGCTCGGCCATGCGGGGCCCAGCTGAAAACGAAGAGGTCTGCTACTGCTAGGGCCTTCTACTCCCCAGGAGGTTCTAGTTTCTCTTGGAAGACCATCATTAAATTCAGCGGGTGCTTTCGCTCTCGCACGTTGTCCCCACGGCTGCGAACTGCCTGGGAGTGGCCTTCCCATCGGACGTGCAGTTTCGCTCGCTGCAGGCGCTGGCGGGTAGTTTTTGCACGCAAGGCCACATGGGGTGGGGCGCGGGAGGAGGGTAAGCACACATTTCTCTCGAATGAAGAAGTCCGTAAGTTTTGGCGCCTGCCGCCCTTGGATGCGAAGCTTCACGCGCGTAGATCACGCGGGCTGCGAGCTATTTCTCGGGGCACAGCTCCGCACGCACAGCGGCTGTCTGCGCGTTCTGGCTGTCTTGGGGGCCAGGCGCCACGATCGACCAGCAGGGGCGACTACTCGGGGGGGCGACTCCGCGGGCACAAAGAGTTTTAGAAGATCTGAAGGCCACAGGGCCCTAGAGGATGCGCAGCGGTTCTGAAGGGAGCCCAGAGGACGGCACGATAGAGGAGTGGAGGGCGGGCGTTTCTCGACCCTGAGCTTCCAGAATATTTTAAGCGCATCGGCGTTTCGCTATCTCAGCGCCTTGATGCTCAGAAAAAGGAATAGCCGCTTCGCCCACGCCATCGCGAGTAGGAGAATTGGGTATGTTTCGCGAAATCGGGGGATGGGCTGGAGCGCCCAGCGTCTTTCACTACCCATCGACACGTGCGCGCACACACACACACACACACACACACACACACACACACACACACACACAAACACATCATCGACGTAAAGATACCTAAACTGAAGTAGTGGTTACGAATCATTGCCCGCACTGTCGAGAAGCCTTTGGGGCTCGGAGCACAGCGCATCGGCGCGTCGTTTCTCGCCGGCCTAGGCCTCGAGCGCACGCGCGCGCGCGTTTCTCGGGAGAGGTCGCGAAGCCTTCATATCTGAGTTGCTCCAGACCCAGCGGCGCTCCACGATCACCTCGTCGCCCGCGCCCCGCCGCGCGCCCATGGAGCTGGGCGCGCCGACATGGGCGACCAAACGCGCCCCTGGAGGCCCCGCGGCGGGAGATCAGCGGCGCCGCCGGCTGACAGAAGAAGCCGCGGGAGAGGGGGGGGGGGCGCCAACGGCCGCCAGAGCGTTCAGCGAAGGCGCCGGCGGCCCCGGCTTCGACGCAAGCGGCCGAGCTGCGAGATCTCATCGCCGCAGTGCATCATATTTTCCCGGCGCCGAGCAGGTCGCCCATCGCCGAAGCCACGGCGCAAGCACGGGTAGACTATCACAGGCAGGTCAAAATCACCAAGGGCACCGACCAGAGCACGACCCCTGGCCCGCCGTTCTTGCACACGTTCAAAGCAATGATCAGAGCTTGCTGCAGCATCGAGGACACCGGCGAGCAGCGGCTCGGAGTGAAGAAGTTCTGGGAGACGACGATCATGAAGGAGTCGCTCGAATCGGCGGCGCAGATGATCCGCCACTGCCGCTGTCGCTCGACCAAGAACAGGGTGGAGGGCGCGAAGTTCGCGAGGAGCACGCTGTGCTTCGCCACGGGGTCGGCCGCCCCCGAGAGCGCAGCATCGGCCGCGCTGCACCGCGCGGGGGGCGCGAAGAAGGCGGGCCCGCCGCCGCTCGGCCCGCTCGAGAGGGGGGCAGCCAAGCTCCCTGGGGAGTGGTGAGACGTGGACTGGGGCCGCAAGTTTGTTTCCTGAAAGCCCAAGTTCAAGGCAGGAAGGTTTGCGGCCGTCTTTGCTCCATGGAGCTGGGATGTTGAGGCCTGCTCGGAGGCTCGACATTTGTTCCGTGAGGATGGCTGGGCTTCTCCGAGCGGGCCGCCTGGACCCTGGCCTGGCGCTGCCTTTCTCGAGCGAGAGGAGGGGGGGGGGCCTCGGTTCGGTCGCGGGAGAGCGGGGGGCGGGGCGGAAGATGTCTCGACAGTAAGCGCGCGCTATCTGGCCCGAGAGCGGGCCTTCCACTGACCTCGGCGCCAGCAGGTCAGATCCCGATCCTCACGGGGCAATGATCTTCGCTGGCGCTGAAGCGGCCCACGAGAGTAACGTCGGCAGAGAAGTTTCATTGTGATCGCCTCTTTCTAACAGTTAGGGTGGACAGCAACCTGCTGCATCGCATCCTCGTCCTCCTCCTCCTCCACCCCCCCCCCCTCCTCGTCCATCCCCCCTCTCCCCCCTCCTCCTCCTCCTCCTCCTCCTCCTCCTCCTCCTCCTCCTCCTCCTCCTCTTTCTCCTCCCCCTCCTCCATTTATGATAGGCACGTCCCGCTACGTCAAGAGGGTGGCCAAAAAGAGCAAAGTAGCTACACGGATAGGTTCTAGGGTACATTCCAAAGTACCTGCGAAAAACGTAGAAAGTAGCAACCCCAAAAAAAAGTTCCAAAGTACCAACGGCTTTTTGCAATGCGGCGTCGCCGATGCAACGCCGCAAAGACTGGTGCATCGATTCGTTGGCCGACCAAATCCACGCCCATCGAAACGGACGGGGCGCGCGCGTGGGAACTCGGCGACGGCCTGCTGAAACAACCAGCATCATGCCTCAGAATGAAGAGCCGCCCGCGCTGGCTGGAAACGAAACAACTGAAACCATTCGCTGGGACAGCGAACCCACAGACTGCGCGCGCCAAAAAGGCAGGAGCTATAATGGCGACGTTACGTCGCGGGGGCGGCTGCGCCCATAGTTGAACGTCCGCGCGCGCCGCCGCGCAACTGCCAGACCGTGATCGCGCGGTGACCCTGGTCGGGGATCACCGAGCGCATCGCGGCACTTCTGCCGCTGCGCCGCTGCCCAGCTAAGTCCTGGGCGCGCGGGGGTGCGGCGTTTCTCGAGCGCTACGAAAAAGCCAGAGCAAACCTGGCTGATAGTGCAAGTCGGGAGCGCCTACGGACGAAAACGACCAATGCGGGCGATGCAGCAGCCTGCGAAACGCGCTCGGAATAATTGCTTGCACGGCCAAGCACTTGCCCCACTGCACTCAGGAATTGTCCTGGGCAATGCATGATGCGGTTTCGCAGTGCCCGCCCGATGGCCCCGCCCCCGTGACCCCGCCCGCGACGCCCCGCCCGCGCGGCCGCGACCGATAAGCCGAACTTACAAAATCTGTGCCGTCCGTGAGACCACCAACGGGCCCACTGGCGAGCGGCCCCGCACGCGGGGCAAAACAACCGAACCCAGTGCGCGCGCCCTTGCCGAGACGGTCCCGCCGACGAGCCCCCGCCAGCATGATCTAAACCAAACGGCATCGCCATGGGCCCCGCGGGGCCCCGCCCATGTTGCCCCGCCAGAGGGGCCCCGCCCTCGCAGCCCCGACCCACTGACACCGCCAACACGGCGGTATCCGCGGGCCCCCCTGCACCGCGGGGCCGAGCCCCTCGGGCACCGCTCGCGCCTCCACTGCAACGAGCCCCACCCGAGCGGCCCCGCCCACTCGGCCATGCCCAAAGGCCGACGCCCACGCGCCCCCCCCCCGCCCATGAATCTACGCCCACTCGCCGACGAGGCCCACCCAGCGAAACGACATAGCCACGCGCGCGCGGACCGCGTGGCTAAACCCATCGGGCCCATGCCCCGCGACCAGCTGATAAGCACAGCCCGCGCGCCCCTTGTTTACAGGGAGGGGTAAAGGCAACCGTACTGGCCCGCGCATGACCGATCTCGCAATCGGTCCACTTTCGATGTCGCTATCGATTTCACTATCGATACCACCACGCTCTCACTATTGGTCCCACCATCGATCTAACTATCGCTCTCACTGTCGATCTCATGATCGGCTTCACGATCAATCTCACTATCGACCTCACTCTCGGTCACTACAGATGTCACTAGCGACCCCGCTACCGATCCCACGATCGATCTCACGATCGGTGTCACTATCGGTGCCCCCTTATCGATGCCACTACCGATACAACTATCAACCTCTCTATCGAACTCACTATCGATGAGAATCGATCCCAATATCGATCTCACGATCGATGTCGGCATCGAGCGTGCCATCCGACATCCTCCGACGAGTTGCTGAGCAACTCAGCGCGCTGGCTTGCTGGGACTGACCTCGAGAGCGGGCTTGACGGCTGGCTCGGCCATGCAATTGGAGGAGCCGCGCGCCTCCTAATCAATGCAACTCGCATGGCAGTGCTTCGCTCGGCGGGCTGGCGGCAAAACGCGAAGCGTCGCCTATGTGAGAGGACGAAGATGCGGCTCGAGAAGATGGCAGAATATGATGAACTGAATGTTCCTGAGAGCACTGCGCTCTCTTCTCCTGGGTGCCCCATGTCACCGTAACCCATGTCCCCGACAGCAAGGCATACTCGCCCAGCTCAGCCCTTGAGGGAGCACATCTTCGACGCCCACTCCATGACGTCCTGGCGCATCGCCTTCTCGACGCCCGACTGCTCCTTGATCTGCTTCCTGTAGTTGTTGATCTCGCGGCGCAACTTGGGCGGGTTGCTTGAGTTCTCCTTGTAGGTGTGGATGAGCAGGGCCGTGTACTTGGTGGCCATGGCGTTCCAGAGCACCTTGTTCGTGTCGTCGATGACGCTGGTATCAACCTGGTACTCGAAGACCTCGGACCACTCCAGCGCCTCCTCGAAGGCATGCTGCACCGCGTCGATCTTCTCCTGGTAGGCCGAGCCGTCGATCAGCATGATGGTCTCGAAGGCGCGCTCCAAGACCTCCTCAATCCCCCCATTGCCGTCGGGCATCCCGCAGTCCCACGGGTCGCCCTCGTCGTCGCCGCCACGGCTGATCGGCCTGAGAACGTTCGTCTTCTCAGAGAGCACCCTGATGGTAGACGTCTTAGCCACCAGCTCGCCGTCTCGGTCTTCTGGCCAGCGTTAGTCGCGTCAGTCTCCAAGCCGCCCATGCCCGAGACCATGCCAGCTGACTTGATGGCCTTGAGCGTTGCGATCATGCCCTGGATGATGTTCTTCGCATTGCCGTGCCGCAGTCGGCTCTCGTCGTCGGACGCCAGGCCATCCCAGCTCGCGACGTGGGTGTTGAGCGGTGCCCAGTTCTTGATCATGTCGGTCGCAGCCTTCAGCTTTGTACCCGAGGCGTCGGTCAGCCACTCCGCCTCTGCGAGCTTCAGGAGGATGTCACAGTAGGATTCCGCATGGTCAGGCTGGGTGCAATTCATGGCGATGCCGTCGAGGACGTGCTGGAAGATGGCAGCGCCGCTCCCTCTATGGGCCTCAACGCCCCTGCCACCCGCGGCCAAGACAGATTCGATCACGGGAATGACGCTGAGACGCGCCGCATCATCTGCCAATGCATCTGCATTCAAGGCCGACGCCAGCTGCCCGAGGCCCTGGCTGGCGTTGAACTTGTTCACGGAGGACTCCTGCTTCTGGATATCCGACAAGGCCTTCGCCCACACGGAATGTTTCTCTGGCAAGCCAATCTTCGCTGCAGTCACCAACGCCTTTGTCTCGGCCAGCCTCGCGGTCAGAGCCTTGCCATTCGGGTCATTGGACGGGTCGCCCTGCGGCAGGTCGGCGAGGTACTTCTCGAACAGCGCCGTCAGCTTAGACTTGAAGCCGTCGATTGAGCCTGGCCGACAATACATGGCGAACATGGCCACCTTATTCAGAGCGATCGCCATGTTACCCGACTGCACAAACCCCGCTACGGTCTTGCACTGCTCCATCTTGCTGAGCAGGCTGCAAACTTCGGGCCAGTGCTCCTGCGTCTTGGTGTAGTACTGCGCGCACTCATCCTGGGCAGAAGCTCACGTTGGAAAGCGCCGAGGGGGAGGGTGCTCGTACACTCCGAAGGTGCAGCCCTTAAATCTGGCGATGTGCCGCCTTCCCCGCCCAGCCCTGCGCCTCAACTCCTGATCACCTAAACCCATACATGCCCAACCTCAGCCGCCCCTAGCCCACCCAGGCCCTCCCTCCACCAGCATCGCGCTCAATCACTAGTATTATCGAGGCCGGCCTCGTACACCCCCCCCCGAGTCTTTCGCCCGCCCTCGAATTGCGCGATCTGAACCCGTCTCCGCCCACCCGCCCACTAGGCCCCACGCCACCCTCAGGCACCACAAACTGCGTGAACCACCTGCCCACCCCCAAGGGCCACAATCTCCAGAGCGCGAGCACCCCCCACGAAAGCCAACGTGAACTCGCACTCGCACGGCCCTGAGGCTGGTGTAGAACTCCGAGCGCTTCACCGACAAGTTCAGGTGGCGGAGGCACGCTTGCCCAGGGCACTGCGACTTGGCCTCCCCCATTTTAGTTATGGAATCGTGGTAGGCAATCTTGCCTGGGCTGGCAATGCACAGGAGAGCCTTCAAGCACTGCGCCATCGTGTTGACGACATCGTCGAAGGCCTCATCCTCGGGGCAGTTGTTGTCGATCCAGTCGAGGCAGGAGGTGCAGAACTGAACAAGTTGGGATCGGCCGCCTTCGCCAGCATGGATGTGATGGTTCAGCGCCTCGGTGAAGAACGCGTCGCACTGGCTGATCTTGTCCGCCTGGCTGCCGTCCAACGTGATCACCCTGGGGTACGTCGGCCTGTACGTGAGGCTCCCATTGCCCTCGGCGTGCTGGACCTCCCACGGCGCAACCATATAGAAGAAATCCTGCATGCACATGTCAGGCTTCTTCAAGAGGTCGCCCACCTTCGGGGCACGGCAAGGGTTTGCAAACACAGGCCAGTGGCTGCGCGCGCGGGTCGCCTCCCCCCGCCATACCCCGACCCGCGCGCGCAGTCCTGCGACCTCTGGTTGGGTGCCCCAGCGATACCCCTAGGACCTTAACCTTCAAGTTATCCAACTTCCACTTGCTCGGCATGTCCTCGTTGTACTTCTCCAGGGTATTCAGGAAGCTGTCGAGCTTGCTCTTCGGGATCTCTCGAAGGGGCTTCTCGACGAACCCGCAGATCGCATCGCACACCGAGATGTGCTCCTTCAGCTTGTCAGCGGTCTCCGAGTCCTCTGGGGTGGGGCTGGCCTCCATGATGCCCTCGTGCGACTCCCTGGCCCAGCGAAGCTCGCGGCCCATGGCCGCGCCCGACCAGCAGCTGCTCGTGTCCAGAGCTGAAATGCGCCTATCCACGAGCTCCTCCACCTCGGACTTCTTGGCATCGGACATGACGGATCTGGCGCCTCCGCGAGGCCTCGCGCCAGGCGTCCTCGGCGGCCTGCACTCGGAGGGGGCGACGACGGACCGCGAGCAAGCCATCGCCGCAGGATTGAGCTGCGGCCCAGACCCCGCTGCAAGCGCGCCCTGCTGCGGAGCCGCGGGCGAAGGGCTGCCGCCGAACGAGCTCTCGCCACTGGCAGCAACAGCCGCATCCTCGGCCTCTTTGGCCCTCCGCTCGATCTCCGCTTGCGTCTTCCTGTAGTTCTCCGCCCTCGCAATCAGGGAATCGATGGTGTAGGCCTCTGTGCGCGCCTTCACAAGTGGTGGAACGGCCCTGCGACAGTGGCCAGTGGTGGAAAGGCCCTGCGACAACTGCGCCCCGCACGCTCGCACTCAGATGCTTGTGAACGTCTCGGCGACGAGCTAACGCCGTCATGCGATCTCATTCGCCGCCCCCTCCTCCCCTGTTCACGGCATTCCTTCGGCCATGCCGCGGATCAGGCAGGGGAGGGGGAGAGGGCAAAGGGGCGCACACGCGGCCAGGAACAATCCAGGGGGGCAAGCTGGCGATAGAGGGCGGGGGCGACGAAGCGCAAGCGTCGGGGAAGCCCCGACGCCCCCTCCAAGTTTCGCGTGGAGGGGGGGGGTCGTGCCAGAAAACATAAGGAAACAACGCCCCGTGATCAAGCATCCGAGCGTGAGGCGTGCGTCTTAACGCTGCCCGATCCTTGCGCACGTGATCGTACGTGCCCAAAGCCTGCGCATCGAAAGTCTGCTGGTCTGGCGTCATCTTGTGCGCAATCATATTGGCGTAGATCTCGTTCGTCACGTTGTACTCCAAGTACGGCCGCTGCGGGTTGGGGACCAAGATGCCCTTGTAGGTGTTCCCCTCGTGGTCGGGCAAGTCCTGGAGCTTGATGCCCAGCGCCTCGGGCTCCTCGTGCAGCACGTCTGAGACGAGCTGCCCGCGGGTTATGCCGACCATCGGCTTCACGACCGCGATGATGAACTGGCTACCCTCGTTGACGGCCGTCGGGAAGAAGGACTTCGCGGCCTCGCCCTTCTCGATGCGCTTGGACTCCTCCCAGCATCCGTGTATGTGCGAGCCCTCCTCGTTGACGCCCTCCTGGACCTTCTCCAAGCTGCCGAACTGGGTGAAGCCCTTGCAGTACCGATCGAAACACGTAGTGCAGGTTGGCGCCGTTGCATCTTGCACCGCCATGCTGACATCGGTGACATCGCACGTGCCGCACTGGAAGGAGTCAGGCGCAGCCAATCTCGCCAGCGCCGACGCGGCCGAGTGGGCAGCAGCGGCAGAGGCATCTTGAGAACCACGACGCCTGCGGCCCTGGCCACAGGGAACCTTCTGCGGGGGCTTCGCATTGTGGTCACCACGCTTGCCCATGTCGAGAGAGCGGTGTTGAAATCGGGCGGTACGGCTGGCACTGTGCCCTGACACAAAAAGGTGTCGTTAAAGCTCGGTGTTCAAGCCTTGCTTGAGCATAAATGGCAATATCCGCCAAAAGGGGCATGGAGACGGAAAGGGGCGGGCGCCCAGACAACCGTCACCGACAAGATGTGCATACTCTGAGTGGCGACAGTCGCACCGTTGACAACGCAGCGAGGCTTTCACCGTCACATCGGGCCGAGAGTTCGATTCGGGCGGCACGGCTGTGGATCTGCTCCTGAAACTCAGAATACCCACTGAGCTACCAGCTTCACTATCGCCCTCCCCAGCCCCAGCCCTCACCCTGATGATAACCGCCCTTCCCCCACTCCCCACGACGACAATTCCAGCGCCCGCCCCATCGAGCCCCCGATATTGGGCTCGCCCTCGCTCTCGCGCAGCTCCGCAATCACTCCGACAGCACTGCTCAGCCCGCGGGGGGAGGGGAGAGAGATATCGTGGGAGGCACGTCCCGCCCATGCAAAGCCGATGGCAATGAATGCGACGAGGGATGCGAGCGCGTGGCGAGGACGAGGCGGAGACTGCAAACGCACGCGGGGGGGGGCTCGCGAGCGGCGCGCGGGGCTGTCCTCCAGCGGCCGAGACGTCCACGCCGACGCCGACCCAGCGCCGGCGTTCACAGAGCGACGCACGGGCGCGGGGAGAGGGATTGGGAGGAAGAGGAGGAGGAGTCGAGCCGAGGGCAACGACGACCGAGGAGAGGGATGAGGGTGCTGGCGAGGAGATGGCGAGGGATGCTGAAGGGGATGGCCATGGCGACGGAGGGGACTGAGGAGGGGCAGTGAGAGGGAGAGTTGGAGATGGCGAAGAGAGTACACACAATCAAGAGGAGCATGCATATGAAAACGGAAATGATGTGAGCGAGGGCGCGCATGGGGTGGATAGGGTGACCAGGCGGGCGAGGGGCGGGGCGCGAGGGGTGGAGCAGTGGAAGGACTAAGGCAGAGGACGACGATGAGGAAGGATGTTCACTATCACAATAATTACGTCCTCGCATGGCTCTGGACCAACCTCTGAGCGCCCTGCCCCGCAATGGCACTCAAACCCGAGTGAAGATGAGCGGCAGACGAGCACTGAGTGGCACAGACGTCCCCAGCACCTGGAATTCACAAACGCCTTTGAAACATGACCCGAATCAGGCAGTGATGAAGCCGACCCATGCAGCGAGCAAACGGCGACACCGCCACGCCCACACGCATAGCAGGCTGATATTGTGGCGACCTGGCCTCGACCCATCCCTCCCCACACCCCAATTACAATCGACATACCCCTCATACTTGTTAGCATCGCATGCCCCGCTCCCGCCCATCCCTTACTCCCGCCACCCCTGCCGCCCCATCACACTCACGGAGGGAAAGCCTGTGAGAGCTCGCTAAGCACCATGCTAGGGCTCTGGAGCTTGTGGCCCAGCAAATCCAAAGGTTTGATTTCCTCGGGTGGGAGCGGCGAGGACCGCGGCTGCCGATCGGGCCTTCTGCCCGCTGTCGTAAGTGCTGGAAGCAGGGCCGCCAAACTCTGGCTTCAAAAGCCAATTGCGCTTTCTCTTGAGCGGGGGCTGGATACTGTTGCCCGAGTCTGAAACGGCCTTGGTCGGGGTCCACAGGCCCTCGCCTGCGTCGTGCACCCTCGCTGGCGTACACACGCCCATCGGAAACAAACTGTCATAACCATGACGGGGCTCGGAGGGAGCAAACTGCGATCCTACGTCGGACGGGGGCTTCTCTGGGCTCAAGCTATCGGGCACTTCCAAAACTTCATTGGGATCGAAAGCGGCGCGCTTGCCCGAAGCTGACGGGGTCTGCGATGCCCCGACGCCCGCGTGAGAGCCCGCGGCGCTCTCAGCAGACCTCTGGGCGAGGACGTCGGCGCTCTTATATACGGCTGAGTCCTCAGCGCCCGACTGCCCCGATGCCAGGGCAGACGCGCCCTCGCCCGCACGCAGAGTGAAACGGTGCGGTTGGAACAACGCCCTCTCCACCCTGGGGGGCAACCAGTCGGCGGGAACGGATGGCGCCATGCCGTTCGCGTGCCGAATTTCGGCCACCTCAGCGCGCCATCCAGATTCTATGAAAGAGATGTCCACTCCCTGCTGTTCCGCGCCCGCCTCAACGACAGTGGGCTCCTCTGGCTCCTCCCGCTCTGTCGCCTGCGACTGTGAACCGCCAGCGTCCCTCTCCGTCGGGCATGACGACTCCCCTGGCTTCGACCCGAGAATCAGCAGAGTCAAGGGCACCTCGACGTCGATGCGTTTTTCATACGATATCGGCCGACTTGGGTCAGTCACTACGAGGTTGAAGTTTCCAGTAAGGTGGACGTCCATGGCGGTCTCTGCTCAAGAGAAAACTCGGCTGTCGTCGGCGGCGCCCTGCCTTGACAAAGCCTGGGCACAACGGCGACATGACGAAATGTGAATATATGACGATGGTGATGGTGCGTGTATGATGACGCATGGTGCATGTGCGTTTAGGTGGCATGCCAGACAATGATGACGATAAGTTGAACATGCTTGGCGGGCCGTGAATAGACGACGGTGGTTAACGATGATGGTAGATGTTGCAGCGGTCGCGCAACGACGGTTATTGATCAATCATGTTGCCACTGAACACCTAGCGCCGCGTTGCCCGAGCAGGCGCGCGCGTGGCGCAGCGTGCGAACGCGCGCCCCAGTCGCGCCCCAAGACGGCGCCGCACTGCGCGGGACTCCGAGAACAACCGCACCCAAAGCGGGGGAAAAAACAACAAAAACAAAACCATGCGCCCGAACCATATGAGGGGGGAGAGTGGCGACGCAACCGAACTCGGCGATGCCGCGCTCCCCGTTCCGGAAACCTGCACATGTAACCCAAAGCGGGTGGATATGTGCGGAACGGCCCGCGCGGCACCGCGGGTAGACCCAACTTGTCTGCAGCGGGCGCAGAGCCCCCTGGCCCCAGCCGCGCGCTGGAAGCTGACCCCGAAGCCCAGGGCCTTGACAGTTCGCACCGAGACGGCGCGTCTCGCCGCGCGAAACTTGCAGACGGCCCCGCGGCTGACGCACACTTGAATTTCCGAGCACAGAGCTCTCGGGCGCAAAACATGGGCGCTATAAGATAGGGGCCTGCTACCTGCCAGGGCGCGAGCAAACGCAGGCCCTACAAGACAAGGCCCCGAATCACGCGGCGCGCCTGCCCCTGCCGCGAATCGCGCGCTCGGGGCTTCAAGGGCCCAAGTAGACGGGGCGGCCCAAGCATATGTATTTTCCCCGAGACCGCACGCGCAGCGCCGCGGCCCCCGACGGCCCCAGGCGCGCTTAGCTCGGGTGTCAAAACCCCGAGCCACGCGCTGAGACCCCACTGCGAGAAACGTGCCGCGCGTTGCAGGCCGTAAAGGCACGCTCGCACGCGCTTAATCACCCGTCCCCGCCATGCGCATTGAGCCGCGTCCCCAGCGCCATTGCGCGCGGTAGCGCCGAGGCGACGCATCAGAAGCCCAAGCCCTAAGCCCTCTTGGGCTCGGCCCCCGACGAGCTCCAACTCCCGAGCGCCAGCTCCTCCGCCGACTGGCCCCGAACCTTGCGCCCGTGGCTATCGGGCCCGAGCCCATGCCCCCACCTTGACATGCGACGCCCTCGCAACTGAGCCGAGCATGAAGCCCAGTGCCCGACGCCCTGGGCACGAGGGCGCGCGGCCGTCTGAGGCGGCAAGGCGCCCGCGGCGCCAATCCCCATGCGCCTGCCCCGCGCACGGCTCCCCGCACTGCCGCGCGCATGTCTCCGCCCCCCTGCCAGGGCGCCTCAGCACCGAGCCACGATCAGCTTTCGGCTCGGACGGTGAGCCCGATCCCCATGTCCCAGAGGCCCTGGGGTTGTGGTCTCGGCCCCATTGCCCTGAGCCATCAGCCCATGCGCGTCGGGCGAGGCCGCGGGCAATGGCCAACCCGCCCAACGCTTCAAATCATCATTGGCCCCGAGCGCTCGAGCCCAACCCCGAAGTCTCACATCGCGCCCGCAGCCCGATAACCTAAACACTCGGCATTCGAAGCTTGGCCAATGGACCTGGCCAGTCGGCTGCCACCGCACTTGATTCTGCCACCAGGCACCGCGTGCCAACCTCGAGCGAAGCGCATGCGGCCCCAAGCAGTCGGCCGTCATCCCCCCGCAGCCCTGACTTGGGCGCTGCCAGCGGCCGAGGCCCTGCCCCCTCGGCTCTCGCCCCTAGCCCCTAATGCGCCAGCCCGATGCGCCGCGGCCCCCGCTCGAAGCGCAATGCCCTGGCGCAATGGCACTGCGCACCGCGCACCGTGCCCCGCGCCCCCGAGTGCGCTGAGCGGCGAGCCATGCGCTTGGAGGAATGCCAACGGCTGGGCACGACGCCAGTTCGGCAACCACAGCAACCTCTGCACTTCGCATCGCCGACTCCTTGCGCGCGACCCCAGCGCCATCGCTCTGACACTGTGGGCGGCCCTCAACGGTCGTGCTGCCACCCGCCCCCCCACGCCCGCCCACCCGCCGCCTGCCCGCCCTCGACCCGCGGCCACCATGACTGCGCCTGCGCCCGATGCAAACGCCCGCCGACATCGACCCTGGGCCGCCCCGATCCATTGAGCCTCGGCCGCAACGACACGCGAACAAGCGCGTGACCAACCAGCACATTGGGAACGCCGAACCAAGCGGCGCCGACCCATTCGGCACAGACATCGAATATCCACGTCGACGCCACCCTGCGGCCCAGTGCCGATGGCGCGAACATGTGCCATTAGCCCGCGATTGGCCCACAACCCAACAAACCCCATGCATCGAGACGCCCTCGCGCGCCTCGAGAACTGCCGCGCGTCGGCGACGAACACACTGAACCTCGAACTACGGGCCCGCTGCTGCCCACCTATCAGCCGCCGCCGCGAGCGCGGCTGCGGCCCCGCACACGGCGACGGCGACCTCGGCGGCGCGCCTCCCGCGAAACGCGCGCGCATGCCGTCGATTCCGATCAGCAACCAGCAACACGAAGCCCGATATACCTGCCCCACTCGGCCTTCAAAGCAAGCCCTGGGCGGTCCATGGCTTGCCCTGCACCGTCGGTCCCGACGGCACCGAGCCTAGCTCGGCTCTCACATTGAAAAAGGACAGAGAATCCTTGAACCAGGACCGCTCGGGCCGCCACGCGCGCGCGGGCACAGAGAGCAATGCCCACGGCCCACCGCATTCATTCCGCCTGCGCTTAGACGCCCATGCCGATGCCGCCGCGAGCTCCCAGCGCCGCAAATGCTTAAGGCACTTCGCCTAGCCATGCGGGCCGACCCAGCCGCCCCCCGCCACCCCCCTCCGCCACCTCGCCTCGTCGACTGCGCCGACCGCCTCCCGCCGCGTGGCCCCGAGCACCAGCTTTCCCTGCGAAGATCGACAATATTGTGCCCCGTGCCGCCAACTGGGCACGACGGCTACACATTGCGCGCGCAACGCCCCTTGCAGCCTGCAGCCCTCGGCCCCGCTACTTGGGACCTGGGCACCGCGCCCTGCTCGCCCCGCGGGCGAACGACCCCCTGGCCCGGCCTGGTCACGGCGGTTAACATTCGGGTCAGGGCGCGCCCCCAGCGGGCCGAAACACCTCGAGCCCGATGTGAGGCCCGCCCAGGGCTGGGCGATCGGCTACGCGGTTCGCGCCATAACGATTGGGGCCCGTGGCCCGACGCATTGAGCCCCGAACATGACATTGGGCGCCTCTCGAACCGTGGCCCGCCAGCTAAAGCACCCGAAGCCGATGCCATATCGACGCAGATCCGCCATCGGCGCGGCGGCCGAGCCCTGAGCGACATAGGTCAAACACGGAGCGATCACCAATGCACCCATGACCGAACTCGTCCAACCTGCGAACGGGGGGTGGTACCAGCATCCAATGTAAAGGGATTTGCCCCGCCAATATCAAGCCGCCATGGCCTAGCCGCGGCCGCGACCCCTTGACCTTTGTTTTCGCAATGAGGATGCCGAACGCGAACGGCGCGGACCCGCGGCTGCGCGCGCGCATCCTGGTCAGCGCAATTCAGGGCCATCGCCGAGACGTCCTGCGCGCCGCGACCATCGACTGCACCAGGTTGGCCGTCGGTGCCCTTACCCCAAACTCCAACCCCTGCCATCCCGCGCGCGCCCGCGGCAACGCGCGTGCCGTCGCGCGCCGCGGGTCGCCCGACTTCCGCGGGTCGCGAACCCGTTGGCCATGCGGACGGAGCCCGCCTGTCAGCCTCCACGTCCCGCGCACAGAAAACCAGAACTGTCAGATCCTTGGCCCCCGCCCCCAGAGGCCCGCTGCATCCAGCCGCGAAGCCCACGTGCCACGGGCGGCGCGCCTATCACCTCCCGCCACCCCCCCCGCCAGCGCGCGCCGTTGGAGCAAAGGGCAATCGAAACCACTGGGCACGGGAAACGAAGCCCGAAATTTGCAGGGGGAGACAGCCACTGACTCCCAGCGCCCCCCCCACCACCCACCACCACCCTCCTGCGGCGCGGCGGTAGATCGCGGCCTGCCGCTGCTACGGCGCGGCGGGGCAGGCGCGCGCCGCCGAGCGCCCGCGCTGGGGCGGCGGGCTGCAGGCGAAGGCCACCGCGCCCGACGCGACGGGCGCGATCGGCCACGCACTGCAAGGGGCCGCGCACAGCCAGCCATCGACTTCACTGCCCGATCATAGCGCCCACGCCGCCGCAGCGAGGGCCCCCGCGCGGCCCGCTGGAACCACAAATGCAGCGCTTTGAAAAATATGCAGTCGGCGCAAATCGGCGATCGGCCGATGCGGCATGGGAACGGCCCCGAAACGCATACATGCGAAAATTCCATGCGAAAAATACATGCGTATGTATTTCGTTCAGGCCCAGGTGCGTTGGTTTTTCAGCGCGGGGGTAGATTGCGACAAGTTCACCACCTGGCGCCCTGGAACACATGTTATTTTAATACATGCAGCTGGCGCCCCTGCCCGCAGACCACGCTGCTGCCGAGCTCGAACATGGGCCGATGGCGGAGCTCGAAAATGCAGCGGGAATACAAATATCTCCAACCGACATCTGTGGCCTGATAGCGCGACCAACAATACATCGGTCAACCCCAGGATGAGCACGATAACCAGCTGCCGATACCCCACCTCGCCCAGATACAGTCCAAGGTACCCCCCGAAGTACTTCCCGAAGTACCTACGGAATTCTTGTTCTGGTGCCAGTCGAAACCAAAAGTACATCCCGAAGTACCGTCGGAATGAAAATGTACCTCCCAAAGTACCTACCCCCAAAAAAAGTACCTCCCAAGGTACCTACCAAGGTACCTACCAAAGTACCTACCAAAGTACCGTCGAATTCAAAAAGTACCTACCAAAGTACCGTCGAACTCAAAAAGTACCTACCAAAGTACCGCCGGCCAGAAAAAGTACATCCCTGGGTACCTAAAGTACATCCCAAAGTACCGTCGGACTGAATAAGTACCTACCAAGGTACCTACCAAAGTACCGTCGAACTCAAAAAGTACCTACCAAAGTACATACCAAGGTACCTACCAAAGTACCTACCGAAGTACCTACCAAAGTACCGTCGAACTCAAAAAGTACCTACCAAAGTACCGTCGGCCAGAAAAAGTACATCCCGAAGTACCGTCGGAGGTACAAAGTACCTCCCGAAGTACCTACCAAAGTACCTCGCCGAATCCGGATACCGAGCACGGTGCTGCAGAAAGTACATACCAAAAATCTACCCCAGAGAAAGACGCGTCGGCGACATGCCCGAGGTAAGACAGCGCGCCCAAAACTACTTCCATCGCATCAGGCGCGAGGGGCAGGAAAGCGCGCCCGCGCGCAAGGGCGCTGGCGCCGCGGAGAAGCACGCGCGCGAGACGCGCCCAAAGGACGGGGGCGGTGACGTCGCCAGGGGGCCGCGCACGGACGCGATTCGGAATGATCGCGAAGCGCGCGCGGCTTAACTCGCAATGCTACAGCGGACGGACCAGCGCGCCCAGGTAGGTCCTCGACACCGCCGCGCGGGCTACCCAGCGCCCGCGAGACGCCATGTGCGACGCTCGCCCCAACCACGCAGAGCCCATGGCCCCGCCCCACAGTGAGCAAGCGTAGAGCTTCTGCCCCGAGCGCACAGAGCACAAGGCCCTGGCGCTGGGCGCAGACCCGCGCATCCCCCCCCGCCCGCACGCCGAGACTACATGCCCAAAGCCGCGGCGCATCGCGCGCGAACCCTGTGCCCGACGCCGCAGCCATCTTCCCCAAGCCGCTTGCCGATGCTAACATGATCCCGAAGCACCCGAGGCGGCGGGCACACTCGCAGAAATTGTGGTTCACTTGCGCTGGCCATCGGGCAGGATTTCGGCGGTGGTGTCCGCGCGCCCGCCCACGCACGCACGCATCCCCCCTGCGCACCCCATGGCAGCCCTGCCGACCGAGACGCAGGCACCCCGCCTGGCAGATCAACGCACGAGCTTCCAGCAATGACCGCGATGCCGAGCGCCCATGCTCAGCCATCCCTGGGCCCCAGGCCCCGACATCGACAGCGGGGCAAGCATCGCCGACCCACGGGCGCGACGGCGCGCGACGGCCCGAATATTCGGACCGACAGCCCGCGGTGCTCTCTGGCGCAAATGCCGAGGGTGCGACGCGACCAGTCATGATGGAGCGACGACGATGTCAAGCTGGGGCCGCGGGCCGCGGTGACTGTTGGGAGGGGGGATGATTCTGGCCCTGCGTTCATGGCTCTGCGCCGCGCGCTACCAGCCCAGGGGCGCGGCCTGGGGCCCAAGGCGATCGGCTGAGCGCACGGGGCCACGCGACCTTGGTCGCTGCGCATAGCCGCTTGATGCAACGGTTCGAAAACGGCAGCGGGCTAGCTGCAATGAGATAACGCCCCGATAGCTGCGGACACGCGGCCTCGGCCCTGGCACCACGGCACGGGGCCGACAGCACCGAGGACAGCATCCCAGAGCTCGAGGCCGCAACCCCGCGCGCTTGGGCCGCAGAGAGCCTCGCGTAAAGCTCAGGCACGGCCCCGATGCCCGAGGCGCGCGGCGCGGGTGCTCCAGGCGCGGGGGCCGCAACCCCCGAGGCGCAGCGAACGGCCCGTTCCCGAAACCGAAGGCCGAAACAAACATATGCCCCCTTCGGACACCTGGCGCTCGGCATGCCGCAATACCGCATTACCCCGTGCTCGGGGCCGCGGGGCTCGGGCCCAACCGTTTCCTACCCGATCGGCCGACGGCATGCGCCCTTCGTCTCGTCGACCTGCTTCCGCGAAGCTCGCGGCCCAGCGCGCGCGCGTCAAGGGTCGCGGGGCCCGCGCCCAGGGCGCTGCGCACATTGGCAGCCGCGGGCGCGGGGCTGGCGGTGCATTTCATTTTGCTTCACGATTGCGGTGGGCTCTGCACGGCGCCCACGACCCATGAGTTGAAGCCAGACGCGTGGAATTCGAGACTCGGCGGGCGGGTCGCGCTCTCGGCCCAACGGTATCGGGCGAGGCGCCGCTGGCCGAACCATTCGGGCAGCGCGCAGGGCAGCTCAATCGCCTTTGCCTGCGCCAGAGCGCCCCATTGCACCTCCGACAACGGCGCGCTTGACACTTGCGCGCGTTGCCAGGCGAACTGCTGCGCACCGAGCTTTGCGTGGGCCGCGTCTGTTCGCGAGCCGTCGGTGGCCCCGTCCAGCGCCGAGCTGCCACGTCGCGACCAGGGTAGGAATACATGCGCGACTGGTGCGCAAAGGGATTGGGGGCGCGCCCTGGCAGCTGCGCCGCCGCGCCCGCGCCCTCGCGGGCGCGCGAGTGGGGCAATGAGCAGCCCGCGCGCGCGTCTCCAGAACACGGCGGGCCATGTGCGCCAACGGACGACAACGGCCCCCGCTGCGCGCATGCGACAGCGGCCCACAATTGCCTGACAGCGATAAGGCGGAAGCCACATGCGTCGCGGCGCTGTCGGGCCCGCGGGCGCATGCCCCTCCCCTCACGGGCCGAGCGCCCCATGCCCCGCCCCCGCGCGCAAGCCGTCGGGCCCCGACGCGCGCGGAGTTCTGCAGCACTGAAGAACGCCACAAGACCGAACGCAACGGTTTTGCGATATGCCCGCGACATCTGCGCCCGCTGCCCGCGAGGCGCGGCTTGGTCGACCCACTGGCACGCGAACGGCGCGACAACCTGACGGGCCCTCACCGACTCGATACTTTTCGCACGCGCGCGCCGTGCGCGGGATGCTCGGGTGGCTCGCTGCCGCCCAAAGCGCCACGCGCGCCGCGTCGACCGCGCGTCGCCGCCGATCGCGCGCAAGCGTGCGACGGGCCCCGCAGGCGCGACGTGGCTCACCCGCGAGAGTGGCCCACCAGGGCCGAGATCGAACCGAAGAGCGGCGGGCGCTGTGTCGTTCGGTTCGGCAGAACGGGCGAAGGAGCTGCGCGCGGCGCGCGCGCGAGCGGCGCGCCCTTCGTCGCGGCACCGAGCGGGCGCAGCTGCCGCGCAAGGCGCTGCCCGACACAGCGCGCCTCTCGCGTGTATTCGTTGGACCGCAAGCGAAATGGTTACATGTGCAGCGGTGCGCGCACAAAAGCAAATCAGCGCCGCCCGATGGGCAGATGGCGCGGTGGGGAGCTGGGGGGACTGGGAAGGGCAACGGCGACGCTGCCGCCCCCAGCTGCGCCGACAAACGGCCGCGCCCCTGCGATGGCTCAGCGCGCAGCAGGCACGTCCCAACGGCCGCTGAGATCAAGGCCCTGGCTGCGCCCCGTCGGGTTATACGCGGCGGCTCTTGCGCCAGCGCTGGCCAAGTTGCGAAGGCGCGGGCGCTTCTCACGCCCGCGGCCGCCACGGCGAACGAGCGGCGCGCTCCTGGCGGACGGGCCCGCGCCCAGGCGGGGGCCCTAAGGGGCGATGCGATGCAGCTTTCATTGCAGGGAGCGCACGGGCGCCAACTCCAGCCCGACTGCACCTCCTAGCGCCGAAGAAAACGACGAGAACTGAAAAGCAACTTGCCGCGGCGCGCCACTGCTGCGGCGCGGCACGTCCGCGCGCGGCGGCAATGCATACTGCGCAGTGCGAGAGCGCGCGCCCGACGTCCGAGTCCGACCGCAGGCCCGCGGCAGATCGGCTGTCAGAGAGCCATCGGGTCCCCCGCCCGCGGCGCGATGACGCCATCTCCCGCTCACCGCCGCACGCCCCTACCCCGCCCGCCACCGCCGCCACGCAACGCGTCTAACCGCACGCGCACAGCTACGCCCATGCCGCGCAGACTCGACAATGACAGCGCCCTGCGTATATGCCGCCGACGACGGCACAGCAAGCGCCGCGGTTGGCGGCTCCCCGACGAGCGTTGAAAGGTCAAACGCTTTTGACCTGATGACCTACAGCAGCAGCGCACCTCTCTCGTGCCAGCATACTCGACCCGAAACCTGCGCGTGTACTACCCGCATGAATGCGCCCCGCCGAGCCCGCCATGGCTGTCTCCCTCTCGCGTGGTGGTGGTGTTTTTTTTTGAGGGGGGGGGCGCTGCATACCCGTTGGATTTGCACACACCACCCTCGGGCATAATGGCAACCATCGCGGAGGTCCATGCGGGCGCGCCGACAAAGTATTGTTAAACGCGCCGCGAGCGGGCATGGCGGCGACTTGTGGACACACTCTACGCAGCCCGCTCCCCCCCCCCCCACCCGCGCCCCCCTGCAAACGCGGCGCCGCGGCGCTCGATAACATATAACGCCAGCTGCGGTCATTTGGCCAGCGGCGGCGGCCTGACCCAGGGCAACCGCCGCGGCCAATGTCGCCTCGCGCATACAAAACTAATGGGCGTTCGAAGCGGACCCGCCCACACAGCTTCGCGCCGCGGAAACCCCGCGACCGTGAGAAACGGTGTCGTGCGGCGCGGCGTTCACGATGCGGCCCATGAAATCGCGATAAAGTAGCATGGAATATCTCAAACCAGGGCGGCTGCGGCACTCTTTCTTCGCCTGCCTCGGTCCGATGGCGCCCCCTCGTTTATGCCTGCATCTGCAAGTACCAAACCGACAACCATCAAAATCATACTTTCAATTTGCATTGCAATTTCGCCTCAAACAAACACGCTGTTGGCAGCGCGCCGCCAAGCCCGAGCGCAGGCGCATTGGCTGCGCGGCTGCGCGTCATACGACGAAAAACAACGGCCATTATAATTTACCGCTGCGTTCTGGGCAGCAAAGCGCCGCACTTGCACCGCAATGCCACCAGAGCTTTCTACGACGCGGCGCAAGTGGTGCAAGTTTTGCGGGGCCAAATACGCGCGTTGGCGCGCATCGCGCCCATCAGTCCTTCGCGTTGCGCGCGTTGTTGCAGAGCCCGCAAGGCCGAGTCCGAACCACAGCATGCAACCTCGCTCATTACTCCCGCCGCCATCATGCAGCGCGCGCGTCGCTGATTTTACGGCACACCAAGCACTCCCCGACGCGCGCGTTTTCCACGCACGAGCGCCGCGAAATAGAAGGCGCTCAATCCGCGAGCGGCTGGTCGCGGCGAGCAAAGCCCCGTTGCACCCGCTCGCCCGCCCGCGCCGCGCCGCCCGCGCCACGCCGCCCGCGCGCGCGGCAATTCCATGTCCCGCCGCGCGGGGGTGGCCGATTCAAATGCCTCGTCCATCGGGGCCCGCTCGCTGTACCCCGCTCGCGAGGACCCGAGGAACCAGTGTCATCGTAGCCAAGCGCGGCGTCTGTCCACGGGGAGCAATCCCGCGCCCCCCCATCATCCACTCCCAACCCCATCCCCCCCCAGACACCCACGCAAAAAGAAAACTCGGCTGGGCTCGTTCCCGCGGGAGCCAGCCCGAATACACGAGACCGCGCGCACCGCGGCCGAAGCGCGGGCACTGTCCATTGAGATTGGCCAGCCAACGCGGCCCCGCCCAACAGCGAGGCGCCGCGCGCGCACCCAATCCATCGGGCTCCGCGCGCACGCGGTAGGCCTGCCAGCGGCCCCCCCGTTCGCGGGGCCCCTGACGCCCATGCCGCCCATCATCATGAGGCCCCGCAAGCGCGGGGGGCCACCCAGACGGCATAGCCTGCTCGCGCGGGCCCGCCCGAAAACCACCGAACAACACGCAAGTCTCACAAGAGCACCCAGCATAGGGCCCCGCCCGCAGGAGCCCAGGCGCCGACCACCGTGCATTGCATCAGTAGGACACACAACTGCGACAAACAGAAGCGGAGGAGCACCCGCACGCGGCTCGCTGCCCCCTGCTCGATAAACAACATTACTTCTACCGACGCATGGCATTGCCCTGCGCTGCACGTCTTTCGGGGCGTCGCGGCGTCAGCTTGGCGCGTCAGCGCGCGCAACCACCTGCCTGACAGCGATGTCGCGCAGCTCGGTTTGAATTGGCCGAACATGTTGTATGTTGCACATTGCTCACCGCTTTCGCGCTGCACTCTGGAACTGCGCGCGCGGCCATCAATGGCGGCCAGCGCGCCGTGCGCAACCGCAGTTTGCGCCGAGCGCGGGCTGTCGCGGGCGGGCCGCCAGGCGGCGCGCGGCGCCCGAAGTGCAGTGCCGCGGGCCGACCACGGCGCCATCCTGCCTCACGCAGCGGCGCCGCGGGGGCTCCAGCAAACACTGATCCGCCCAAGGGGCGCGCCTGGCAAGCCAGAGCGCGACCCGCATTGCGCATAACTTATGCACTATCAGCGACCTGGTCTACAGAAAGACCCGCGCATCCTCATCAGCCGCGGCCCAGCGGCACACAGCGGTCGGCATGGCGCGCGCGGCGCGCCCGAAGCACGTCGCTAAATGCGATGTCGCGCGCGCGCGCGTGCAGCGCAATGCCGATGCATGGCAAATGGCAATTGGAGCGGCGCGCGCCCGCGTCGGGCGCCCTGCAGCCCAGGCGGCTTCGAGGTCGCGCTGAATCAGCGCTTCAATGGCGCAGAGAACTGCGCTAACATGAACCGATGCGTTGAGCCATGTGGCGACGCCTAGTGCACTGGACGTGATGGCGCGCGTGCGGTACGCATGTATATGAATGTGCCGTGTCGGCGGTGTTGCGATGATGGTGCAGGTAACCGTGATACTTATATGGCATGAGTATCTGGCATGACGATGGCGTTGGTGGTGTAGGTGATGATGATGATGATGATGGTGCAGTGCGTTGTGATGTTGTGCACAGCGAAGAGGCGCATAGCCTCGTTTATCAGCGCGGCGGTCGTCGCCTTGGAGCGGCAACCCGCCCCTGAAGTGAAAAACAGCATGGCACCTGCGTGCCGAACTTCAAAGTTCAAGGGCAAGTGGGCGGCTCGGGCGGCTCACCGTGCCGACGGCGACGCTCCCAGTGGAGGAGCGCCGCTGCTGCTGGGCCCAGGCCCTCCACATATGCCCGCGCAGCCTCGCGATCCGCTCTCGAATACCAGGCCACGCCTTTGTGCGCATCGGCATTCAGGTGTAGCCGATGGTCCTTCAACCAGGCCGCCAGGAAGCCGATAGGCCGGCCCTGCTGAACGCGGCGCCCTGCCTTGCAAGTCCTCCACTTCCTGCAATCCTTGTGCAGCGGGTCCGAGCACGTTGCGACCATCTCATCCTTCGTCCGGTTGTATGAGATCTTGCCGCCGTCCACGTCGAGAACTGCTTCGGCAGGTATCCCTGGCCCACCCGCGCCGCCACCTCCTGGCGGCGGAGGCGGAGGCGGCGGCACCGCGGAGCCAGAAGCCGCAGATCCTCCTGGCGGGTCATCCTCGCCAGCGCTATCCTCGCCCGGGTCCTCTGCCGCAGAGTCGCTGCTGTCTATGAGGCCCCCGAGGCGCGCGCTGTCACCAGAGCCGCTCGACGTAGACGACCTGGGCGTCGAAGGCTCGCCCACTGGCTCCTCCTCGGGGTCCACGGGCGGTTCGACGATGGGCTCTCCGTGCACGTCCTTCAAGTCACCTGCGAAGCAAGAGTTCCATAGAAGCCGAAGCAAACGCTCGGCTCCACATACCCCCTTAGACAAACGAACCGCGGCTAGCCCTAGCCGCCTGATGAGGCCAGGGCGAAATCAAAACAACTTGGACACAATCAAAAACAATTGGCGCAAACAGTGGCCAGGCCCCGAGCGGGGCCCATAAAACGAACCTGATTTCCAAAGCGGGGGGGCCGAAGTACATGGAGCCGCGCGATTCGTCGCGCCCATTTGGAACCCATGCTGGCCATCATCGCACACATCGCTGGACACATCACCACCGTGCTCTCCGCCTCCGCCAGGGCAGACAACCACGTCATTGGCGCCGTCGCCTCCAGGCCCTGGACCACTACCACCGCCCTCGCCACCGTCGGAGTCGTCGCTCTCGCCCTCGCCCTTGCCGCCCTCGGCGTCCATGATCTGCGCGACGGAGCCCCACCCCGACTTGAAGTCCACGTCTTTCTTGCCTGATCTGACGGGCGTCTTCCTCCACTTCGCCCACTTGGGCTTCCAAATGACTCTGCATGTCGGCACGTTCGGCTTCTCGACCTCCTCCTGCAACCTGACCTCGACGACATTCGGTACGATGGTCCCCAGCGGCGTGATCTTCTCCCTGATGTTGTACACACATACAGACCACCGAAGGTTCCTGTCGAACTCCTTGAACTCCTGCCATGGCGTGGTAAAGTCAAGCGTGCCCACCAGCCGCGCCCACGGCGCCACGAGCCCTTTCTCATATTGATCAACAGCAAGGCGGTGGAAGCACGACCGCCAAGGCGAGAGGCTCTGGCTCCCGACGTGCAGCCACTTGCTCTCGACGACGGGCAGCCCCTCGACGAGGCCGCTCGTGCGGATGTCCACCTCGTCCCCCTCGTCCTCGGTGGGCTGGCGCTGACCGAAGGCGCAGACCACGTTGAAACCAGGCACCAGAACATCTTTCCTGACTTTCCCGACTGGCACAGCCTTCTTCAGCGCGCTGTCGAAGTTCTACACGATCTTGCCAACATCGATGCCATGGCCGCTGCATACGCACATGCCTGCTTCCATGCAGCTCGGGATACCCGCATCGTCATTCACGTCCCAGTCGGGCTTCGGCACGTGGTCGATGGTGTCGTGGATCTTATCGCAGACTGTAATGAGGGCGGCGAAGACGTTTGCAATGACGTGCCGATTTATTGATAGCCCGCGCTTCACTCGATCCAAGACGTCCATCGGCTCCCATTCGAAGACTTTGAGCTCCGTGCTTGGGAATGGGACGGGCAGGAACTCCTCGAGCCTGTGGAACGCCTCGTCGGACAAACACGCCGCCCTCGAGTCCACGCCCGCTCCTTCGCACCATGATTGCATCGCCTTGCTGATGTGGAGCTTCTCCTCCGCGCGGCACTGCTGCTCCAAACGGTTAGCCTTGCGGACCTCGGCAATGTCGGCGAGGGCCGTGGAGCTCGTCGTCTTCATATAGATGGCGCCGTCGTCAGCGGCGATGGCGAGCTCCCCGCTGGCCGAGCACGCGGCGATGCCCTCCGTGATGACCCTCTCCTTCATCCTGTCCTTGACCATTGTATCAGCGACGGACTTCATATATGATCGCTGCAGCTGGCGCGTCTTGTCTCCGAACGGGCGCTTGTTGCCAGCCCTCGCAGCTCGCGTGGCAGTCTTCCCAACTTCCTTGAGCTTCACCTTCTCATCTGGCGTGAGCTCGCGGTACTCCTGCGAGAGCAACTTGAAATCAGGGCTGCCCTTCTGGCCCAGCGTCCGCTGCCGAACGAACGCCCTCCATGCACCTCCATGTCCAAACTGGCGCTTCGAAGGTGCGGGCTTCTCTTTGACGACCTTCTGCTTGGCGCCCTTGATCACCTTGCCAGCCCACCCCTCGCGCAAACGACGCCGCCGAGTGCGGAATCGCTGCAAGCTTCTCAGGGCAGAAAGGCGCTTGATGTGCAGCGAGTGGGTCTGTACGCTCAGCGCGCAGAGGCTCCTCCTGATGGCCGCGTGGCTGGCCTCAATGCTGACAGTCTCGCGCTTGAGGAGGAATGCGGCGTGCGTGAGCTCCGCCTTCAGGTCTGGGTCTAGCAAGCCGTCCTTGGACTCGGCGTACTTCGCGATGAGAGCCTTGCTCCAGCGGTCCTTCATGTCATCGCACTCGCCCAGGATGTCGCCGCAGTTCCCGTCCAACAGGGTAAACATTTTGAAAGGATACCCGCCGTGCAGCGTCTTGAGCTCGTGGCAGAGGCAGCCGATCTGGCTCAACATCACGAACGCCTCAGTGCGAAGGCTGTGCAAACGATAGCTCGGCGGGATGACGGCCCAGAACGACTCGGTGGTCATGATGTCCTTGAGCGCATTGAAAAAACTCGTCCTCGAGCACGAACTTGGACGCAGCGATAACGGTGAATACGTCGCACTCTACGTCGACATCAATGCCTGAGAGCTTCTGGAGCTTGCGGAACTCAACCAACTTGTCATTGTGTAGGCCGGCTTTCCCGATGTACTTGCCCATGATGCTCACGAGGGGCCTCAGCATTTGCCTGATAAGCACTAGCCGCGACTGCGGGCCTGAGTTGAACAGCCACTTCGCACCCAAGAAACGATGCTTCGAGTCCTCCTTCCTGCGGTCGTCCTCTGCGGCATTCTGCGCTCCACCGTCGCCGCGATCGCCGCCACCATCGCCTCCTGCATCGCCGCCTGATGGGTCGCCGAGGACTGCGCCGTCACCCGCGCCATGGCCGTAGTCGCCGTCGCCCAGGGGCAGCATGCCTGCTGCGACGTCGTCGGAATTCAGCTTGTCAACCTCGGGGGGGCAAGCGGGGCGTGGCGAGCGGGTATCGACAAGTCCCCCCAGCTCGAAATGCACGAGACCACAAGGTCCCTTGTCACCCAATCCCCCTCCGAAGGAGGGGGGCAAGGTGAAGGTGAGGAGGGAGGCGGGGAGCTCGAATGTGACACTGGATGTCGCGTGCGGTCCCGCCCTACTCATCGGCCACTCCTCCACCCGCCACCCTCGCCCTCGACTCCGCTGCCACCCCCTCCTTGCCCTCGTCGCCCGAGTCACCCGATCCCCGACCCCTCCTATCCTTCCCGCCTCATCCAAGAAGCCCTCAAAGTTTGGACGGATACCGCATGACATCAGCATGCAAACGGGGGGTGGTAATTACATGTCCCTGGCTCCAATCCTTGACGCCAGACCACTTGAGGAATGCGCGCGTGAGCAAGCCGTGGCACGACTCCAGGACGCCCATCCAGTCGACGCTGTGGTCGAAGCCCGTCCACCTAGAGTCGGGCCACACCTTCGGGTCGGTCGCCGCCACGGCCGCGGCGAAGAGAGTCGTGAACTTCGACAAGCAATCATTGCGAGACAGACAGCACCCGTTGCAACAATGCTCCACCACGTGCCTGAACCAGAACCCCAATGGCACACCCACGCACGAGCATCGGCCACCGCAGCCCCCTCCAACGTGCCTCGAGACCCCCGTGGCCGAAAAACTTATGCCCAACCAGGACTGTGGCCCGAGCCCCAAGGCGAACTCAAACGACAAAAAATGAAAAACGACGAAAGCTATTACAAATTGTTTGGCACTGGCGGGAAGGGGACAGGCGGCTGCTCGAGCGCGGGGCGCGACGGGCTTCTGGATCCGAGGCCTGTTCGACCAGCGCCCATTCGCCAAGGAGAGGATCACGCTTCGCTTCATGCGCCTGTGCGGGGAGGTGTCCTCGAGGAACAGGTCTAAGCACATCTTGTTGTAGTTGGTGTCGACGGCGGACGGGGCTCGCTGCCTGTGGTACCTGAGCGTGTCCGAGATGACTTGCCTGAGCGTGGTCCTGAATGATCTCATGGCGTCGCCACTGCGCAGCGCCTTCGCAACGTGAACCATCGAGCTGGTGTCGTGCTTCGTGTGGAGGAACGCTGCTTTGAACCATTTGTACACCATGTGGACCTCGCACTTCAGCTTCAACGTGTCGCAACTGTCACCCGCTTCACGATCTAGGTTCCGCTCCATCCTGGTGATGCCGCCTGCGCCGTCGGTGGTGACCAGCCGCTGACGTCGATCAAATCTCTGCGGCACGCCGTCCATCGGCGGCTGGCTCGCCATGAGCGCGTCGTGCAGCACCTCGCCAGTCGTCCTGCTCAGCGACTGGACGGGCGCCTCGAACGGCACGCGAACGGCGAAGTAGCCCTCGGCAGGCAGGTGGAAGAGCATGGAGTACATGCGCTCGGTGTTGAGGATCTTGGCCACGTGGGTGCTCTTGCAACTCGCGCTGATCGGCACCATCTGCACAGCTCCGTCTTCGTCTTGTCCAGGTCCTTGCAACTGGGGCTGCTGCTTCTCTAAGTCGCGTTTCTCGGTGCCGGTCAGCCGCATGGTCATGGGGGTCTCGTCGTACCTCACCGCCTCCGTCCAGCTGATGGCTCGGCCTCTGCGCCTGATAATGCTGTCCACCAGCTGCCGAGCCATCGATTTGCAGTCCCGCTGCTGCATCACGTTGCACGCGCTGGCCGTAGCTATCAAGAATGCCTCTGCCGTCCTCCGCTGCACTTTGAACTTATCGCACTCCTCACTGAACGGCAGGGTCTTGGCCTTCTCGTCGAGCCAGTAGTTCGCCATCTGGTGCTGCCTCACGTTGAAGAAGGCTGGGTCGCGCCCGTTCGCCGCTGAGATCGCGCTCACCTGCTCGACGAGCTGCGCGACGTCCCAGCCGAGCGAGCCTTCTGCCGCTGGTAGCGGCGGCCGCTCCTCCGACTCGCCCGCGAGCGCGAGCTCCCAAAGTTCGGGGGGTCCTGGCACGTCGGGGGCATCTGGCTCGGCGGGCTCGTCGCCGTCAAAGTCGCCGAACAGTTCCAGCGCGTCGTCGTCGGCCGCGCCCGCGGCAGCTGCAGCAAGCGCAGCCGCCACTATCGCCCCAGAAACTCGAGGCTCAGCCACCGCACTCCGACTCGGCACCGACATCGAGATCCGTTGGTGTCGCACTCGCTTCCGCAGGGGCCCAATCGCACACCACACAGCCTGGGGAGTTGCAGAAATACCTCCTCCCCCACTCCGCATCCTCATCATCCCTCCTCATCCTCCATTTTTGTTCAACATCCTCCCCCTCTCCCCGATTATATCCACCATACCTCCTACCATCGCTCGGCCCTGGCCCCCATCGTCCCCCCGCCGCCTTCCCTCCTCCGCCCCCCGTCCCGACGCCGACGTCCACCCCCTCGCCCAATTTCCCAGGCCCCGAGCCTTGCGCCTTGCCACGGTGCACGCGGGCAAGGCCTCAAGGTCGAGGCCGTGCTCGTGCGGGTCGCTCGGCGACGGCGCGGCCACGGGCGCGCCGTCGCCGAGCTGCAGCAAGTCCGCCTGGGCTGACGGGGGGGGGGCGACCGACGGGGGTGAGGGAGGGAGGGGCGTCGAGTGAGGGACGACGGCCTCGTCGAGCTGCGAGTGCTCACGCTCGGCCGCCACCGCGGCCCAACCATCCGCCGCGCAGCCGTCCTCGGCGTGGCCCGCGGCGGCTATGGCGGCCCAGCCGCTGCCGCCCGCCGCCCCGACGGCGGCGGCAGGGTCAGCCGCCGCGACGGCGGCCCACCCTCCCCCGCCACCGCTCATGACGGCGGCAGGGTCAGCCAAAATGGCTGCACCCACGGCGCGGCGCGGCACAGCGGCGTGGCGCGGGCACGGCACGGCACGGCACGGCGGCACGGGCACGGTACGGGACGGCATGGCGACGCGGGCACGGCACGGCACGGCGGCGCGGGCACGGCACGGCACGGCGCGGCGGCACGGGCACGGCGGCGCGCGCACGACACGGCGCGACAGAACGGGCACGGCCGCGCGGGCATGGCACGGCACGGAACGGCGGAACGGGCACGGCACGGCGGAACATGCAAGGAGGAGGTATGGATAATGGCGAGGAAGGAAGCGTTTAGGGAGGAGGTAAAGTTTAGGGAGGAGGTAAGCCTTAAGGAAGAAGGTAGGCATTTAAAGAGAGGGGAAGGATAATGGCGAGAAAGGAAGGCGCACCCCTTTGTTTGTGGATGTCGAACGGGACGGGGCGGCTTGTTGTGAAACATACCTTATCTTGGATCACGACTTGATGCGACGACTTGTGGTGAGGCTACTTGGCCTCGGGACTACTTTTGTTGCTACTTCGAACACTACTTTGGAACCTACTTGGTATGTGGGGGGGGGGTACTTCAACTCCTACTCCGAAACCTACTTTGGTACCTACTTTGGTCGTTCTGTGGGGCCTATGGGCGTAGCGGGACGTGCCTATCAGAATCCTCCATTCCCCTTCTTCCCCCTCCCCCCCCCTCCTCCTCCTCCTCCTCCTCCTCCTCCTCCTCCTCCTCATCCTCCTCCCCACCCTCCTCCTCCTCCTCCTCCTCCTCCTCCTCCTCCTCCTCCTCCTCCTCCTCCACAATTACACAATATGAAAATACTCTCCCACTTCCCCTGATGGCGCCCCGAAGATATCCGACACCCCCCCGCGTGCTGTTTTTTACACAGGATTCCCGGGAAACGGGTTTTCGCTTGCGTTTTTGTTCTCCAAATGCTGCTCTCGCTGAGGCGCCAGCCTCATTTCTGCTCCCGAATCGTTCCGAATCGTGCTCCCACTGCAGCGTGGGCCTCATTTTCGGATCGGTGTTTGGCCTCCGTCGTTCAGGATGGCGTTCTCGCCCCAGCGCGGGTCTCATTCTCGCGCGCCCATCCGCCCGCCACCACCGCGCCGCACCACCACCACCAGCACCACCACCACCAGCACCACCACCACCAGCACCACCACCACACCACCACCACCACCACCACACCACCACCACCACCACCACCAACAACCACGCACACACGCACGCACGCACGCACGCGCACCACCACCCACTACGCACGCGCGCGCGGAGCCACAGGTCCGCTACGACACGCGTCCGCGGATAGAGAAAATCAGCGCCATGGTAAGGGATGGGAGGGGGGGGTAGGACGTCAGATATGACGCGAGCGCACCTAGCTTGTCCCCCCGCCCCCCCCTCCTCCCCATCCTCATCCTCCCCCTCCTCCCCCCCCTCCCCCCCCTCCGCCATCCCCCCCCCCTCTTCCCCCCCCTCCGCCCTCCGCCGCCCCCCTCCCCCCCCCTTCCTCCTCCTCCTCCTCCTCCTCCTCCTCCTCCTCCGCCTCCTCCTCCTCCTCCTCCTCCTCCCTCCTCCTCCTCCTCCTCCTGATCCTCCTCCTCCTCTTCCTCCTCCTCTTCCTCCTCCTTCCCCTCCTTCTCCTCCTCCTCCTCCTCCTCCTCCTCCTCCTCTCCCTTCTCCTCCTCCTCCGCCCCCATCCTCCCCCCCCCCCCCCCGCCCTCCCCCTCCCCCCCCCCCCCCTCCTCCACCTCCGCGCGCTTCTTGCCTTCTCTGCTTCCCGTTTGTCTCCCTCGCTTCGCTTGTCTGGTTCCTGCGGCGCTGCTTCCTCGACCTCCGCATCCTCTTCGCCCTCTGCGCTGTCCTCGGCAGCAGGCCTGGGCCTTCCCGCGCCCTCTCGGCGCCGGGCGTTTTCCACCCCCTCCTGCGGGCTCGCCCCGGGCGCGCCCCGCGCCCCAGGCGTCGGCGCCCGGCGAAGGGGCCGCGTCGGCCGCCCGCCCCCCGCGCGGCGCGCGCCCGGCGGCCCACGTCGAGCCCCTCCCGCGGACGCGCAAATCCCGCTCGGCGCGACCGCGCAAGGACGGACCTCCGGCATCCGCAGTCTGTCGGGCGAGCTCGCGCGTGGAGCCCAGCGAATCCAAGCTCGCACTGTCTTCCCACGCGCTCGCTGTCTAGAGGGGCCGCAAGCAGAGCACCGCGGATGCCAGGGTCGCGTTTCATTGGCAATGGCGTCGAAAAGCGCTCTGGCGCCGCGCATCCAAATCGAATTCGCTGCGCCGACCAGCGCTGCGAGCGGGCCGCAGAAATGTCCGCCGGCGCAGCGGGCGGGACATGCCACGTAGCTCTGCCGCGCAAAGGGGCCCCGGTCGGAGGGGCGGGGCCCGCCGCGACGACGACGCGAGGGGGGCGCCAAATAAGCGCGGTTCAATAGGGCCAGGTCGGGCAGGCGCGCCTATAGACAACGACGGGGGCGACCGCGGTTTGAAGGGGGGTTCTTCTGTCGCGGGTGCCAGGGCGCCCTGCCCGTCGGGCAAGCTGGCCCTTAAGCGCATAGTTCGTCTGAGTTGGCGGCAGACAAGCGGGGGCGGCATGCGGAGAAGCTGGGCGCGCGCAGGGCCGCGCGCACAGGCGGCCTACCGGCGGCTTCTCTGGGGCACGGACGGGGGGCGCAGCGCTGGACAAACTCCCAGCACCGTCTGCGCCCAGCGCACGCGGAGGCCAGCCGCGCAAGGCGCGCGACGGCGACGACGCGCGGAGGGGGCGTCGAGTCAGGCGGAAGGTTGCGAAATCATTTCCAGGAGGGCGGGCGGGAGAGGCCTTCTCAAAAGGCAACCGTGAAGAATGATTCCCCCGATCGGAGAGCGCTCTTAGGAAGGGGCCTTTTTTGCAGGGCGCCCCTGGAGCAGCGCGGCGCGCGGCGCCCTCGCAGGAGCCCCTGCTGGATGCGGGGCCACGGCGAGCACCCTCTGGCAATCGCTGATGTCCGGCTGCGCAACGCCGACGCACAGCTCGGACGATTCGGGAGATGCCTCTGGCGAAGAAACGTGGACAGCGCCCCAGACGATGGAAGAGCACCAGGAGAGTCGGGACCGCAGCCCGGCCGCCGACGACCGCCCACCGACGCGCCCATCAACATCACCCCCGCCACCCTGTCGCTGCCGACAAGTTGGGCCGCGGACAAGCACTGGGGACTTTGCCCGCGTCGCACGGCAGGGGCAGGAGGTCGCGGGCGTTCAACAACCTGAAGTTGTTTGCAGATTTCCTGTCCAACGACCCCTTCTGCTGTCGCAAGCTGCGCGCCAGAGCTACACGCATTACACGCGCGCCTGGAGCTCGGGCAGGGGCAAGATTCGGCGCCCACTCGCCCACTCCACTCTGCGGCCATTCGCGATCCCACCCCTCGCAGCGCCCACGCGCCCGCACCTGGCGCCACACCTCGCCTGGCCCACGCCGGGCCCCCGCCGCGCACTGGCGCATAGGGTCAAACAGCCGAACTGCCGCCCGACGTGCGCGATCGCGACCGTCGCCGTGGCGCGCGTCGACATCCTCGGCGGGGCCGGACCTTGCCCGCCACCTGTGGGCTTGCCGCGCGTGGAGGAGCCGCGGGGTTGCAGGCGTTGACGGGATTGGCCTTGTCCAACAACGGCCACCACCACGACTCCGATGACCCGCCCCGGCCGCCCGGAGGCCACAACGTCTGTAGCATCGGAGACGTTCGAGCAGGAGCTGCGCGACGCCATCAAGATCATGGAGAAGTCCATGCCAGCCCGCCTCCAACTTGACAGGCGGCACCGCGGCGACGCCATCGGCCAGGAGTCGAGAGGCCCTGCGACGTAGGGGGCGGATGGGCCTCGGCGACGCGGCGACGCCGGCCATCCGCGCCGCTACCCCCCCGAGCCCATCGCCGGCCCCCGCCAGCGCCGCAGCGCCCGCGCTCCCCATGGAGAGGATGCCCGACAGCGGTCGACGAGAGCCCACCCAAAGCGCAGGCATCCGCGATGGGAGCGCCTATTGCGGGAGAAGTCTCTGGCGACGCGGAGTCAGCGACGGCCGCAGTCTTGGGGGGCCCCCCGCCGATCGCCAAGGGCCAAGGGGATCGCCGGACAGTCGTCGAGAAGCGCGCAGCGCGCCGTGGCTGGGTAGTCGGCGGGCGTCGTCGCGAAATCCACGCCAGCGCGGGCCCCGGCCGCCGCCGAAAGGCGCCGCGCGCAGCAGCGCAGCGCCGCCCATGTCGGAGCAGCGCATTCCTGAGCCTGCCCGCGCTCGCCAGGCGCGCCCTGCTCGGCGTCGCTCGCGTCGGGCGCGCTGCCGAGCGGCGACGAAGGCAGTCGACAATAGCAGCGTTTCACTGCCCCCTTCCTCTGCCCACCGGCTCGCAGAGCAAGGCTGACTGGCCTTATGCGGGCCCCCAGAATCCAAAATGCACCATTGTTTTATCTCGCGTGGTTTCGGAAGTGACACGTGTCACCCGTTGTTTTTGCGAGGCCGAATGACTTTGCGTTGGCCCCAGAAGACCAAATTTACCATTGGTTGTTCTTTCACGGTTTCGGGCGCGACACGCGTCGTCTGTTTTTCTTCTACCATGACACTGACTGGCCTTACGTCGGCTCGCAGAACCCCGAATTTACCATGCGTTGTTATTTCATTGTTTCGGGGGTGACACGAGTCACCCGTTGTTTTTTGCGAGGTTGGGCGGCTTTGCGCTGGCCCAAAGAATCGAACAAAAAAAAAATACCATGTGCTTTTCTTGCGCGGTTTCGGGGGTGGCACGTGCCACCCGTTGTTTCTGCGAGGCTGAGTGGTTTCATGTTGGCTGACTTCCAAAATCCCAAGTTCGCCGGGCGTGGCCAGCGCGGCCTGGCGCCAAGATGGGGTGCGCAGGATTCCGCGCCTGCGCGCGCGGAGCGGCAGGGCGGTCGCAGGGACGTCCCGGGCGGTCTAGGTTACCCCGCCTCCTTTTTGTTTCTTGCGCGCTAGAGCGCTGGGGTTGACCATTTTTAGAACTGCCCCCATACTGATTTTTTAAACCGTTTCTAGATATTAACTGACCACGGTACCACAGGACCCCGCCAAGGACCTCAGCGGCACCGGCGATTTGCAAGAGCCTCAGAGACCAATGACCCACAACTGGCCCATCGCTGGCGTCGGACTGGCACGATCAGAGGGGATGGGGCGTCATCGGCGGCACAAGAGCCTGCAGCGAATATTCAACTTGGAGGGGCGGGCGGAGCGAGTTGCCACCAGAGGCGGCGGGTCGCAGGCTCGGCGGGCGAGATCATGGCGCCGCACACGCCCAGTTTCGACAACACCCAGCATACCAGGCAGCTAGCACGAGCAGCGTGAGACTTCGTCCACGACGATGCACCAACTACGCGATCCAAGCGGCGGAGGGCGCGGGCAAGGGCCACAAAAAGATCAGGCCAAGACAGAAGTCAAGAACCTCGGACCCCCACGCCATCAAGGTCTGGCCAGGTTCATCGAGGCGGCGGCAAAGATGGAGCAGCGCAGCTGAAGACGGCGCTGCAACACATGATGGCTTTCACTGAGTTCATGACGGCGCGGGAGCTTGGCGCCATCTTCCCCCACCTCTGGATCAAGGTGGGCTGCGCGGCGAGGAACCAGGACCCCGAATGGAAAATGCACATGCGGAACAACCCGCTGGCTCGCGGCCCAATGCCGCGCGCCGAGAAGCGCAAGTGCTCGATAGAGAGAATGGAACCCGAGCAGAAGGCAGTGGCGGAGGAAGCAGCCGCGGCGCCCGTGGACCATCCAGTCGTCCTCGAGCGCGTTGCGTTTCAGAAGCTGCGGGTCATCAGGATGAGGACGGCGATCCACGTCGGAGGCGCTGTTATCCAGGGCAGCCCGCCGCCGCGGACTCTCGATCGCCAGGCGCAGGACAATGAGTAAGCCTGAGTGTGAGTGAGTACGAATGCGAGTGCGTCTGGGCGTGGGTGAGTCTGAGTGTGGATGACTCTGATCACGAGCGGTCTTGCGCACAAGTCGGCGAGCGAGAGTGCGAGTGAGCCTGAATGTGCGTGAGTCATGATGTACATGGTGAATATTGGGCACGCGTGAGTCTGAGTGGCCTAGGAAGAGGAAAACGAGGAACAGGAGAAGGGTTGAGCGAGTCTGAGCATGAGTGCGTTTGGGTATGAGGCGGAGGAAGGGGAAGGATGTGTGAGATGAGGCGGAGGTGTTTGAATGATAACAAGAAGCCCATCCTAGGACATTGGGGAACAACCCTGGCGGTTTCCACCTGGGGTACTGGAACCAGCGGCTTGCCTGAGACATCCTCACAATCGGTTCTGAACGCAGCGAAGTGTGGGCAACCAAACAGGCAAACCGCCTGAGGCATCCCCGCAATGTGGGCGCGAACGACGGAGGGAGACACCCCCATGGCGGCGCCCCTTGGGGTGCTGCAGCCGGCTCACCGTTCGAGACATTCCCACGATCTGTTTTGAAAGCTGTCGAGCCTGGGCACCCAAGCAGGCAAACACTTTGAGCCATCCCCACGATCTGGCCGCGATCGGGAGTACACAATGCGTAAGCCTGAGCGCAAGTGAGTACGAGTGCAAGTGATTATGGGTGCGGGTGTGCTTGAGCGTGGAAAGAAAGCTGGGCACGAGAGGTCGTGAGCGAAAGCTGGCGAGCGAACATGCTGAAAAGTAAACACGGACACGAATGAGTGTGAGCGGATCAGGCAAAAGGACGCGAGGAACAGGAGAAGGGTTGAGCTAGCACGGCAATGAGTGCGTTTGGGCATGTGGGGGAGGGAGAAGAAGATAAGTGTGAGGCGAAACACAGGTGTTTGAGTGATGACAAGAAACCCATCTTAGGACATTGGAGAACAACCCTGGCGGCTCCCACCTAGGGTACTGGTACCAGCGGCTTGCCTGAGACATCCTCACAGTCGTTTCTGAACGCAGCGAAGTGTGGGCAACCAAACAGGCAAACCGTCTGAGACGCCCCCACAAGGTGGGTGCGAACGATGATGCCCTTGGGGCGCTGTAGCCAGCGCCTCGTTCGAGACATCCTCGCAATCTGCTCGGGGAGCCAACGAAGTCCGGGCACCCAAACAAACAACCCGCTTAAGATGTCCCCACCATTCGGGCGCGAATGGGGGAGTGGGATGCCCCCAAGCGGCCCCCCCTGGGGGCGCTGCAACCTGCGCCTCGCTTGAGGCATCCCCACAATCTGCCTTGAATGCAGCGAAATCTGAGCAACCAAACGGGCAAGCCGCTTGAGGCATCCCCGCCGTGGGGGCGCGAACGATGTAGGGAGATACCCCTTCTGGCAGCTCCCCCTTGGGGTGCCGAGACCTGCGTCGCACTTGAGGCATCATCGCGATCTGAGCTGGACGCAGCGACATGTGGGCAGCCAAACATGGAAGCCGCTTGAGACATCCCCGCAATCTGGGCGCGAACGCGGGGTTACGATACCCTCTGGCGGCTCCTTCTTGGGGTGCCGAAACCAGCGCACAGCCTGAGACACCCTCACAATCTGCTTCGAACGCAGCACATTCTGGGCAACCAAACAGGCAGACTGCATGGAACACCCCCGCAATCTGGGCGCGAACTGGGCGCAATCTGGGCGCATCTGCCCTCTGGCAGCTCCCCCTCTGGGGTGCCGAAACCAGCGTATCGCCTGACACATCCTCGCAACGTGCTCTGAACGCAGCGAAACCCGTGCAACCAATCAGGCAAAACGCATGAAACACTCCTGTAGACTGGGCGCTAACTGGAGAATGAAATGCCCCCTGGCGGCTCCCCATAAGAGTGCCGAAACTACCGCCTCGCCTGAGACATCCTCGAACCCTGCGGGTCTGAGCGTGAGCGCGGCGCCAATATGATTGAGTCTGGGCATGACCAAGTCTGAGTGCGAGTGAGTCTCAGTATGATTGGGTGTGAGTGAGCCTGAGTGTGATTGAGCGTGAGTATGAGTCAGTCTGATTCGGGGGAGTCTGAGTGTGAGTGAGTGAGTCTGGCTGTGAGTCAGTCTGACTGTGAGCGGCTTTAGCTGCAAGTGAGTGGGTCTGAGTGGTCGAGGAAGAGGGAAACGAGGAACGGGAGGAGGGTTGAGCGAGTCTGAGTATGAGTGCGTCTGAGCATTTGGGGGAGGAAGAAGAGGAAGGAGGAGTGTGAGGTGAGGCGGAGGCGCGTAAGTAAACGCAAGAACCCCGTCATAGGATATGGGGAATATGTTTTTCCTGTCGCACCCCCAGGCGCGTCGGTAGGGCGGGCCCGGCGTTTCGCTTGAAATGCCCCTCCTCATTTTGCTACGACCCCTGAAGCCTTGCTTTTCAACAGCTTCACGGATGGAGGGGGCGGCGTTTTCAAAATGTTGTTCTTGCCTTAGCGCCGCGCACATTGGTTTTTACATACATGTGCGACAGCTTCACGGATGGAGGAGCGGTCGTTTGCAAAATGTGGCTCTCGCCTTTGCGCCGCGCACATTCGTATCAACAGTGTGCAACAGTTTCGCAGATGGGGCGGGGGGGTCAAAATGTGGCTCTCGCGTCAGCGCCGCCAACTTTCGTTTCACAACCAACAGCATCACGTATGGATGGGAGTCAGTTTCAAAATGCTAGTGCCTTCCAGCCGCAAACATGTGTTTTTCAAGGTCCCCGTAGTTTCGCGGATGAGAGAGGGTCGTTTTCGAGATGCGTGTCTCGCCTCATTGCCGCGCAGATTCGCTGTCATAGTTTGCAACAGTGTCACGGATGGAGGACGGCTGCTTTTTCGAAATGTGCGCGTCGCCCTAGCGTCGGGCACATTCGCATTCAATTGTCTGATGAAGGTGAGGTCGTTCTCAAAGCGTGGCTATCGCTCAAACGCCGCGCACGGACGGAAAGGGGGGTCGATCGCCAAAGTGCGACACCGCCTTTACAGCCGCGCGCACGCTGCGCGAACGTTTGCGCAAGCTTCACGAAGGGAGGGCCGTGCGTTTTCAGATCGGGGCTCGCGCCCCAGCGTCGCGCGCAGATGTTGTTGGTTGTGTCTGTATATATATATATATACACATACGTATAGCACACACAAAAAACAAAAACAACAAAAATGAAAAACCATGAAAAAACGGCTAGCATCGTGGAGGATTGTGTCTTCCAAAATGGAGCTCTTGCCCAGGACTCCGGTAAGTCGAAAAGGCCTGAAGTTCCAGCGCACGCAGAGCTGCGCCGATCCACGGCGGCCCCGCTTCGGCACGGGGGGGTCGCTTGAGACCTCCTCGGAGCTCGTGGCCACAAGGGCAAACGTGCGCAACAGTTACACGTATGGGGCGGCGGCTCTTATTCAAAATCTTGGTATCGCTCGGACGTGTGCCTTTTTTTCTCGGCGGGGATAATTAATCAGCATCCTAGATCATCCTGCGGAAAAAACGCTCGAAACCGACAAAAAAAACAGGGAATGGACGTCCGAGCGACGGGGAGAAATGGGGATATGGTTGGGCACCTGTCTGAATTGTATGGCCGTTGTTTCCCGCGTTCCTGGCCACGCGCCAACAAGATGCACGCTAGCTCTTTCTCAAAGTGGGGCCTTCGCCAAGATGGCAGGCCCAAGTGCGTTGGGCTTTCAAGAGTGGCGCTTCGCGCAGTGAAAAAGAGGACCTGCAGGGGCGTACGGGTAGGGGGCTTGGGACAGGAACGTGTTTTGCAGCATCGCTTCTGCACCCTTCGTTTACCTTGGTCCTCCTCCCCCTCCTCCCCCCTCATCTTCCACATCATCATCGTCGTCGTCCTCCTCTCCTCCTCTTCCTCCTCTTCTTCCTCATCCTCTACGCTGTCCTCCTCCTCCTCCTCCTCCTCCTCCTCCTCCCCCTCCTCCTCCCCTCCTCCTCCCTCCTCTCCTCCTCCTCCTCCTCCTCCTCCTCCTCCTCCTCCTCCTCCTCCTCCTCCTCCTCCTCCTCCTCCTCCTCCTCCTCCTCCTCCTCCCCCTGGGGCCGCGAGGCCTGTGCCCCGTCCTCTCGAGCGTGGGCTGCCTCCTGGCCCTGCTCATGGCCAGCCGCCGCGTTCCCTGCGACGCCGCCCGCCGCACGAGTCGGCGCGCCGCGGGTCGACGATCGGAAGAGGAGGAGGAGGAGGAGGAGGAGGAGGAGGTGGAGGAAGAGGACGAGGGGGAGGAGGTGGAGGAGCAGCAGCAGGAGGACAGAGGAGGGGGAGGAGGAGGAGGAGGAGAGATAGGAGGAGAGGAGGAGGAGGAGGAGGAGGAGGAGGAGGAGGAGGAGGAGGGAAAGGAGGAGTAGGAGGAGGAGCAGCAGCAGGAGGACAGAGGAGGGGGAGGAGGAGGAGGAGGAGGAGGAGGAGGAGGAGGAGGAGGAGGAGGAGGATAGAGGAGGAGATAGAGGATAGAGGATAGTGGATAGAGGATAGAGGATAGAGGATAGAGAGGAGGAGGAGGAGGAGAGGAGGAGGAGGAGGGAAAGGAGGAGTAGGAGGAGGAGCAGCAGCAGGAGGACAGAGGAGGGGGAGGAGGAGGAGGAGGAGGAGGAGGAGGCGGAGGAGGAGGAGGAGAAGGAGGGGGAGGAGGAGGAGGAGGAGGAGGAGGAGGAGGAGGAGGAGGAGGAGGAGGAGGAGGAAGACGACGAGGAGGAGGAGGAGGAGAAGGAGGAGGAGGAAGAGGAGGAGGAGGAGGAGGAGGAGGAGGAGGAGGGGAAGGACGAAGAGGAGGAGGAGGAAAAAGGAAAAAGGAGGGAGGAGGAAGAGGGGGGCGAGGGGGAGGAGGGGGAGGAGGAAGAGGGGGCGGAGGGGGAGGAGGAGAAAAATGAAGAGGAGGAGGAGGAGGCGGAAGGGAGAGGAAAAGGAAGAGGAGAAGGACGAGGAGGAGGAAGAGGAGGAGGAGGAGGAGGAGGAGGAGGAGGAGGAGGAGGAGAAGGGGGGGAGAAGGAGGAGGAAGAGGAGGAGAAGGAGGATAAGGGCGAAGAGAACGGGAGCTTCAGTCTGGAAAGTACGGGGGGGTGCCCTTTCTGCTAACTGCGTCTTTCTTGTGAACAAGGCTGAAGCCGCGGAGCGCCATTTATCCTGGGGCCAGTTTTGGTTCAGACCCTCAGTTTGTGCGAGTTCCTGCAGAGCCATCGGTTTTTCGGAAGGGTCTGGGGAGACCTACCGCTTTTAGGACACAGGGGACGGTGAGAGAGCGGACGGGTCCTGGCCCAGTCTGCAGCTATATCTGGGTGCAGATAAAACCCATGCGGGCCGCAATGCGCTGACGCTGGGGAGGGAGGGGAGAAGGAGGAGGAGGAGGAGGAGGCGGAGGACAGTCATGACTTGCTGCTCGTTTCCGCGAGATCTTGGGGGGGGCCATCGTCGCAACGTCATGATTCGCCTGGAGATCCTACGTTGGACGCCCTCCACGACAAGTCCGCGGGCCGATTCTGATCGGCCACGCGTAAGGGTGACATTTCGCCAGAGTGACCTTGAGGGCGGGCCCACAGGGATGAGCCCAGCTTCGGCCCGCGCGCTCTTGGATTCGGGCCCTCCGCGGCCTCCTGAACCCGCACACCAGAGGTCACTCTTGCCTAGAGGGTGGCTCTTGCGATTCGCCGACTTGAGGAGGAAGGCCCAGACCCCCCGAAAGATCTGGACCGCTTCCCCGGGACCGCCTTCTTCGTCCTGCGTCGCTTCGTGGCGGCCCCAAGGCCCGACAAGAGGGCCCCCAGATCTCGAGGCCGAGAATGGTGCACAGCTGCCTCTCTCGCGATGTTTCACGACGCGGAGTCTGGGGAGGAAGGCCCCAATCCCGCGGCTTCGCAGGGGCCGAGGATGGTGAACAGCTGCCCCTCGCGATTCTTCGCGACGCGAAGTCTGGGAAGGAAGGCCCCAAACCCGCGGTTTCGCAGGGGCCGAGGATGGTGAACAGCTGCCCCTCGCGATTCTTCGCGACGCGAAGTCTGGGGAGGAAGGCCCCAAACCCGCGGCTTCGCAGGGGCCCCCGCCTGCACTGCTGCCGGCAGCCTCGGCGGCCCCCGCGGCGCCCCGGAGGGGCCCTGCCGCGGGTGCTTCCCTGGGCCCCCCGGCGGAGGGCCCGCCCCCGCGGCCGCGGGGGGGGGTCGAGCCCTGGAGCCCTGGGGGCCCTCGTGCGCCGAGGCGCGGTCAAGAGCGTGCGCTCGTCAGCAAAGTGATCGGTAAAAGCACGCACACTGTGGAAAGCCGGTGGAAACACACACACACACACACACACACACACACACACACAACAACAACAACAACAACAACAACAACAACAACAACAACAACAACAACAACAACAACAACAACAACAACAACAACAACAACAATTACTAGCACGTGGGGACACTCCGTTCTCACCAGTGCCAGGGTTTTCATAGGAGGCGGGCAATACCCCCACTTTGTGGGGGGGCCGGTTCAAGCTCTACCAAATTTCCAAACGACTCTTCGCCACCACCCACACCCAGCTTCCCGCCCTATGACGTTCGGACACTTCACTTCGTGGCATGCGGACGACCGTGGCTACTATTCAGGGCCCCGCGGCCGACGACGACGGCGTGCGCGCGCGAAGAAAAAACGAATGTGTCCAATATGATATTATTTGACAGGGATGATGGCCGGACCCAAATTAGACCTCGCCATCCCTGGGGTGTGCGATCTGTGAAACTGTCGCCACTTTCGAGGCCTGCTGTGATCCCCGTTTTCGAAGTGGCTAGGAGTGCTCAGGAATTGCAACTCATCAGCTTTATCAAGCCCTTTTCCTGTAGCCAGTGTCCTGCGAGTCTCCCGAATTCCGTCTGCAGACATATGTAACCCTCGCTCCGTCATCGCCCCCTTTATAAAGTATCCTAAACTATTTGCGCACCGCTTTTGCGCAGGGGTTGGGTACGTCGCCAGGGTATTTTTGTTTGTTCTTTGTTCCGAGTGGGTTCGTTTTTGCTTTATCAATCGAGTTTTCTTGTTTGTTTTTTCCCAACACTCCTTGGTTGGGTATTCGTTTTGAATAGAGCAGTGTGGTCTCCACTCCTTCCCTCCTCCTCCTCCTCCCTCCCTGACTCTTCCTGTCTTGCATGCGAAGGGCTGCGATCTGTGAAACTGTCGCCATTTTCGAGGCCTGCTGGGGGGCCCAGCAAAGTGAGGGCCCCGCGCAGATTCAAATTAGACCTCGCCATCCCAACGGGGGGCTGCGATCTGTGAAGCTGCCGCCACTTTCGAGGCCTGCTGGGGGGGCCAGCACAGGAGGGCAACGCGCAGATTCAAATTAATTAGACTCGCCTCCCTGGGGGGGGGGGATGCGATCTGTGAATCTGTCGCATTTTCCACTTTCGAGGCCTGACTGGGGGTAGCACAGTGAGGGCCACGCGCAGTATTTCAAATTAGACCTCGCCATCCCTGGGGGGCTGCGATCTGTGAAACTGTCGCCACATTCGAGGCTTGCTGGGGGGCCCAGCACAGTGACGCCACGGGCGGACCCAAATTAGACCTCGCCATCCCTGGGGGGCTGCGATCTGTGAAACTGTCGCCATTTTCGAGGCCGGCCTCCTTGGGGGCCCAGCACAGTGAGGGCCACGGGCGGACCCAAATTAGACCTCGCCATCCCTGGGGGGCTGCGATCTGCGAAACTGTCGCCACTTTCGAGGCCTTCTGGGGGGCCCAGCACAGTGAGGGCCACGCGCAGATTCAAATTAGACCTCGCCATCCCTGGGGGGCTGCGATCTGCGAAACTGTCGCCATTTTCGAGGCCTGCTGGGGGGCCCAGCACAGTGAGGGCCACGCGCGGACCCAAATTAGACCTCGCCATCCCTGGGGGGCTGCGATCTGTGAAACTGTCGCCACTTTCGAGGCCTGCTGGGGGACCCAGCACAGTGACGCCACGGGCAGACTCAAATCAGACCTCGCCATCCCTGGGGGGCTGCGATCTGTGAAACTGTCGCCACTTTCGAGGCCTGCTGGGGGGCCCAGCACAGTGAGGGCCCCGCGCAGATTCAAATTAGACCTCGCCATCCCTGGGGGGGCTGCGATCTGTGAAACTGTCGCCACTTTCGAGGCCTGCTGGGGGGCCCAGCACAGTAACGCCACGGGCGGACCCAAATTAGACCTCGCCATCCCTGGGGGCTGCGATCTGTGAAACTGTCGCCACTTTCGAGGCCTGCTGGGGGGCCCAGCACAGTGACGCCACGCGCGGACCCAAATTAGACCTCGCCATCCCTGTGGGGCTGCGATCTGGGAGGCTGCGCACTTTCGAGGGCTGTGGGGCTGTGGGGGTCTGCGGGGAGCGGGGCGCAGCGAGGACGAAGCGGGGGGACCTGCCGTCCTGGGGGGCTGCGACTGCTAAGCTGGTCGACACTTTCGAGGGTGCTGGTGGGTCCGGCGGAGTGAGGGCAGGCGCGGACACCGGAGGACCTTGCCGTCTTTAGGGGTGGCTGCTGATCTGCCGAAGCTGTCGCCACTTTCGAGGGCTGCTGGTGGGTCCTGCGGAGTGAGGCGCCGCGCAGATCTGAGCGAGACCTCGCCGTCCCTGGGGGGCTGCGATCTGCGAAACTGTCGCCACTTTCGAAGGCTGCTGGTGGGTCCGGCGGAGTGAGGCACCGCGCAGATCTGAGCGAGACCTCGCCGTCCCTGGGGGGCTGCGATCTGCGAAACTGTCGCCACTTTCGAGGGCTGCTGGTGGGTCCAGCGGAGTGAGGCACCGCGCAGATCTGAGCGGGACCTCGCCGTCCCTGGGAGGCTGCGATCTGCGAAATTGTCGCCACTTTCGAGGGCTGCTGGTGGGTCCTGCGGAGTGAGGCACCGCGCGGATCTGAGCGGGACCTCGCCGTCCCTGCGGGGCTGCGATCTGCGAAATTGTCGCCACTTTCGAGGGCTGCTGGTGGGTCCTGCGGAGCGAGGCACCGCGCGGACCTGAGCGGAACCTCGCCGTCCCTGGGGGGCTGCGATCTGCGAAACGATCGCCACTTTCGAGCGCTGCTGGTGGGTCCTTCGGAGTGAGGCACCGGGCGGACCTGAGCGGGACCTCGCCGTCCCTGGGGGGCTGCGATCTGTGAAACTGTCGCCACTTTCGAGGGCTGCTGGTGGGTCCTGCGGAGTGAGGCACCGCGCGGACCTGAGCGGGACCTCGCCGTCCCTGGGGGGCTGCGATCTGCGAAACTGTCGCCACTTTCGAGGGCTGCTGGTGGGTCCAGCGGAGCGAGGCACCAGGCAGATCTGAGCGGGACATCGCAATCCTTGGGGGGCTGCGAGCCTCACGAATGCCGCTCGCAGAAGTATATGCGCCCATGTCACGTCAACACCTCCGTATAACGTCTCCCAAGCTACTCATGCCCCACATTACGCAGGGGTTGGGTACGTCGCCAGGGTTATTTTCTAGCCGCCGCAGGCCCACAGTAGACCTCGCCATCCCTGGGGGGCTGCGATTTGCGAACCCGTCGCCACTTTCGATGGCTGCTTGTGGGGGGCAGCATAGTGGGCCGCCGCCGCAGATCCAAATTAGCCTCGCCATCCCTGGAGGGCTGCGATCTGCGAAGCTGTCGCCACTTTCGAGGGCTGCCTGGGGGGCCAGCATAGCGATCTGCCAAACTGTCGCCACTTTCGATGGCTGCTGGGGGGGCCAGCTAGTGGATAGGCGCCGCAGATCCAAATTAGACCTCGCCATCCCTGGGGGGCTGCGATTTGCGAAGCTGTCGCCACTTTCGAGAGCTGCCTGGGGGGCCAGCATAGCGATCTGCGAAACTGTCGCCACTTTCGATGGCTGCTTGTGGGGCCAGCTAGTGGATAGGCGCCGCAGATCCAAATTAGACCTCGTCATCCCTGGGGGGCTGCGATTTGCGAAGCTGTCGCCACTTTCGAGGGCTGCTTGGGGGGCCAGCATAGCGATCTGCGAAACTGTCGCCACTTTCGATGGCTGCTTGTGGGGCCAGCTAGTGGATAAGCGCCGCAGATCCAAATTAGACCTCGTCATCCCTGGGGGGCTGCGATTTGCGAAACTGTCGCCAGTTTCGAGGGCTGCTTGGGGGACCAGCATAGCGATCTGCGAAACCGTCGCCACTTTCCAGGGCTGCTGGTGGGTCCAGCGGAGTGAGGCACTGCGCAGATCTGAGCGAGACCTCGCCGTCTTTGGGGGGCTGCGATTTGCGAAGCTGTCGCCACTTTCGAGGGCTGCTGGCGGGTTCAGCGGAATGAGGCACCGCGCAGATCTGAGCGGGACCTCGTCATCCCTGGGGGGCTGCGATTTGCGAAGCCGTCGCCACTTTCGAGGGCTGCTCGTGGGTCCAGCGGAGCGAGGCACCAGGCAGATCTGAGCGGGACCTCGCCATCCCTGGGGGGCTGCGAGCCTCGCGAATACCGCTCGCAGGAGTATATGCGCCAATGCCACGTCATCACCGCCGTATAACGTCTCCCAAGCTACTCATGCCCCGCATTGCGCACGGGTTGAGTACGTCGCCAGAGGTTGGGTACGTCGGCGATGTTTGCTTTTCTCCTGGGAGCGTGGATGAGGGCGCAGGTTCTTCATGTGTGATCCCTTGAAAAGACCGTCCTGAGGCTCTCGGGGAAATGAGTCTGGCCGTGCCCTTGGCCAGCAGAAGAGGCCCAAATCACATGAAAATTGAGTCGTTCTAATTTATGTGACATGCGTCCAAGAGGGCCCGACAGCGCCCACACATTGCCTCAAGATGGTCCTGGAGGTGCCGAAGAGGCCCCCAAGATGGCCCCAAGTGGGGCTCAAGGGAGGAAACGCGAATTGCCGACCCCAACATGTGTCCCGCCTCCAGGCCCCTAGGTGATCCCCAAGAGGCGCCAAGATGCCTCCAAGAAGCGTTCAGGACGGTCCAGGAGGCCATGGAGGCGCCTTGCAGCCCAGAAGAGGCCTCCCAAAAAGAATGGCTCCCAGAGGCTTCTCAGAAGCTTCTGGTCAACGACCCAGGCAGGTACAGTGGCGGGATGGGCCGAAGATCGTTAGATAGCCATTCGATAAGGACCTCCAGTAGGCCAAAATCATTGATGTAACGAAGCGTGTTTCAATAGTTTCAGCGCTCGCGCCTTTTCGAGCTTCCTGCGCTCCAAGACGGCCCCACAGGCCCCCAAGACGTCCCCGCAGTGCCCAAAGAGGGGCCCATGGCTACCCCGAGAGGGCCCCAAGGCGGCAAGAGGTCCGTCCGAGGCCCCCAGCGGCCCCCACGAGGTCCCCCACAAGTGGCCCCCGAGAGGCCCCTCGGAGGCCCTCCAGAGGCCCCCGCAGGCTCCCAGGCCGGCCCCCAGGAGGCCCCCGAGAGGGCCTCCTGGAGGCCTTTGCTGCTCCTCCTCCTGGCATCGCTTGGACGTGTGCATTGTTTTTCCTCGGCGAGAACCATCGAGGACCATCCTCGACCAACGAGCAAAAAAAACACACGCACGAGACCGAAAAGTGCACGGGAAGTGGACGTCCGAGCGACGGCGAGTCCTCCGTCCTTCTTCGTGGGCCCACGAAGGCCCGCTGCACTGGCTCCGCTGGGCCGGGCAGCGCACTGCGACGCAGGGCCTCGAGGAGGGAGCGGCCTCCCCAGGACGGTGGCGTTCCTGGCACCCCCTGCGCCACACGCACCGCTTCTGCGCCATCGCCCCGGCCCTCCGCGGCCGCCCCCCGCCGGTGGCCCGGGTCCTGGCCCGCTCCGCGGCGCAGCGCGCCCGGGCCCCGAAGCTGGCGCACCATGGCCGAGCCGCCGCGGCTCCTCGTGTGAGCCCTGCGAGCGCTGCCTGGCGCGGCCGGGGCCCGGCTCGTTCCCAGCGCACCTCCGCCTTCACTGGCAGGGTGGCGCTGGGCCGGATCCCTGCAGACTGTACCGACAGGCACTGCCTCGACGGCCGCTCGGCTGACCCCGCGCGCGCGCGCGGCTAGGCGAAGCGGACTCAGGGAGCTACGGGCGTTCCTTCTTCATTGGCCCAAGTCGAGTAGGCCCCAGGCCCAAGCAGCTTTGCCTATGGCCCAGGAAGAACAACAACCAAGAGACAAATTACCTGAGCTATTTGCATCATCGCGTTGATTCAATGGCCTCAGAGAACAATTATGATGGTGAGGCCTTGTTAGACAAAGTCGTTATTGATGATGAAGGGAAGCCGAACGTTGGTGCCAGCCCGCAGCGGCGTAATGACATCGACGGTTTGCGTGCTTTGGCTGTGCTTGCGGTCATCGTTTTTCATGCAAATCCTGCATGGCTTCCTGGGGGGTTTGCTGGAGTCGATATGTTTTTTACCATCTCTGGCTACGTGAACACAGTTTCTTTACTTCATGGCTGTGAAGATACATGCGTGGACACATCAAACTTCTATGGCCGGCGCATGTGGCGTTTGGCACCTGCCCTCATGGCGACCGTGCTGATCACCACCATCCTCAATTCTGTGCTCATGGTACCTTCCTCTCCAGGCATGGATGGTTACTACATATCAGGTCTCCTTGGGCTTGTGGGCTTGTCCAATAATTACTTTGCCAGTCTGCAGCTAGATTATTTTGAAAACGGGCACAGCCATCAGGAGCTCAATCCCTTCATGCACTTGTGGTCATTGGGTGTTGAAGAGCAGTTCTATGTACTCTTCCCTTTCCTGCTGAGCTGGGCGCGAAAGCTTCAGTCGCCCGCTTGGGTTATCGCAGTGTGCGCTGTCATTTCCATGCTTGTGTCCTGCATCCTCACCTGCTCGACTTATCCACAACGCTTCGCGGCACCACGTCCGGACTGTCGGGAGCCGTCTGAAGGCGGAGTTTGGGGTCTTTTTAGGGTTGATTTGGCAGGACTCTTGGAGGATCTTGGAGCGTTTTTGACGTTTCTTGGGCCGTTTGGAGTCCATCTTGGGCTGTGGCGCAGAGAAGCGCCATAGCGGCGAAGGCACGCTCGGGAGTAGGGGTGGTGCAGTCAGGCGTCTGCGGCCCGCGGAGGGGGGGTGAGCTTAGAAGATTTTTCTATGCCTCAACGTGTTAAGGCACGGTGGCGGATTTGTAGCTCCAATCAAGCGTGACTCGCCCCATGACGTCGATATTTAGAAATCGAGAGGCGGATTGAGAGATCAAGTGAGGGATGCATGGAGGCCCGGCGGGGTCTGGATTCAGGGGGAAGGAGAGGAGAAGGGTGCAATGGAGGGACGGTGGGCGGAGGGATGAAGGAATGGACGGAGGGTAGAAGGAGGGTGGATGGATGGAGACTGGAGAAGTGGGCGGCGGCTGGAGGGAGGCTGCATGGGGGTGCGCTGCATGGGGAAAGAGGCTGGGGAAGCAGGAATCGAGGAATCGACGGATGCTTGATGGAGGGATCGATGGTAGGTCATGGATGAAGGCTAGAGGAGGAGAGGGTTGGCAGGAGGGTGGATGGAACCATGGTGGATGAAAGGAGGATGGTTTCGAGAGTGCTCGAGGATAATCAGGATTCTCACGAGGAGGAACGACAGGGGCATGGGAGGATGATTGAGGGTATGTAGGGGATTTCGACCGGTGCTAAATACTCCCATCAAATCGGGTCTACTGGTTGGCGAGCGCCGGAGGAAAGCGAGAAGAAGGAGGAGGACGATGAGGAAGTGATGAATGCCTTTGGCAGTTGTGCTCCTCTCGCGGCTTGGGCTCAATACTCCGATGTTTTGTGCCCGGTTTATGTGTGCGCTGGCGTTACCGACCCGAAAATCAATAATGGATTTCTTTTCGGGCTCTCTCGGATGTGCTCTCGGAGGCCTCTTAGGGCGTCTTGGATGCGTCTTGGGCCGTCTGGAAGCCAGCTTGGG
>CAUYUJ010000880.1:586145-633645 GCA_963575745.1 Prorocentrum cordatum
ATCTTGGGGGCCTCTTGGGCCGTCTTGAGGTCTTCGGAAGGCCGAAAAGCAAGCAAATGCCAAGATCGTTCGAAAACTCGAGGAAACCAATGATTTTGGTCTCTTCGGGCCCTCCTTGAGGCCCTCTTGGAGGCGTCTTGGGGGGCTTTGGGGGGCCTCTTGGGGGCCTCTTGGGCCGTCTGGAACCATCTTGAGGCTATCTGAGGCCGTCTTGGAGGCTTCTTGGGCCGTCTTGGAGGCCATGTTGGCCGTCTTGGAGGCGTCTTGGAGGCCATCTTGGGCCGTCGTGGAGCCGTCTGGAGCAGGAAAAACCCTTTGCAACCACCTCTGGAGAAGCCGGGCAATCTTTCCGGATGGCCGGCGGGACGGGCCGAAGCCCCAGGGGGAGTTCTTCTGGAAGAAGAACCAAAACCAAAACCGAAATCGTCAAGCACGCCAGGCACCCCTGCGATGAATCGACAGGGGGCGGCGGATCGAAGACGCCTACGGCGAACCACCGCCGCCCCCTGCCTTTTTGGAAGCGCCTATGTGGCCGAACGTTGAGGCCAGACCTGCCAAGCCATCCGACCATGTGTTCCCGGAATCGGTTTGGAAAGCCTTAGGGGAACACGTGGGCATCTTGAAGGTCATCTTGGCCGTCTTGGGGGCCTCTTGGGCGATCGTTCGGCGATCTTTGGGGGCTCTTGTGCCGTCTCGGGCCGTCGGAAGGCCGAAAAGAAGGAAATGTCAAAATCAGTCAAAAACCTCAGGAAAATCCATATTTTTGGCCTCTTTTGGCCTTCCTGGAGGCCCTCTTGGGGGCCTCTTGGGCCGTCTTGGGCCAGCTTCGAGCCAACTTCGGCCATCTTGGTGGGTTCCTGGCACGTCTGACGCCGTCGGGAGCCGTCTTGGGGCCTTTCTGGGCCAACGGGGGACCCTCTTGGGGCGCTTCGGGGCCGTCTTGGAGGCCATCTTGGGCGTCTTGGAGGCCATCTTGGGCGTGTTGGAGGCCTCTTGGGCCGTCTTGGGGCCCTCTTGGGGCCATCTTGGAGGCCACTTGGGCCGTCATGGGGCCCTCTTGGGGGCCTCTTGGGCGATCTTGGGGGCCTCTTGGGCCGTCTTGAGCCGTCGGAATGCCGAGAAGAAGCAAATTCCCAAATCCTTCAAATACCCGAGGAAAAACAATGATTTTGGCTTCTGGGGGCCTCTTGGAGGACCTCTTGGAGGCCTTTCGGGCCGTCTGCGAGGCCTCTGGGGGGGCTCTTGGGCCGTCTTGGGCCGTCTTGGACTCTCTTGGGCCGTCTTGGAGGCCGTCTTGGACCATCTTGGGCGGACTTGGAGGTCATCTTGGGCCATCTTCGCGATTTTTTGAGGATGGCCCGAGCGAAGCGGCCGTTTCAGGGAGGATTTTTTCCGGAGTTTGTGCACGTGGAAGGGCCTCCTGGGACCCCGGCGGGACGGGTCGAAACCCACTGGGAGAGTTCTTTTTGAAAAAGAACCAAAACCAAAACCGAAATCGTCAAGCACGCCAGGCACCCCTGCGATGAATCGACAGGGGGCGGCGGATGACGGAAAGCGCGCGTTAGCGTGCGGTCCGTTAGTCGGAAGAAATTGGACTTGGGGGAGTTCGAGGGGGTGGCATCGCGAGACCCGGATATAATTGCCCTCCCGCCTCGTTTTTTGATCGAGTTGACGGAAAGCGCGCGTTAGCGTGCGGTCCGTTAGTCGGAAGAAATTTGACTTGGGGGAGTTCGAGGGGGTTGGCATCGCCGGGCCCGGATCTAATTGCCCTCCCGCCTCGTATGACGGACAGCGTGCGTTAGCGTGCGGTCCGTTAGTCGGAAGAAATTGGATTTGGGGGAGTTCGAGGGGGTTGGCATCCGCGGACCCGGATCTAATTGCCCTCCCGCCTTGTTTTTTATCAAGTAGGACGGCCTTCGGGGCTTAAAAACAGCGTTTCGCTCGAGACATCATCGGAGAACGCTTCTTGGGCGCTTCTTGGGCCGTCTTAGGCGCCTAAGACAGCCCAAGAAGCGGCCAAGACGGCGCCCAAGACGGCCCAAGACGGTCCAAGAAGCGCCCAAGACGGCCCAAGAGCGCTCCAAGAGAGCCCAAGACCGCCCAATGCGGCCCCAAGACGTCCCAAGAGGCCTCCACGACGCCCCAGGAGGCGCCCACGAGGCGTCCCAAGAGGGCCCCACGAGGCCAAAATAATTGATTCTCGGGCTTACGCCACACCGCCGACCCCTTGAGGGAAATATCAGGATGTTCCGCGGGACGCCATCCCGAATTCGTCAGCGGAAGCCCAGAGGGGCGCGCGTGTGCGGTGCCGCCTAGTGGGGGCCCCTTCAAAATTGCAGGTGTTCGAACTTCGTCCGCGAAGTCCACTGTGTGGGGCAGTAAGGGTTGCTCGCCGAGCGCTTGCTGACGCGTGCTTGTCTTGGAGCAGTTGTGTTTTCATAGTTGCGATGACTCCGAGGCAATTTCACTTGATAATAGATCAGCCACCGCCGTTGGATTTCAGGGAGTTCGTTGAGGTGACCATATTCGGCGGGTCGTCGAGGCCGCCTGGGGGTGTTCTTTCTCTCCCTCACTCGTTGTTTCCTTTTTCCATCACTCCTTGTCCCCCTCGTGTCGCGGCCCGAGCCACCTCCGCGCTCGGGGCGGCGCGGCGGGGGGGGGGGGGGCGGGCCCGCGCGCGGCCAGCGCTGGGGCCGCGCAGCGGCTATCGGCGCGGCGCCAGCGTCGATGGCATCGTCGCCGTCGTCGCCGCTGCCGCCGTCGTTGGAGAGCAAGGCGGGGGTTGGGGGAAGAGGGAAAAGAGGGCGAGGAAGAGGAGGAGGAAGAGGAGGAGAGGGATGGGGACGGGGATCAACAGGAGGAGGAGGGGCAGGAGGAGGAGGAGGAGGAGGGGGAGGAGGAGGAGGTGAGGTGGGAGAAAAACATGAGGAGGTAGCAAGGGAGAAGGAGGGGGACGAGGAGGAGGAGGAGGTGGAGGAGGAGGGGGAGGAGAGGGAGCCCGAGGACGAGGAACAAGAGGAGAAGTTGTGGTTTTGAAGTCCGCGCTCAGGGGGTGGGTCCTCCTAAGCGTTGGGCAGGTCACGAAGCCGGTTTTATTTTGAGATGGCGGTTTCCGACGGCGTTTTTGATCGGTCTGCATGTCCCAGAACACTCCAGACGCCCAAGGCAGTCTTTGTTATCTCTCCAAGAGGTCCGAGAAGAGCTCCGGGAAACGCCCAGAACATTTGGGGCATTCTTCCGAAGGCTCCCGACATGGTTCCTCAAAAGGCGACGACGACGAGGAGGGGGGGGGGAGGAGGCGAAGGAGGGGGGGGGGGAGGGCGAGGAGGAGGAGGAGGAGGAGCACAGGAGGAGAGGAGGAGGACAGAGGAGCAAGGAGGACGAGGAGGAGAGGACAGCGGGGGACGTGGAGGACGAGGAGGGGGGGGGGGGGAAGGGGGGGGGGGGGGGGGGGGGGAGGAGGGGGAGGAGGACGTGGAGGAGGAGGAGGAAACGGAAAGGCGTCTGCGATTCCTTTGCAAGGCATGCCCTCTTGAATGCATCCTCGTCGGGTTGGCGTCGTTTGTCAGCGTCAAACAGAGGGGGGTGTAGGAAGGGGGGGGGGGGGGGGGAGTTCAAGGGGGGGGGGGCTGGGGAAGTGCAGGAGCAATGCCAAGTTGGAAGCGGGAATGCGTCTGCGACACCTCCGCTTGACACGCTCAGACGGCCAGCGCCTGTCCTGAAGGTCGTTGACAACCGCCAGGAGGAGGATAAGGAGCAAGGGAAAGCAGGGGGAATGAGGAGGAGGACGAGGTTCAGGAGATAGTGATATGGGGAGAGGGGTGATGCGGAAATGAAGGTATGAGGAGGGGGCCATGGGGCGGATGAGGAGGGTGCAAAGGCGGAAAAGGAGGAAAGGGGGGGCAGGTTGATCTGGGGTGTGCCTGATCTTTCGTCCAGACCTCCCACGCCTCGAGGACCTTGATATATCTTTTCCGCTGAGCTAGAGGCCTGCCTCGGGCCCTCTCCTTGTCCTGATCCCGTGCGCGGCACTCGGCGTTGTTCGGCCCCTGCAGTGGGGGCCCCTTTCTAGAAGGCATCAGCTCCTCTCCAGGTACCCTGTGCTGTTTCGATTCCGATGGAGCCACAGCGGGGTCTTTAGCGCTCGCATGCGAGTAACCCATGGGCAACCTCGGCCTTCAGGGTTGGGGGTCCTGCGGAGACTTCTGGTTGCCGCGCCCTCACTGTGCTTCGCCATCCCCGTTTTTGTCCGAGCTTACTGGGCCTCCTCTTGCCCATGCTGCTCTGATCCTCATCTTGCCCCCGCGATGGGGAAATGGAGGTGGCCCAGATGGGGAAGTGGAGTCGGAGGAGGAGGAGCAGCAGGAGGAGGAAGAGGGGGCCTCAGAAGGCCCAGCAAGAAAGGAGGAGGAGAGCAGCAGGATGAGGAGAGTAGGAGGAAGAGAGGAAGAGGAGGAGAAGGAGGGGCCAAATGAGAGGAGGGGGAGGGGGAAGAGGGGGGGGGAGGAGGAAGAGAGGAGGAGGAGGATGAAGAGGAGGAGAAGGAGGAGGAGGAGGAGGAGGAGGTGGAAGAGGACTGGAGTTGGGGACCACGGGGGATGGGGAGGACCACTGTGACGTCGATGCTGGCCCCGATGGCAGGCGGCCCCCAGCCGCGCCGGCGCTGCCGACGCCATCGCCTACGCGCTCGCCAACGCGAGGCCGACGCAAGCCGCCGAGGCCAGTCGCCGCGCGGGGGGGCTTACACGTGTTCCTGGGGGGGGGAAACGGGGCAGGAGGAGGAAGAGGAGGAGGTGCAGCAGGAGGGAGCAGGGGAGAGATGAGAAAGAGAGAAGGGGGAGGAGGAGGAGGAGGAGGAGGATGAGGAGGAAGAGTTCTGGACCGCTCTTGCTATGGGAGCTCCTGTACTAGACGCCTTCGGCTATTCCGCCACCGCGCCTCGTTGGGGGGTCCCATATATAATGTACCGTGCGTCTGGGGCCCTGGGCCCAGGGGCAGCTCGCTTTTCCAAAACTCCCCCGCCCCCCCGCTACCCGACTTTAGTCCCCCGCCCCTGCGGGCCTGTTTGAACGGTCCTGGCCGTTCCTTTCGCCTGGACGACGCTCCTCTGTGCCCGCAGGAGGCGCCCAGAGGCCGCCGCGACGGTCCAAGAGCGCATCGAGCCGCCCAAGATAACGCCAGGACGGCCCAAGAAGCGGCCAAGAGGCCCCAGGGGCGCTCCGAGAGCGTCCTCAAGAGGTCCCGACGAGGCCAAAATCCTCGATGTCCATTGCGTTTTCCGTTGTTTTGGGCGTCCTCGCGTTTTCGGGCTTCCGACGCCGCGCGATTGTCTAGGAAGCTTCCAACTTTTCTCCAAGAGGTTCCCCCCGAAGCCCCTAGCGCATCCCCAAGACGACCCACGAGGGCCCCCATACGGCCCGAGGGGCGACCAAGACGCCCCGAGAGAGCCCCAGGACGGGCCCAACAGGAGTTCCAGGGGGTAGACGCGAACCGACAATTCGAGCATCCCGTCCAAGAGGCCCCTAGGAGGTCCCACAAGAGAGCTACCAGAGGCCCCCATGAAGCCGAAAGGAGGCTCCCAACCCCAGATGTTTCGAAACGGCTTCGGACGCATAACTCATGCACGGTGGCATGGGCGAGCCGAGGTGACCAGGGTAGCGGGGGGGGATGCAGCAGAGGTGATCAGGGGCGCGGGGGGCCGAGGTGATCAGGACTAGGAGGAGGTGGGGAGAGAGGGGCCTAGGTTCCCTTGGCTCCCTTGGGCCCCTGTCGTAGCTGCCTCGCGCGCTTTCCTCGAGCCTTCTTGGGCGCAGGTTCGCAAAGCCGTGTGCAGGATTTCGCCCGACCACTTTGCATGTCGAGTGATGTGTTAGCTGCCCCGACGCATAGCATCACCTTTCCCGCGTCATTGTTTCATAATCCACTTCATCGCACTAGTTCTCTCACGCCGCATTTGTCGTCTACCCATCTCTCTCACTCTGGCGCCTCATCTTCGCAGCGTCCCGTTTCGCTATAGTTGCATTTCTGCGCGAGTGCACTTCTTCGTGAGAGACCATCGTTGACGAGAGATGCCTAAAATTACGCATAGGGGGCGCCCCTACTGTCACGCGAAGAACCCCGGCATTCTGGCACGCACGCGGCAGAGGCAGAATGAGGATGGCGATGGCGATGACGATGGCGTCGCTAGACTTAGTCGCCATTGCCGTAGTCGGTGGCGTCGTTTCGTGTCATCGTCGTCGTCTTTGATGGAGGGCGTTCCACGTCGGTCAGCACCGACGGCGACGGGGGGAACCATGGCGGCGCCGTTGCCGGCCCTGCTGGCAGGCGGCCCCAGCCACGCCGGCGCTGCCGACTCCAGCGCCAACGCGCTCCCCAATGCCAGGCCGACGCCGGTCCCCGAGGCCAGTCGCCGCGCCTGGGGCTTACATGTGTTCCCGGCGGTGGGTGGGGGGGGGGGGGATGAGGGGGCGGCGGCGGTTGAGCAGGAGGGAGCTGGGGAGAGATGGGAGCGAGGAGGAAGGGGGGAAGGAGGAGGAGGAGGAGCAGGAGAAGGAGGGGGAGGAGGATGAGGCGGTGGAGTTCTAGACCGCTCGTTCTATGGGAGCTCCTGCACCAGTGGCCTTCGGTTATTCTGCCACTCTTGCCTGGTTGGGGTGTCCACTACCTCATGGATGTCGGGTGGGACATCGTGGTTGTTGCCATTTCTGTGTCAGGCTGGCAGCTCGTAGCTTGGTAAGGCGTCTGCGGTGCAGTCCAAAGCTCATTTAGTCGCGTTCAGGGTTGTTTGGGGCCTCTTTGGTGCCTCTCGGGGCTCGGATGGCCAAAAATGGCGCCGGGAGGCTCGCGCGAGTTATCCCATGAGCGCCGGAGAGCCCCCCGAGAGTGTCGCGTTTAGACGTATCATGCTCAGTTGTGCTCGTACATTGGTCACGAGACAGACTCCGAGAGTTTGCGAGGGCGTCTGGAAGGCCATGCCAGAGGGGTCCTAGCGGCGGTAGCACACAATTGAACCACCGAAGTTTGAACACACCGAGTTGCAAACCATAATGCGGCAATTGAATGGATTGTGATCGATAAGATCCCCTCGTATTTTTTTTAATCAGCTCAGGGCTCCTACGAGCCAGGTTGGGTCAAAATAGGCAGCGGCAAGCAAGCAGCTCTACGGACGCACATTGCTAAAGGAGGCCGTAACGAGACCAAGACGGAACAGGGCATTTTCGATGTATAATTGGGCTTGGCACGCTAGCAATCTGACGAGGCCGTAGCGGGTCCAAGACGGAACAGGTCCATGTCGATGAAGAATTGAACGCGGCACGCTAGCAATCATTACATCATGCTGAGCAAACTACATTGGAACGGAATCGTCTCGGATGGTCTTGGAACCATGTTGGGCGTCTTGGCGCGTTCGTTTGGCGTCTCGGGGCCGTCGTGGGCCGTCTTGGATGCGTCTTGGGACCTTCTTGTCCCGTCCTGAGCGCCGTGTGAGCCCAAAAGGGCCCCGTGAGTCGCTCGGAGGGCCCCCCCCCCCCCCCCCCCCTTCAAATCGATCTGGCAGGGGTCAGTGGGGAGGGGTTTGGGGAGAGGGTGAGGTTTGGGGGTATGGGCAGCGGCCCAGCGGTTCCCAGGGACGGGGGGGACGGGTCCTTACCTCGGAGGGCCGACGTCGTGGAAAAATCAAGACGCCGGGGTCCCGGGAGGAACAGGCACACCCGATCTCATCACAATGGGGGGGGGTCTACTTTTTCGGGGGTCTTCCAGGCCTGGTCAAATAAGATCGCGGGGGGGTCTCGAGTTTGGACCCCATTAGTGGTCTTCTTGGGAATATCTTCTTCGTGTTGGACCGCTTTTAGGGGGGGGTCCAAAACCAGCTGTCAAACACTTTTTGACCCCCCCCGCTATTGTGAGATGGGAAGTACGGCTACCGCGCCGCCATGCTGGCGTTCTCAGGCCTCCTTGAGCTCCGTCATTGCCACGTCTGGATTCGCCTCGAACTTCTGGCCAGAACACACCCCTGGAGAGGTCAGGGGCCGTCCTCCTCCTCCTCCTCCTCTTCCCCCTTCTCCTCCTTCTCCTCTTCCTCCTTCTCCCCCTCCTCTCCGCTCTCCTCCTCCTCCTCCTCCTCCTTCTCCTCTCCCCCCCACCGCCATATATTGGAGGAGGAGAGGAGGAGGATGAAGAGGCCCTACCTTGGAGGACCCCTGGAGAGGCCCCTGGGGCCCTACCCTGGAGGCCCCCTGGTGAGGTCAGGAGGGTAGCGGCGTTGGTACCTTTGTCCTCCAAGTGTCCTCGCTGGTGTGTTCGTCGACGTCGACGTCGACGCCGTCGTCGACGTCTTCGACGCCGTCGCCGCTGTTCCTGCGGGGGGGAATTGAGACGAGGAGGAGGGGGAGGAGTAGGAGGAGGAAGGAGGAGGAGGAGGGGAGGAGGGGGGAGGAGGATGAGGGGGAGGAGGAGATGGACGAGGAGGGAGGAGGAGGGAGGGAGGGAGGGTTGAGGGAGGGAGGGAGATAGGGAGGGAGGAGGGAGGGAGGGAGGACAAGGAGGAGGAGGACTGAGGATGAGGATGAGGCATGAGGCATGATGAGGATGAGGAGGAGGATGCGGAATTGAGGAGGAGGGAGGAGGAGGGAGGTGGGAGGAAGACGAGGAGTAGGAGGAGTAGGAGGAGGAGAGGAGGAGGAGGAGGAGGAGGAGGAGGAGGAGGGGGAGGAGGACGCTGTGTGACCGTCGTCGCCTGTCTGTAGGTTCAGCAGCTGCGACGCCACGGCGCAGCTGGGTCCGAAACCGAGTGACCGTCGTCGCCTGTCTGTAGGTTCAGCAGCTGCGACGCCACGGCGCAGCTGGGTCCGAAACCGAGGAGGGTCATAGGAGGGAAGGGTGAGACAAGGAGGAGGAGGAGGAGGAGGAGGAGGAGGAGGAGGAGTAGGAGGAGGAGGGGGGGGAGGAGGAGGGGGAGGAGGAACAGGAGGAGGAGGAGGAGGAGGAGGAGGAGGATGATAATGATGATGAGGAGGAGGAGGCGCCTTTTTGGCTTTCGAGGCTCGAAGGGCGGCCTCCTCGTTGCGACGGCTGGACGCGGCTCGGAAAAACTGCTCTGTGTGGACCTTGGGATTCGCTTGGGGGCCGATCTTGAGCCGATGGGGATTCTGAGTTTGCTTTGGATGGGTTCCTGGGCGGGAAGCCTTCCACGAAGTATTTTTCGACGTCGTCGTCGTCGTCGTCGACGTCATCGTCGTCGTCGTCGTCGCCGTTCTCGCCGTCGTTCGAGATCGGCTAAGGACTGGTAGTGTGGTCGTCGGGGCCAGACGCCGTCATCGTCGCCCTCTTTGTTGGCGTAGTCTGGATCATCGTCGCCGCCGTCGTTGGAGGGCGCTCGACGTTGGTCAGCGCCGACGGCGATGGGGAGACCATGGCGGCGCCGATGCCGGCTCTGCTGGCAGGCGGCCCCCAGCCACGCCGGCGCTGCCGATGCCAGCGCCAACGCGCTCGCCAACGCCAGCCCGACGCAGGTCGCCGAGGCCAGTCGCCGATCCCGGGGGCTGACATGGGTTCCGGGGGAGGGGGGGAGGAGGAGGAGGAGGAGGAAAGGAGGCGGGTCAACAGGAGTGAGCAGGGGAGCGAGCCTCTCCCGTTCCTTCTTCTCCTCAGCTTCCTCCTCGTCCTCCTCCTTTCCTCCTTCTCCTCTTCGTCCTCCTCCTCCTCCTGCTGTTTCTCCTCCTCCTCCTCCTCCTCCTCGCCCTGGCCCGGATATGTGTAGCCTTGCCGTAGGTTGAATTGGAGGCGCCCAAGCGAAATGCAAAAACAATTCTTTGTATTTGTCCGTTGGGCCCCTGTGATACACTCATGAAGACTGCGCCTCCGGGTTTAGAGCTTGCTCGGAGAGCAATGGAGGTTGCGCCTGGATTACTTTGGACCTCCCCGGGCCTATCTAAGGCCTATCGTGGGCCATCTTGGAACCTTCTCACAGCGTGTTTGGGCGTGCATGGGGCAGAAGGCGGGGCTATCTTGGCGCTCCGGGGCCGTTCCTTGCCCCCCGCCCGGATATTTGTTGCTTCTCCGTGGGTCGATTTCGAGGCACCCAAGCAAAATACAAAAAGGTGCTCTTTATATTTTGCCGTTTGGGCCCCTGTGATGCAGTCCTGGAGGCCGCCCATCTTGGGTTTGGAGCTCCATCGGAGCGCCGTAGCAATCGCGTCGGGATTATTTTGGAGTTTTGGCAGCTTATCTCAGGCCTATCGTTGGCCATCTAGGAGCTTTCCAAGCCGGGTTTTGGCATGCATGAGACAGAAGGCGAGGCTATCTTGGCGCTCTGGGGCCGCTCCTTCGCCCCCACCCGAGGCTATCTTGGCGCTCTGGGGCCGCTCTTTCGCCCCCACCCATGTATTTTTAGCTTCCGTGGGGCGAACTTGGGGCACCCGAGCAAAATGGGAAAACATGTTCTTTGTATTTTGCCGCTGGGCCTCTGTGATACAGCCCCCCCTCCTCCTCCTCCTCGCCCTCCTCTTCCTCTTCCTGTTCCTCCTGTTCCTCCTATTCCTGTTGCTCTTCCTCCTCCTCCTTCTCCTCTTCCTCCTCCTCTTCCTCCTCTTCCTCCTCCTCTTCCCTCCTGTTCCTGCTCCTCCGCCTGCTCCTCCGCCTCCTCCTCCTTCTCCACCATCTCCTCCCCCTCCTCCTCCTCCTCCTCCTCCGCTTCGTCCTCCTCTTCCTCCTCCTCCTGCCCCCCTCCTCCTCCGCCTCCTCCTCCTTCTCCTCTTCCTCCTCCTTTTCCTCCTCCTTCTCCTCCTCCTGCTCCCCCTGCTGCTGCTCCTCCTCCTCCCCCTGATCGTCCTCTTCCTCCTGCTCCTGCTCCTGCCCCTTACCCGGCGCCAGAAACGTGAGGCCGCAACGTTGACGGAACAGCGCCCCGACAAGACCAGTGCAAGTCCCAGGAGGCTCATAGGCAGAAACGGACTTGTTATTATAGGTCCTTTTTTTTCAAGGCTAATTTGTCCAAGTGTGTTGCCCAACGCATAACCTAGGCCTACCTGTGGGGCTTGCCCCCTGGGCTGGAAGGGGTCCCATGACGGAGCGCGGCTATCTTGATGTGGAATGGACGGCGGCCTTGGACTGGCCATTGCAACAGGCGGCCCCTGTAGGTCAACAGGAACTTGAAGGGGCCTCAAGATGCCCGGGTTAAGAAGAGCTCAGAGCGGCCCGAGCAGGCCTCAGATGTTCTACTGGACCAGCAGACGATGTTGGGGGAGGACTGGAGGTAGTAGGAAGTCGTGGGCTCTAGCAGCTCCTCCTCCAGCGGACTCCAGGCCGTCTGGATGGAAAACGTTGAGTGAACTCATCAGTCTCAACGAATCGAATCGTTCACCATGTGGCTGAATATGAAGCTTCGTTAGATAGAACCGCGCATCATGAAATATTGAAGTGCTATAAGAAAGTCTGCAGATCAAAGCGCTCCCCAAGAACCTTCATCTCGACGCGGATGCCAAGGCCGCATTCGCCTTCTCGATGCTGCAGAACGCACCGCGCATTCGAAGCTTCCCTTTCGTACCCTCCGGGTCCACGTCGTAGGCGATCCCGCTCGCCATCTTGTTGGCCTCGTCCTTCGTGATATGTGTGCCTTCCGGACCGTAGTGACGCATCGCGCTCTCTGGAACCTTGCTCACGAGAGGCATGTTCACAAGGCCGTCCTTCTTCAACTTCTTCGTGGTGCCCCTGAAGTCGTAGTCTTCGGGAACCGTCTTCGTCGCGATCTGTCTGGCCAGCCCGGCCCGCGGCTTCAGCTCGAGCTCCGCGCCTTCCATCTTGGTGCTTTTCTTGTCACAGGGTGCGGCGTCAGGCGAGGCCAGCGGCCTCGATCGCACAGTTGAGCCTTCCGCAGGAGGGCGGACCGTAAAATGGGCAAGAACCCTGCGCAGGGCCAAACGGCAGCGGGCGTGGGACCTCGCGGGGGGGTCCCAAGACGGAACAAGGCTATCTTGTTGTAGAATTGAGCCGCCGTTGTCGTCGTCGTCGTGGTGGGGTCGTAGTGGTCGTCGTCGTGGTCGTCGTCGTCGCCGTCGCCGTGTCCTCCCCCACCTCCTCAGAGGACGGCGAGGTGAGACAATGGTGCAGGTTTCGCTTGGAGGCATGGAGAGGCCTTTGTGTTGCCATGGCTAGACGCAGCGCGAAAGCTCGGGGTGTTTGGGCTCCGGGGGGTTGCAGGATTTCGGTTTGGAGCCGATGTCGCTTCAACTTTGGAACGGCCGTGTTTATCCCAGGCGGATGACGCGGAGGCAGAGGGCGCGGAAGACGTGGGGGACTCCGAGGCCAAACGCCGCAGGACGCAGTGAATTTGCCGTGGCGTCGTGCCTTCAGAGAGGAGGGGTGAGAAGCGTGCCCCCGACGTCGCTTCAGGTTGTCGCCCACGTCGTCGTCAACGTTGCTATCGCTGTGGGAGTTGACATCGCCACCATCGGCGCTCCCTAGAGATCGTTTGTGAGATCGCTTGTGTCGTCGTGTTGTCGACAGGTTCCGTGGCTGCTGTTGTTCCTGTCCTCGTCGTCGGGCGAGGTCGTTCTCGTGTTGGCGCGGGCGGGTGTCGTTGCAGGTCGTGAATGTCGGTCTGTAGTCCATCGGTCCGTTGCCGCGGTTCCACCGGGAGGGATGGGGGCTCCTGAGTGTAGGTGTGCTCCCAGGAAGGGGGCCGGATGGATTTTCTGGTTAACAGGCGGCTGGGGCACTCCGAAACCAGGCTCCGGAAGACTCTTCGTGGTTGGGGTGGCAGCGTCTAATCAGAAAGGACGGGTCAGAGAAGTTGCCCCGGGCCTGCTGTCATGTGGGCGTCCGCGTCGTCGTCGACGTCGTTCCTGCGTGGGAACCGTTATCGCCAGCGTCCGTGGGGGCTCGAAATCCCCCGTGCCCTCGCGTGCGTCTTCGGTTCCGTTGGTTCGTTGGTATTGTCACTCGTCTTCCCTCGCGGGTTTGTCGCTGCAGGGGGCGGCGATGTTACGGACAGAGGTTGGTGCGAGTCTTCTTGGTCGAGGAGGATTTCATCGGTTCGTCAGTGCAGGGCGAAATGGAGGGAAGTGGCTTTCAGAATGTAGTGTGCACCGAGCAACATATTCGGGCTTGCATGGTTTGCGCGCCCCCGTGTGGGGGGCGGCTGATGCCGCTGTGCTCTCTGGTTCGGCGCTGGGAGGTTCGAGCGCGAGATCCGAACTCACCTGGCGCCAAAGCCGCTGACAATTCGCGGAAGCTCCGAGCAACAGATTTGGAGCTGCATGGGTGCCAGTTTGGGGAATGGATCAATTTGAGGAGATGGTCGGGTGTCGTTCAGCGCTCGTTGCTAGGCGGCGAATTCAAACCAGGTGGTGGAAGGATGAGGAGCAGGGGTCGGAAGGGAAGAGGAAGATGTGTGCAGAGGGTTCTCCATTGGTCGTGGGGGCTCGGACGATGTCGTCTTCAGTGTCGACTGCGGCGTCGGCTCCGTTGGTGCACTCGTTGTTCGCTTTTTGTTCGCTCGCGTCCATCGTGCTTGGGTAATGACGTTATTTCGGAGGGGCGTGGAGGCTTATCGTTCTACTGGGGGCGTCGTCCGTCGTTCACCTCGACGCAGTGCCGGCGGGGGGCCGACAGTTGCAGATTGCAGGGTGCTCTGAGCAGCGAGTTACGGGTTGCATGCTGCAATTTGGAGGGCGGCGAACGCCGTGGTGATCTCCAGCGTGGCGCCTGGTCGTTGGAGAACACAAAGTGGCCGCTGGTCGGGGAGCAGAGGGGCGTGAGTCCGTAGCCAATGTCCAGAAGGACTTGCAAGTTTTAGAAGCTCGCACGAGCGCGGGCGGCGCGTTTGCCAGTTGCAGGCGGCGGAGGCGTCAGAGAGCTGGAGAAAGGTCAGCGGATGCGGACGCGCCCTCACCCGGTCACGTTTGCGCCTTGGTCGCCTCGTTCCGCCATTGTTCCGCCCTTTTCTCCTCAGGATCATGTTATGTTGTCTTCTTTTCTCTGGGTTATTGCTTTGCTCCCACCTCCGCCGATTCATCCTTGTTCTTCGGCTGTTCTTGCGCTCTTCCGCGTCCGTCCCCGGCGTGGCGCGTCTGCGGCCCCCCGTCGCAGCTTCTGTGGAGCGTAGTGCGCATGTGCGGGAAATCCCGGGCCCCGGCCCCCGGACCTGTGCCTCGCTCGTTTTTGCGGTGCGCGCCCCCCCTGGGGCGGCCACCGGGCGGCCTCCGGGCCTCCCAGAGTGCCCGAGATGGCCGCCAGACACCGCAAAGCTTCTCCAGGAGGCTTCTACAGAGCCATCGGAGCGCACCACCGAGAATACAGAGGCCTCCCACCTGCCCCGATAGCCTTCGGGACCACTTGCAAGGAAGCGTCGAGAGGTAAAAATCGTTGATTTTCCTTTGGTTTTGAACGCATTTCGCATTGAAGCTCCAGAGGCGCCTGCTCGCTCCGCACTTCTCCAGATGACAGCCTTCGAGACGCTCACGAATGCCTTATGAGGGTCCCAGGTGCACCGAAAAATGCCCCAGAGGGGGTCCAGATCCTCGTCAGAGGGGGTCCCAGACGACACTCCGAGAGTCCTCCGGGCTTCTCTGAGTGCCCGAGATGGCCCCCAGACCCCGCAAGGCTTCTCCAGGAGGCCTCTACAGAGCCATCGGAGCGCACCACCGAGGTCACAGACGCCCCCACCCTTCCTGGACAGCCTTCCGCGACGACTTCCAAGGAAGCATCGGAGGTGAGAATCGTTTTCGCTTTGAAGATCCAGAGGCGCCTCGTCGCTCCGCACCCCTTCAGAAGACTGCCTTCGAGACGCTCGTGAATGCCCTCAGACGGCCCCAGGCGCTCGCAAAGCTGCCCCAGAAAGAAATCCAGCTCCTCCTCAGAAGGGGCCCCAGACCAGACTCCGAGGGTCCCCGGGGCTTCTCTGACTGCCTCTGGTGGCTCCCAGACCCCACGAGGCTTCTCCAGGAGGCCTCTACAGAGCCATCGGAGCGTGCCACCGAGGTCACCGACGCCTCGACCCTCCCTGGACAGCCTTCCGCGACGACTTCCAAGGAAGCATCGGAGGAGACAGGATGGAGGAGGGAAGACGCAGGGAGGGAGGACGGAGGAGTGAGGAGTGAGGAGGAGGGGGGAGGACTGAGGAGGGAAGAGGGAGGAGGGGGGAGAGAGGGGGAGGGAGAGAAGGAGGAGGACGAGGAGGAGGAGGACGAGGAGGAGGAGGGTGGAGTGAGGAGGGAGGAGGGAGGAGGGGGGACGGAGGAGGGAGGAGGAGGAGGGGGAGGAGCAGGGGGAGGAGGAGGAGGAAAATGTGGAAGAACATGAGGAAGAGGAAGCAGAGGAGAAGGAGGACGAGGAGGAGAAGGAAGAGGAGGAGGAGGTGGGGAGCGACGGAAGGCATGAGACAGGGGGGCAGAGCGGGAGAGAGGAACGAAAGGAGGGAGGAGACGACAGAGGAGCAACAGGAGACGGAGCGGCGACAGAACCAATATTGGCAAAAAGAGGAGCGGAGCAGGAGCAAGAGTAGAAAAAGGAAGAGGAGATGCGGGAGAGGGCGAGGACGAGAAGAGGCCGGAGGAGCAGGTTGCGGCGAACGAGGAGGTGGAGAAAGAAGAGAAGAAAAGGAGGAGGAGAAGCCGGAGCACGAACCCGGACGCACCCTCTATCGAAGGACCTCTGACGCTCTTGTTCGCCTTGATTTGCCATCGATCCCGCTCGCCATGCTTAGTGTCGGGAGGAGGCAGAGGGGGAGAGATTAAAGCAAAGGAGGAGGAGGATATGGAGGAGGAGGGATGATGATGATGAGGAGGAGGAGAAAGAATGGGGAGGTGGAGGAGGAAGAAAGGGGGGAGGACGCTGAAGAGGAGGGAAAGGGGAGATGGACGAGGGGGGCGAGAAGGTGGAGGAGGAGGAGGAGGAAGAGTAAGATGACGAAACAGAGGAACCACAGGAGAAGAACGAGGAGGGAGCGGAGACGGGGAGCGATGAGGGTGAGAGGGAGGATGACGAGGAAGAGGAGGAAGAGGACGAGGAGCATGAGAGGCGGGGGGGAAAGAGGGGGATGGTGAGCAAGAGGAGGAGGAGGAGGAGGTGGAGAAGGAGGAGGCATGGGTGACGCGGAAGAGGAACTGCGAGGTCAATAGGCACGAGAATAGTGAGGAGAAAGGGGAGGCTGGAGACGACGACGCTGCCAAACAAACGGCGGGTGGCTCGATCACCGCGTATCGAACGCCGCGCTCCAGGCTCAAAAAGCCTTGAGCGACCTCAGGGCTGCAGCTGGCCTTACCCCTGCTGGCCCTTCCTGGGGGGCCGGCGGCGCGGGATGCGCGGCAATGGAGGTTTTACCGGTTGTACCTCAAACAACCAAGGGCTTCATCGGTTGCGCCTAAAGCAACCAAGGGCTTTACCGGTGGCGCCATAAGCAACCAAGGGCTTTACCGGTTTAGCCACAATCAACCAAGGGAGATCCGGTGTCCATAAGCCGGTTCCCCGGTAACGGGGTGGTTCGTGGTGTGTGTCAGAGATGCCACGCCCGCGTTCCTGCGTGGGCCTTTCGGCCAGCCGGTGGCAGACCGGTCCCCCGGGAGGGGTGCCTCGTGGCAGACTCCTCAGGAGTCACGCCGCGTTGCTGCGTAATTCCAGGAAAGAGGTATGCTTTCAGAGAACGTACGACAAGCAAGCATCACTATCGAGGTCGGGAGCACGTCTTGCGCATATGTTGTCGCAGCAGGGCGGCTGGACCTTGTTCACGGCCCCATCCATGGCACTGCGACGCAGTGCAAGCGGGATGGGCAGGGCGTGGTCGGAGCGCGAGGCACAAGGCAGGCGTCGCACTGGGGCCGCGGAAGCAGCGCGCAGCACGTGCACGCGTCCAGTTGTATCGTCACTTTGCACATTGTGCTGGGGCAGGATCGGTGTCTGCCACGCTTGCATTGTCGATGCTCGCCGCCGGATATCACTGTGGGTCAATGAGCGATTGCGTTGGGTGCACGGCCTAGTTGGCGATGCAGGCTGCGGTGGAGTGTGGAGTGCGCGTGAGATGGCCTCTGCTGGTTGCTTCGTGCGTCGGCCCCTTGTTCCCGCCAGCGGCGGGGGGCGCCGGTGGGGGGCGCGCGTGGTCGAGAACCGGCGTTCAACGTTGCAGAGTTTTTGGGATATGAGTTGTCGCGCCGCGTGGACCTGCCGCATTGCGGCGCGTCTTTCCGAAGCGCTGGGAACACATGCTATCTGAATGCGCTGGTAAACGTTCTGGGCAGCATTCCGTCGATAGTAGCGTGGGCAACGCAGCATGTGGACACTGTGGGGGACGCGTGCCCGCGGAACTGCGTGTTGTGCAACGTGGGAAACGACATCGGGGACATGCGTCGGCAAGAGGAGCGGGGGCCTGTAGTCCCGGGAGTAGCAGCGTCTAACGATGTTAAGGTGCAGCGCGTGCCGGTCAGAGAGTATGTCGGATGGGGAGCTGTTCTCGTGTATTTCACTGGCGCCCCCCACGGCGTCGACCGCGCTGGAAGCCCTGGTGGCAGAGTTCGAGTCAGTGGAGCAGTTGACGGGTGCTGGGGACACGTGTTCGAGGTGCGGGGTGGGGGGCGGACTGCAAAAACAGATTCGCATCGCGAAGTGGCCGCAGGTAGTCTGCTTCCACATCCGCAGACTTCTCCTGCAACGTACTTCGGGCGGATGGCTGCGGGAGAAAGTCAATGAGCGTGTGGCTTTCCCGCTAGTGTTCAAGGGGGGCTCTGGGGATTGGTCAGGTGAGTTGGCCGCCGTTTGCGTGCGCGCGGGAGATGGGTGCAGCGGGCACTACGCGGCGTGCGCGAAAACGTGTAGCGGGGAATTGGTGCACTGCGATGACGCGGACGTTCCGAGGTCCGCGTCAGAGGCGGAGGTGCAGCAAGCGCAGGCGTTCCTCCTCTTATATGCACGCACGGACTCGCCATCAGAGGAGCATGTGGCCGAGAGGAAGCGACGCCGACTCGCATCTCCACGGGGGGAGTCGGCTGACCAGGCGCAGGCGTCCATTGCCCAGCATGGTGGCCGCGCCACGGGGAGCAGTTTCGGGCATTCGTCGGGAACTTCGGCCCGCAGCGTCAAGGAGTCGGACGAGTCGGAGCATGTGCTGCGGAGTGCCGACCGCGGAGTAGCGCCCGAGGCTGGCCGTCGCAACGCCGCGACGAACGGTGGCGCTGACCGCCTTGTAAGCAGACCGACGTCGCAGGACAAGACCCATCCAGTCGAGGGCGCTTCCACGGCTGAGAGAACGACGCTGCCCGGCGACGTCGGCGCGGGCAGGGGGGGCGACGCAGACTCCACGCGACGCGGTGTGCCGGAAGATGGCCGACGCGGCGCCAGTGCGGCGGTGCGGGGGGCCCCTGGAGTTCACGGACGGGGCGCGTCGAGCGCGGGCGAGGCGGGGGCGGGGTCGGGTCTGCCGCGCGCTATGGTCTCGGAGCTCGCAGGGGCGGTCGCGCGTCCGAAGCGGAAGGGGGGGGGGGGCGCGCGGCGGCGGAGGCGGAGATGTGTTTACCAGGAAAACATTGGTTGCTGCGTGGCGCGGGGGCGGATGCAGCGATGGGCCGGGGTGCGGCGGCGGGTGCGCGGGTGGCGCGGTCGAAGCGGGGGTCGGCGGCGAGCAGACAGAGGGCGCGGAGAAGCAGGCGCGGGACCAGATGGAGGCGCAGCGCGCTGGCAGCGAGACCGAGGAACGAAGGGGGCCCGCGGGCCGTGGCGGAGCGGCTAAAGAAGGTTCCGGTGCGAGGAGGGGTGGCGATGAGGCAGCGTCTGTTGTTGCAGCCGAGGTCGGAGGAAGTTGTGCCTGCCTCCGCAAAGCGGATACTGGGGTGCAGGGTGTCAGTCAGGGTAGAGTGGGCGGGATAGGAGCAGCGGGCCCGGCGACCGCGGCGGCCGCGGATGGGGGCTCGCCGGGCGACGCCGTGGGCCGCGAGGCCGCGGGGCATATCGAGACTCCAGTGGCGGACGAGGCGCAAGAGTGGTTCTTCGCGGCCCGCGTGGGCCCGCGCTCGCAAGATCCTCGGAGGAACCGGGAGAAGGCCGTGGCAGAGGCGGCGGCGCTCTTGCGGGAGTGCCCGGGCGTGCCTGGTGACCCGGAAGATCCGTCCGTGCCGTGGGGGGAAGCGTTGGCCGAAGACCGTGCGGTTGAATTGCCGGCCGCGCACTGCGCGTTCCGCGGGTGTCGATGGGCGGGCGACGCAGAAGCGGCCCTATTCGAGCACGTGGCCACGGGGCACGGGGACGTCCTACAGCCAATCGCGGACACGTACTCTCCGGCGCACGAAGAACGCGAGAGATTGGTGGCTGCGTACAGCGAAGTGGTGTCGCAGAGAACGCGGCAGGACGCGCCGCTCTCCACGTGTGCCATGCGTCGCCGCAGCCTCAAAGGGTATACGGACGCGACAGCCAGCAAGAACGTGTGTGCGCCTATATGCTTTCTCTGCGCTTGCTCGTTTCCGTGGGTGCGCGATCGAGAAAACAATGAAATTTCATGGGGGAAATTGTTTGAGGGCGAGCCTGGATATAGCTCTCGAGTAGCGCGCCTGGGTGCGTGGTCCATAACGGACGCGTCGCGCGAGTTCGGTCTCCCGGCGTACATGCGAAGGTACAGGTACGAGGAGGGGAATGCGAAGCTCGACCTGATGAAACATGTGGAAGAGTTCGACGGTTGGAAGTTGCGCGTGCAGTGCTCGCGTGGGTCAGAAGTGCCCGGGGGGTGGCTCGACATGGCGTGCTGTCCAGAGGATGTGCGTTGCGCGGGCGGGTGCGTGGAAGCGAAGGCCGCGTGTCCTGAGTGTGAAGTGCCGGTCTGTCGGGAGTGCGCCGATGGCTTCAGGGTGCCGACAATGAAGTGGGACGTCGTGGAGGGAAGGGGGAAGCCGCAGATGCCATCTCGCTGCCTGGCGAACGATCTTATGACGTTCTATGGACCACGCAGCATGTGCGACGATGGCATGACCGCGATGGAGATGATATGTTGCAGTCCGTGCATAACCTCGATGATATGTTTTTTTCGTTGGAGGTGAAGTACCAGAACTTGTTTGATTTCGTCGCAGGGATGCAGGAGACGCGGGTTGCAGCGCGCGGGAACGCTACCTCTTTTGCGTTGCCGTGGCAGGGTATCCTGGCGGAGTTGCGGCGGAAGCAGGGGTGGTCCGAGGGCGCCGGAGGAGTCGCATTGCCGCGCGTGGGTAGTGAGCTGGCCAACGTAGTGCAGGTCTTGTTGAAGGTGAGCGATGCAACGACGAAGCAGAACCTGCCGCAGTTCATTCACCAAGCAACCGTTCGGCGAGATGTTGTCAAACACCATATCCAGAAAATGATTTCCCGCGGGCACCGGGCGTTCGTGAACGTTGACGCGGGCAGCGTGAATGCGCGCGCCGAGAGCTTGCCGCAAAACGGCGTTCCGCCAGAACTCGTTCGCCTCCTTCCTTCTGACAACCACTTGGACAAGGTGATGGTGCAGAAGAACGCAACCCCGGCAGATGGCGCGAAGACGACGGTTGAAGAAGCGTGCGAAGATGTGAATCGCCGCATCCCGAACATGGTGGTGATGGAGAAGTCCAGCTACAACGACGTGGGCGCGAACGCGATGACAGAGTCCGCGTTCGCCAGGTTGGCCGAAGGGGCCGCCGAAGGCGCAACGTCGCCCGGCGACGCCCCAGGAGCGCACGACGAGGAAGGTGAGGCCGGAGTACGCTTCACAGCTGCGGCGTGGCGAGATCACGTGGTCGTTTTGGCGACGCATTTCCCAGGAGATCGGGAAATGGGCGATTGCGGTGCACGGGCAGTGGGCTGCGAAGCGTGGCTGAGCTTGGGGAGACAACGCAGCGGTACAACCTCGTCCTCATGGACGAAGCCGGGCGCGGCACCTGGATGGAGCAAATGCGCCTGCGGCTGGTGGTATCGCCAGGCACCGAAATGATGAGCCAGTTCGTGCCTTGGTTTTTTGGCGTGGCCTTCCCTTTTTGCTTTAAGTTCGGAGCGGGCATGCCGGACGTGCCGGAGTGGTCGGAGACGAGCCGGCACAGGCGGGGGCCTGAGGCCCCAAGAGTAGAGCTTCCTCTCTGGACGCGGATATTGATCCGGCGCGTGGAGTCGCAGCTCCGGCGAGATTGGCGTTCGGGTTTACCATGTCGTCGCTATTGTACCAGAGCGCTTTGAACACGTCGAGAAGCATGCGTTTGTTCGCAGACCACGAACTGGTGGAAGATGAGGGGGACCGCGATTTCTCGTACATGGAAGAAGCAGCGGTCAGCATCGTGGAAGCGCTTCGGGGCAGTTACGAGGAGCCGGGCACTGGGCAACGTCGCGCAGTGAACGGCGACATGAACAAGTTGAAATTCGTGGCGTCGTTGTCAGAGACTGCGCAGAGAATGGTCCGCCGGGCGCAGGCTATCAACCGGAAGATAGCGGGGGCAAATGAAGTGCGGACGTTGATGCGGTACGACACGCATGCGGCGCGGGTTGCCCAAGGCGTCCCTTTGTTTTTCACGATGTCCCCCGACGAGAGACACAATCTAATCATGGTACGCATGAGTCGGTCCCGTCGCGAAGACCCAGTGAACAGGCGACGCGTGCGGGCAGGGCGCGGGGACACGCACGGGGGCCTGTGGGAGCCGGAGTGGCCCCAGGCCGCGACACGCATCCAGGCGATGTGCACCTGGCAGTCCCTGTTGACAGCTTGGAGAGTGACGTGCCCGACGCGAAGGCGCGTCTGGCGTGTTTGGCGCGGGGCCCGCTGGCTAGTGTGGACGGGTTCCGAACTATAGTCGGCATGGTTTGGTCGCATCTGTTTGGATTGCGGTGGCGCCCGCGGTGTCCAGGCTGCAAATGCGCGGACTTGACTGGCAGTAACGCGAAGCTTGTGGGGGGGTGCGCCGGGGGGGTGGACGGGATGTACGGTTCAATACAGGCGCAGAAGTCAGCGGGGAGCGTGCACGTGCACGCGCAATTGTTCGTGCAGTGTTTGCATCAGCACACGCCGCTGCACGAGATCCTCCGGCTCCCGAGCGAGAGGCTGAAATAATTGCTCGACGGGTATGCCACGTGCAAGCGGCATGTGTCCAGGCAGGTCTACGAAGATAGCGACGCGTGGGGGGAGCAGAAGGAACGCGTAGAGGGAGCGTGGCCAGCGTACAAAGAGACTGCGGACCTTCTGGGAGGGGAGGAGTACCTGGCGCAGTCCGATTCGGAACTCCAGAGGGCGCTTGGTAGGATGGAGGACGCCAACGAGGGTGCAGGGGCGAGCAGCGGCGCCGCGTGGTGGTTGCGAAAATATCTAGGGGAGTGCGTGTAGCGCGGTCAGGGGTACCATCAGAACCACGTGCACAAGTGGGATGCGCGGAAACGCCAAATGGTTCCGTTGCTTCCACTGCCAGCGGGACGACGACCCGACGAAGTGCAAGAGTTTCTTTCCGCGGACCACGTGGCAGGTAGACACGACTGTTCTGCTGTGCAAAGGCTTCCTGAAAAGTCGCGGCATGCCGAGCTCGGGCCGGAGAGACATGACAGGGTGCCTTCACGGGCCGCAGAATGAGGAGAATCTGAACGGGACGCTGCCTGCAATTCTGAGCGGCGCTGTGGGCCTCAACTTCAATTCGGACCTGCAGTTGCCATATCGGTTTCCTATTCTGGCAGACACGCACGACGGGTCGGTGTGCGAAGAGAAGTGCTGGGAGGAGGCGCAGGCGAAAGGCATTATTCTCGCGACGCAGCGCGCGCAGAACGCGCAGGCGGGCTACGCATGCGACTATGGGGCGAAGCGACTGGCGACGTCGTTCAATGAGGTCAAGGAGATCAAGAAAGGCCATCACGCACTGAGCGAGAAGGTGAAAGACAGGAGTGCGTCGTACGTGGCACACAGGCACATCGCGCGTCTTCTGTCGGACCTGTGCGGGAAGGGGATCGTGAGGTCTGCGCAGGAGAGCGTGAACCTGCGCGCATATGGGGACGCGCGAGATGTAACGGCAGCAGAGAGCATGAAAACAGTGAAGACGGCGATGGTCCCTGGTTTCGATGTGGTACGCCTCGTCGAGCGAGAGCGCGGCGTGCCGTCTGAACGGTCGGGCAAAGGGCGGTGCCATATCGAGCGCGATGGTAGGCGTGCGAAGAGGCCCCGGGTAGTGTCGAAGAACCCTGCAGTTCTGTACGGGATGAGGCCGTTGGAATCGTCGTGGGCTCCGGAACTCAAGTTCTTATCAGTGTATGAGTTTTACCGGTGCTGGCGCATCGAGTCGACGCGGTTTTTGACGAAGCCGAAGAGCAAGCAAGAAGAAGGTGAGGACGACGCAAGAGTGTTTCACGCGGTACTCACGGCCGCCGGGAGGTCGAAGCTAGAGCGGGCGAAAGGGCCGATCGGGGAGGAACCAGCGTTAACACCTGGACAGGACTACGTCGTTCGAGGAGACGGGTGTGACAGCTGGGTAGCGTTTCCGGACGTTCCTGGACTGGAAATGACCCGGCACAGATGGGTCCTCGTGCGAAATGATCGGCCGCGGAATCCGAGCTTCCATGGCGCGCCGCAGCCAAAGCACAGACCCGGGGAGGAAGACAGGAACGGGCTGATACTCATGGCGTACTTCCGGCCATTCACGTTGCAGGAGTCGGACGTGGGCGGCGTGTCCCGGGTGTCTGCCTGGGGCGAGGGATGGCCGGCCTATGGGCGTCGTTGCGCGGGAGTGGCTGGACGGGGGACTGACGTGCGAAGAGGCGAAACGGTGCGTTCAGAATTACATGAACGTTGTGGACATGCGACCAGAGGGGGGGAATCGGGCTGGAAGCACGAGGACGACCTGTTCAGCGACGAAGACGTGGATGTCGATGACATGGGCGACGAAGCGAGGCGGCGGGTGCATGTAGGGGGCGCGCGCGTGGAAGACGAGGAGAGGCAGACGACTGAAGCAGTGGCGGATGCTCGTCGACAGAGTGCGGAGGCCATGGCCTTGTCTGCGCGCGTGTGGAGGCGGCTTCCCGGCGGCGGCGGGGAATCGCCGGACGGCGGGTGGGCGGCGACAGATGGCCGCCGCGAAGTGCTGGGCGCGGAGGTTAAGCGGAGGGGAGCGGAGGCGCGGGCGTCGCAAATGAAAGACAGTGGCGACCGTCTGCCGGATTATGAGCGCGAAGACGGGCGCATTGTGTCGGAGTCGGCCGGGGCCGCGCGGGAACTGAGAAGGTGGCGGGCGAGCCTCGGCGGCCCCGAGGAGGAGCGCCCGTTGCAGCTAAACGAGCAGCAGCGGGAACTGGTGGGGAAGGTCGTCAGCAGGATGATAGAAGAGTGCGCAGAAGGCGAGTCGGCGTGGGTATGCGGGGAACCTCTGCTGTGGATGTTGCACGGGGGGCCAGGCACAGGGAAGAGCTACGTGGTGGACGCTTTGCGGACGCACGTGTTCGAGGGGTTCATGAAGTGGAGGCGCGGGCTGGACTTTCAAGTGGCAGCGCTGCAAGCAACGAACGCGTCAGCGCTGGACGGGCATGCGTTGCATGCGGCTTTTGAGATGGCGCCTTTTGCGCGCGGAGCGGAGATCTCCAAAAAGCGCGGGTCGGACGGACCGAAAAGGTAGAGGCCGCGAAGCGAATTCAGCAGTGGCGGTGGCTCATAATAGATGAGATTAGCATGGTAAGTGCGACCTTCCTGGCGGAGCTGGACGCGCACTTGCGATCGGTGATGGCGGCGGCGCGGCAGGGAAAGGTCGACGCCGATGGGGTGGACAGGCCGTTTCGAGGAGTGAATGTTTTGTTTTGTGGAGATTTCTACCAGCTGGAGCCGCCGGGTGGCGCGCCCTTGAGCGCCATCCCGACGTCGTGGGTGCGCAGGGCGAGGCAGTGCGCGCCAAGCGCGGGGGAGGGCCATGGGCATTGCATATTCTGGGGTGCGGGACGGGGGTCCGTCGCAGGAATGACCGAGCTAGTGGAGTGCAAGCGGTTGGAAGGCCACGACGAGTGGTTCCTGAGCGTGCAGGACGAGTTCCGGCGCGGGGCCTTAAGCGAACGGACGCACCAGTTTCTGCGCGGGCGACCGACGGACGTAGCCGGGTCGTGGGTGGGGTGTGGGCCCACGTGCGGGTCCGAGCGCTGTGCGATGAACCGAGAGGCCATTGCCAGAGACAGCGCCCGGGAGTGCGCGGTTTGTCAAGCAGAGCGACGCAGGCGGCAGTTGGTCGCGACGGGGCCCGAGGACGAGCGGTTCTTATTGCCGGAATTCGTCCGGGCGACAGCGATTTACCCGAACCAGGATGTGACATGCAAAGTGGCGCGCCAGCGTGCCGTGGACTGGGCCGCGAGCGAGGGGAAGCAAATTTCGTGGGTGTATGCGAGAGACGTGGCGCGCCATGGAGCCCTCCAAAAACGGCCATACACGTCTGCGGACAAGAGTCGGTGGCTGGGATACCACGATAAAGCGTGCGCTGATATGCCAGGGTGGCTGCCGCTGGCGGTGGGCATGCCCGTGGTTCCGACGGATCATTTGGATCGGGGAGAGAAACCAACTCCTCCGAGGGTGCAACGCGACGATTCACTCCTGGGTTGTCGACGAGGAGGAGGGCGCCGTCGCGGACGCGGCGGAAGTGACGCTTCGGAGGATGCCACGGCAGATCGTTCTCGACTTTCATACGGACGCGTGGACGCTGAGGAGCATGCCGGGGCCTGGCTTGTATCCGATCGCGCCGAGACAACGGGTGTGGTTCCTGGACGCGTACCGAAAGAAGCCTGCGTTGGGTGTTCGCCGGAAGCAGTTCATGATATCGCCGGGCCTGGCGAGCGCAGCTCGCGCGGCGCAGGGTCGGTCCCTGGACGCGGTCGTGGCAGATTTGCAGGATGGGGCGGGATGTGAGTTGGATGTCGAGCTACGTGGCAATCACCCGCGTGAAGACCCGTCACGGTTTGCTGATATATCGCCCGTTTGAGCTGAAGCCGTACACGCAAGGAGAGATGGAAGGGGCGAAACATCTGCTGGCCAAGCTGCGGGGGGAGGAGATGCCGTGGGCGGAAATAGAAGCGAAGCTGATGCCCCGTAAGCCGTGCAGTAGATGTGGCGCTCTGAAGGAGAAATCGGATTTCACGCTCCAGGAAAAGAGCGGGCCAAGTTTTTGCCGCGAGTGCACGCAAGAGTTGAAGGAGGGAGGCGAAAAGTGGTGCACCGAATGCAATGCGTGGGCCGAGTTGGGGCCGAGGCCGTCAGAGAACGAGGCTCGCGGGGGGCGGGTGTACGTGAGGACGAGCAAGTGCGAGAGGTGCGCGGGGCCCGCGACGGCGCGGAAGTCACGGAAGGGATCGGAGGTATGGCAGGAGAAGGTTCCGGAGACGTTCAAGACTCGGTGCGCGAAGTGCATGAACTTCTTGAAGACGGAGGCGGAAGTAGCGGCGAACCAGTATGATTCGAAAGGTGCGGGGGAGAGACTGTGCAGAAAGTGTGCCCGCGAACAGACGGGTGGGAGGAACGAGAAGACGGGCGCGGATAATCGCAAGCGGAAAGCACGGGCGGAAGCGAAGCCGCTGACGTGCGCGGCGTGCGAGGAAGCGTTCTCCGACGCGAAGCATTTGAAGCAGAAGCAAGTGGAGAACCATCGAGGGGCGTTAGGAACGAGAGTGGTGTGCAAAGGGTGCCAGGAGCTCGGGTTCACATCGCGCAGCTGGCAGGCTTGCCAGTGCTTCGGCGCGTGCCAGAGAAGACTGCCGAAGTCGGCGTTCCCCGACCCGCGCCATGTCCCGCGCGACGCCAAAAAAGGCTCTCTGAAGTGCAAGACGTGCAAATGATGCCGGACGGGGATCGCGTACTTGGGGAAACAAGAGAACGGGGACCAGGAAATGGGGGATGAGGCGGAGGTTACGGAGGAGGCGGGGGACGAGAAGAGGGGGGGGAGGCTGAGGAGGAGGAGAAGGAGGAGGGGGACACGGAGACGAAACGCTGAAACATGATCCATGGGTGAGAGGTTCATGTGTAGGTGCGGATATGCGCGGCACGCGTGTCGGGGGCCTCTTGAAAATCGGTTTGAAGCCAGTGGGGGGCCGAGTTGAATAAGGACTGTGAGGACGTGGAAGAGGGGGGGGCGGAGGAAATGATCTGGGTCGGGGAGTCTGGGTGGAGGATTCATGCAGGTGTCTCGGGATCTCGCGCTTCGCCTCTCCCGGGATCATTTTGGGAGTTTTTTCGCCTGTTTGGGAACCCCTGGGGCGGGTCTCCAAGCTCTCTTGGGGGCCTCTGGGGGGCCTTGGGGTCTCGTGGGGTTTTGTGGGGCCGTCTTGGAGCGGAAACCTCGGATCTTCGGTTCCGGCTCCCCCTCTTGGGCACCTCGTCGGGGCATCAGGGGGACCTCTTGGGCCGTGTTTGGGGCCTCTTGGGCCGTCTTGGCGCTCTCTTGGGGGAGATTTGGGCGCCTCTGGGGGGCCTCTTGGGCCGGCTTGGGGCGGGCTTGGGGTGGTCGTGGGTCGTCTCCAAGTCCGCCAAGGCCGACAACTCGAACATGATGAAAATGTACGTTTTCCCATACGAATGTGACGATTTTCAGCTCGTCGACCCTTCTGAAGACTCCTCTTGGAGGCCGGTTGGGCCGTCTTGGAAGCCTCTGGGATCGTCTTGGAACCATGTTGGGCGTCTTGGCGCGTTCGTTTGGCGTCTCGGGGCCCTCGTGGGCCGTCTTGGATGCGTCTTGGGACCTTCTTGTCCCGTCTTGAGCGCCGTGTGGGCCCAAAAGGGCCCCTTGGGCTGCTCGTAGGGGGACCCCCCCCCACTCCAAATCGACCGGGCATGGGGTCGGCGGATTTTCTGAAGGAAAACGTGCATTTCTAGCATATACGGCTTTTCGCCTTTCATGGCGTTGAAGACGGTCCAAGAGGCCCCAAAGACCGCCCCAAGACGGCCCAAGATGTTCCCACGAGGCCCCCAAATAGCCCAAGAGGGCGCCAAGAGGGGCCAAGAGGCGCCCAAGACTGTCCAAGAGGCCCCTAAGAGCGCCCCAAGAAGGCCCAAGAGGCCCCCAAGAGGGCCCCAAAACGGCCCAAGAGGGCGCCAAGACGGCCCAAGAGGCGCCAAGACGGCCCAAGACGGCCCCAGGACGGCCCCAAGAAGGCCCCAAGAGGCCCCCAAGAGAGCCCAAAGACGGCCAAAGGCAGCCTAGTCCCTTCACCCCCGCCACCCAGAAGCTCCCAGGAGGCCCCAAGAGGCCCCCGAGAAGCCCCAAAAGGTCCCCAAGAGGCACCCAAGAGGCTCCCCAAGAGCCCCCCAAGAGGCCCATAATACTCCCAAAGGCTCTTAGCACCGCGGCTCCCAAGAGCGAGCGGTGACGTAATCGAGCTGATAAGACCAAAGCTCCCAACAGAGAGCTGCGGCGTAATAAGTTCTTGCAGCCAGGGCACAGGGACGGGCGGCAACGCGTGGACAACGAGCGGTCCACGCAAGGACAACGCGGGGTTCTGGAAAGATGGCAGCCCAAACGCGGAAAACGCAACGCGACCCGACCGCCCCCTCCAAAACAAGAAACGCGCTCAAAGAAAGCTCCGCGACTCTCCGAGGCTGAGATAGGACAAGAGCGAGGGGAAGGGAGTCAATAAGAGGTGTAAGAGCGGACGAGCCAGCGATCCCGTGCGCTCTGAAAGTAAGTGCGCTTTCCGTCCCCGTGCCAAGCAGGTCTAATTGCCCTCCCGCCTCGTTTTTGTCGAGTAGGACGGCCTTCAGGGCTCAAAAACAGCGTTTCGCTCGAGACATCATCGGAAAACGCTTCTTGGGCGCTTCTTGGGCCGTCTTAGGCGCCCAAGGCAGCCCAAGAAGCGGCCAAGACGGCGCCCAAGACGGCCCTAGACAGCCCAAGAAGCGCCCAAGACGGCCCAAGAGCGCTCCAAGAGAGCCCAAGACCGCCCAAGGCGGCCCCAAGACGTCCCAAGAGGCCTCCACGACGCCCCAGGAGGCGCCCACAAGGCGTCCCAAGAGGGCCCCAAGAGGCCAAAATCATTTATTTTCTGAGGAAAGCGTGCATTTCTAGCATATGCGGCTTTTCGCCTTTCATGGCGTTGAAGACGGTCCAAGAGGTCCCAAAGACCGCTCCAAGACGGCCCAAGATGTTCCCACGAGGCCCCCAAAATAGCCCAAGAGGGCGCCAAGACGGGCCAAGAGGCGCCCAAGACTGTCCAAGACTGTCCAAGAGGCCCCTAAGAGCGCCCCAAGAAGGCCCAAGAGGCCCCCCAAGAGGGTCCAAAAACGACCCAAGAGGGCGCCAAGACGGCCCAAGAGGCGCCAAGACGGCCCAAGACGGCCCCAGGACGGCCCCAAGAAGGTCCCACGAGGCCCCCAAGAGAGCCCAAAGACGGCCAAAGGCAGCCTAGTCCCTTCACCCCCGCAGCCCAGAAGCTCCCCGGAGGCCCCAAAAGGCCACCGAGAAGCCCCAAAAGGTCCCCAAGATGCACCCGAGAAGCTCCCCAAGAGCCCCCCAAGAGGCCCACAATACTCCCAAAGGCTCTTAGCACCGCGGCTCCCAAGAGCGAGCGGTGACGTAATCGAGCTGATAAGACCAAAACTCCCAACCGAGAGCTGCGGCGTAATAAGTTCTTCACGCCAGGGCACAGGGACGGGCGGCAACGCGTGGACAACGAGCGGTCCACGCAAGGACAACGCGGGGTTCTTGAAAGCTGGCAGCCCAAACGCGGAAAACGCAACGCGACCCGACCGCCCCTTCCAACACAAGAAACGCCTTTAAAGAAAGCTCCGCGACTCTCCGAGGCTGAGATAGGACAAGAGCGAGGGGAAGGGAGTCAATAAGAGGTGTAAGAGCGGACAAGCCAGCGATCCCGTGCGCTCTGAAAGTAAGTGCGCTTTCCGTCCCCGTGCCAAGCAGGTAGGACGGCCTTCGGGGCTTACAAAACAGCGTTTCGCTCGAGACATCATCGGAAAGCGCTTCTTGGGCGCTTCTTGGGCCGTCTTAGGCGCCTAAGGCAGCCCAAGAAGCGGCCAAGACGGCGCCCAAGACGGCCCAAGACGGCCCAAGAAGCGCCCAAGACGGCCCAAGAGCGCTCCAAGAGAGCCCAAGACCGCCCAAGGCGGCCCCAAGACGTCCCAAGAGGCCTCCACGACGCCCCAGGAGGCGCCCACGAGGCGTCCCAAGAGGGCCCCAAGAGGCCAACATCATTGATTTTCTGAAGGAAAACGTACATTTCTAGCATATACGGCTTTTCGCCTTTCATGGCGTTGAAGACGGTCCAAGAGGCCCCCAAGACCGCTCCAAGACGGCCCAAGATGTTCCCAAGAGGCCCCCCAAATAGCCCAAGAGGGCGCCAAGACGGGCCAAGAGGCGCCCAAGACTGTCCAAGAGGCCCCCAAGAGCGCCCCAAGAAGACCCAATAGGCCCCCAAGAAGGCCCAAAAACGGCCCAAGAGGGCGCCAAGACGGCCCAAGAGGCGCCAAGACGGCCCAAGACGGCGCCAGGACGGCCCCAAGAAGGCCCCGAGAAGCCCCCAAGAGAGCCCAAAGACGGCCAAATGCAGCCTAGTCCCTTCACCCCCGCAGCCCAGAAGCTCCCAGGAGGCCCCCAGAGGCCCCCGAGAAGCCCCAAAAGGTCCCCAAGAGGCACCCAAGAGGCTCCCCAAGAGCCCCCCAAGAGGCCCAAAATACTCCCAAAGGCTCTTAGCACCGCGGCTCCCAAGAGCGAGCGGTGACGTAATCGAGCTGATAAGACCAAAGCTCCCAACAGAGAGCTGCGGCGTAATAAGTTCTTCACGCCAGGGCACAGGGACGGGCGGCAACGCGTGGACAACGAGCGGTCCACGCAAGGAAAACGCGGGGTTCTTGAAAGCTGGCAGCCCAAACGCGGAAAACGCAACGCGACCCGACCGCCCCCTCCAAAACAAGAAACGCGCTCAAAGAAAGCTCCGCGACTCTCCGAGCCTGAGGTAGGACAAGAGCGAGGGGAAGGGAGTCAATCAGAGGTGTAAGAGCGGACGAGCCAGCCCCGTGCCAAGCAGGTAGGACGGCCTTCGGGGCTTCAAAACAGCGTTTCGCTCGAGACATCATCGGAGAACGCTTCTTGGGCGCTTCTTGGGCCGTCTTAGGCGCCTGCGACAGCCCAGGAAGCGGCCAAGACGGCGCCCAAGACGGCCAAAGACTGCCCAAGAAGCTCCCAAGACGGCCCAAGAGCGCTCCAAGAGAGCCCAAGACCGCCCAAGGCGGCCCCAAGACGTCCCAAGAGGCCTCCACGACGCCCCAGGAGGCGCCCACGAGGCGTCCCAAGAGGGCCACAAGAGGCCAACATCATTGATTTTCTAAGGAAAACGTGCATTTCTAGCATATACGGCTTTTCGCCTTTCATGGCGTTGAAGGCGTTCCAAGAGGCCCCCCAAACCGCCCCAAGACGGTCCAAGATGTTTCCAAGAGGCCCCCAAATAGCCCAAGAGGGCGCCAAGACGGGCCAAGAGGCGCCCAAGACTGTCCAAGAGGCCCCCAAGAGCGCCCCAAGAAGGCCCAAGAGGCCCCCAAGAGGCCCCAAAACGCCCAAGAGGGCGCCAAGACGGCCCAAGAGGCGCCAAGACGGCCACGACGGCCCCAGGACCCCCAAGAAGGCCCCGAGAGGCCCCCAAGAGAGCCCAAAGACGGCCAAAGCAGCCTAGTCCCTTCACCCCCGCAGCCCAGAAGCTCCCACGAGGCCCCCAGAGGCCCCCGAGAAGCCCCAAAAGGTCCCTAAGAGAGGCACCCAAGAGGCTCCCCAAGAGCCCCCCAAGAGGCCCAAAATACTCCCAAAGGCTCTTAGCACCGCGGCTCCCAAGAGCGAGCGGTGACGTAATCGAGCTGATGAGACCAAAGCTCCCAACCGAGAGCTGCGACGTAATAAGTTCTTGACGCCAGGGCACAGGGACGGGCGGCAACGCGTGGACAACGAGCGGTCCACTTCTGGAAAGCTGGCAGCCCAAACGCGGAAAACGCAACGCGACCCGACCGCCCCCTCCAAAACAAGAAACGCGCTCAAAGAAAGCTCCGCGACTCTCCGAGGCTGAGATAGGACAAGAGCGAGGGGAAGGGAGTCAATAAGAGGTGTAAGAGCGGACGAGCCAGCGATCTCGTGCGCTCTGAAAGTAAGTGCGCTTTCCGTCCACGTGCCAAGCAGGTCAAATGGCCTTCGGCCCATCCCGCCACCGTGCTTGGATTTTGGGTCGGAGTCCTCATGGACGCTTCTTGGGTTCTCTCGGTTCTCTCCAGAGAGCTCTCAGGGGGCCCTTGCAGGGCAGTTTCGGGGCCTCTTGAAGGCCTCCCGGGATCTTTTTGGTGACTTTTTGGGGCCATCTTGGGGCCTCTTGGGGCCGTCGTGGAGCCTTTTAGCGGCCTCTTGGGAACCTCTTAGGGCCTCCTGGGGGCCTCTTGGGACCGAAAGCTCGAAATGTCCATTCAGGTTCCCCTTCTGAGCCCACTCTTGGGGTCGTCCTGGGTCTCTCTTGGGCCGTCGTGGGGGCCTCTTGGGCCGTTTTGGGGCCCTCTTGGGCTTTCTTGGAGCCCTCTTGGGGGCCGGTTGGGCCGTCTTGGGGCGGTCTTGGGGGCCTTTTGGGCCGTCTTGGGGAGCGCTGGTAAGCCGAAATGACGAGAACGCGGAAATCGTTCAAAAACCATTCGAAAATCAATTCTTTCTGTTTCTAGGGCTCTCGTGAAGGTGCTCTTGAAGGCCTCTTGGGGCGTGTTGGAAGCGTCTTGGGCCGTTTGGAGGCCATCTTGGGCGTCTTGGAACGATCTGGAACCGTCTGGAGGCTCTCTTGGGCCGTCTTGGGACAGTCTTGGACCGTCTTGGGCGCACGTGAGAGGCTCCTGGGATCGCCGCGGCCGTGCCCAGGAGCTCCGGCATCTTTGGTGGGGGTGGGCCAGCAACAGGGGGCAAGGCCAGTGGGGGGGTAAGGGGGGGTAAACTTGCAACCACACCAACGCACCCGTCTCTCGGACGTCCTCACCTTTTCAAGTTATCCTTAAGAGCTTCGCCCCCTGTCGCCGTCCCCCTCCTTTTGAGAATGGGGCATGCAAGAGCGATATTGTGAGGCCCAGGCGCCGTCATGCAGCAGCGTCGGAACTCCTAACGGGGGCCGATGGAGATATGAGCGTACCAAAATCCATCAAAAACTAAAGCAGCATCGCAGATGTTGGCCTCGTGGGAAACGATTGGGGGTGCTCTTGGAGCGCTCTTGGGGGCCTCTTGGGAGCCTCTTTGGCCGTCTTGGGACCATCTTGGACGCCTTGGAGCACTCTTGGGCCGTCTCTGAGGCCTATTGTATTGTCTTAGGGCCTTTAATGAAGGACTGGCCTCGGAAGCACGAAGACTGCGCACTTTACAAGGGTTTGTGAATGCGGGCACGCGAAGCATGCGAAATCTATGAGGGATCGTGGCTTCGGGGGCGCAAGAACTGCGTCATTTACGAATAGAGAAAACGAGGGAGAAGGAGACAGAGAGAGAGAGAGAGGCAGAGTATTGCTTCGGAGACGCGCACATCGCATACTGTACGAAATATATTGGTTTCAGAAGCGCGAGCACCATATGATTGGCGAGGGTGTCTTGTTTTGGGGACGCGGACATTGTATGATCTACGAGGGAGTATGCCCTTGGGAGCGCGAGTCTAGTGTAATGTACAAGGGATGATGGCTTCGGGGGCGCGAGTCTTCTGTACTTTTGCGTTCTTAGGACCCCCCAGAAAATCTGAGACCCCCCCCGGGCGGTGGTAAGCGGGGCTCTTTTTGCCCCCCCCCCCCCCTCGCGCGGCCTTCAACGAAGTACCGTGGGAACAATAACGTAGGACTATGATATGGGAGACTCGAAACTGGAACTGGAGAACCTCGGAGCCTTGTGGCCCCACACGGGGGCCGGCGGATTCCAACGCCCAAGTCGCGTTCTATATATTACCGTCCCGGTTTTGGGAGTTGGCGCTTGGCGCGTGCGTGTTTCATATGATGCCGAACTATGCACCCGGTACGGACACCATTGCGAACGGCGTCAGGTATATAATATTGCAGGTTGCATCGTCGTTGTTGCTCATTGTTGGGCTGTTGTTCACGCCAAGTGGTTGGGGGTTTCCCTTCCCTTGGGCGTCGCTGAGTGTTGGCGGGACGCTCTGCTTTATAGCTGCAGGTAGTTCACCGAATGCGATTCTAAATGCGTGCTTTGGCAGCAAGTTCTTGGTGTACATCGGTAATCTGTCATATGCCCTCTATCTGTGGCATTGGCCAGTACTAGTGTTTATGCGGGGGACCGAATGTCTCAAGTCTCCGACGTCCATGGTGATTGTTTTTGCCATAACCTTAGCACTCGCAATGGCCACGTACCACTTGATGGAGGCTCCCCTTCACAAGCGTCGCCCGAAACAAACCTCCAAGATCTTTGGGATCTTATTACCCTTGCTCGCTATCACGGCCCTGATCTCTTGGTCTCTGGGCTTCTACTATATCGGCGCCGTCTACGTGGATGCCACATGTTCCGACGGTGCGACCACTTCCAGCACCGCAGCCACGGCCAATTCCACTTCCCATGAAGTATGCTCTGGCGGGGGCGGGTGGCACGGGAACCCATTGACGTGGCACCCTGACAAGTCGTCTTCTTGCCCCATGAACTTCTCATGGAGCAGTTATGCGAGACACTGCGGCGAGGACGCCAGCGACGTGACGCACTCCAGATTCTTATTTCTGGGGGATTCGACGATGCACAACTTGTATAGCAGGCTGCGCCCTATTTTCGATAGTGCTTGGCATGACACGGCCGTCTCTAAGAATGATTGCGACAGGATGGAATTCCTAGGTTTGGATCCAGCGCCAGAGTGGGTGCCTCCGCCGCAAGGTTTCGCCCCGCTCTTCAAAGGTCTTACCCACCCTTATTGCCAAGACACTCGGTCATTCAGGTGTTATCGTGGTCAGGTTTCTGTTGCTTCGGGCAATGTTAGCAAGCAGTGCGTGCTGGATTTTGAGTACGTTCCCGTGGAATACGCGAGAGAGGTTTCATTGCAGACTAACGAGACAAATACCACTCAGGGCACCATTGCCGCTTATGTTAAGAAGCGGTACGGCAGCGTGGACGCCATCATTACGAACCAGGGCTTACATGATTTCTACATTGAAGCCATGTCAGCTGACGACTATGTAGAGTCTGTTCGCGAACAGTTGCTCGCTTTTCAAGGCTCGGTGACCGTGATTGTCTGGATCTTGATAAATCACATTTTCGAGGATCCCGTTCAGATGCCGTTGCATACCAATGCGCGGTGCGCGCAGTGGAACGAGGCGGTGACCGACATGATATCCAGTGAATTCCCCAACGTGTATATTTTGGATGCCTATAAAATGTCCCAACTTCAGAGCATGCACACGGACCCTTTTCATATGACACTGGACTATTACGACGTTCTAGCCGACATAGTCCTCAGTTTTGCGATACCGAATGCGGACCAGTGATCGAGGGGGTGGTGGGGGAGGTGGCGGTGGTGGCGGGGGGAAGGAGGATTCATTGGCTGACGCCGCACCGCCGACCCCTTGGGGCGGCAGTAAGAAGGAAAAACAGAGTTTGCGGAACGATTTCTGGGTAATCTTGGGGTTTCAGCTTCTTGGGATTTCGTTGGGGGCGGTTGGCAGATCGCGGCTCTGCTTTTTGGCTTCGGGGGCCTCGTGGGAGCCTCTTGGGGGCCTATTGGTGCCTCCTCAGGTTTTTTCGGGGCCGAGTGCTCGAAATGTTCACTCGGGTTTCCCCTCTGGGCCTCCTCTTAGGGTCGTCCTGGGGCCCTCTTGGGTCGTTTTGGAAGCAGCTGGGGCCGTCTTGAGGCCCTCTTGGGCCGTCTTGGAGCCCTCTTGGGGGCCTCTTGGGCTATCTTGGGTCGATCTTAAAGGCATCTTGGGCCGTTGTGGGCGTCGTGAGAGCCCATGGGGCGAATGTGCTAAAATAATACGTTTTCCGTAGGAAATGGGACGAATTTTGCTTCTGGAGGGCCTCTTGGGACGCCTCTTGGTGGCTTCTTGGGGCGTCTTGGGGGCCTCCGCGACCGTCTGGAGGCAGTCCTGGGCGTCTTGGAGCGATCTCTCGGCGACTCGTAGCCCTCTTGGACCGTCCGGGGGTCCTTTGGGGGCCCTCTTGCCCGTTTTGGGCCCCCTGAGGCTCCAAGGGCGCGGCCGACACCTTTGCCCTCCACCCCCTCCCCTCCATTCCGGCCCGACCGGGCTCCCGGGGGAGGGGTTTGGGAAGGGGGAAGCATCTCACATTCCGTGACCCAAAGGGGTCGGCGGATTGTGCAGATGTGCTGCGAGAACTGGAAGTCCGAGTAGCCAGCAGCGGGCACGCTGTGGCACGTAATCTTTTTCGCGCGATCAATCGCAATGCGCTTTCTCCTGCGCATCAGTCACATTTGAGCGGATGTTCGGCGACGATGCGAAGGGGTGCATTCTCATCGTGTGAGATGGGAGTTGAGATGGGTGGTTTTCTCCTTGCTTCCACCATGTATCGTATACTATCATCCCCTGCTCCGTTTTGTACCACTCTCGAACCAGAGAGTTTTTTCCATACATGGCTATCCATTGCCAGCAACTTTCTCCAGCTGGGCTTCGAAGCAAGCCGGTGCGGGGGCTTCTTAGATGATAACAAATCTGCATTTGAAGTTCGTGCGAGCAGTCAACATTGCATCAGGCAGAGCCTTGGATGACGACAACAGCGGGAAGTTACGTGCGTTCCCCCCGACCGAACGTGGTGACATTAACCTGGTCGGCCTCTATATAACACTGCCGCTGCGTGGGAGTTGCATCGGCTCCTCGATGGGTGCAGTGAGAGCTCCCCTGAGGGGCAGTGGATTGTTTGGTGTCCGAGCTCATCTTTTTGCCAAATGGGTGCCGCGACTGTATCGGACGGGGCTAGGACGAGGATAAATCCGTTCCAGACTATTCCGGAAGACTCTCAGAGCGTTCCGGAACGCTCTGAGAAGGTCGCGGCGCCTGCGCCATTCTCCAGAGTCGCCGGATCGCAGAGATTCTCGATATATCCTCGCCCGATGTTATCCTCGTCCTGGCCTCGTCTCATTGGGGCTGGGATCTAAGACAGCTGCCCGCGCTCCACCGCCCGCGTCGAGGGCCTCCGAAGCCTCACCCCCGCCCCCGGTTCCGGCCAGGGACGCACGGAGTGCCGCTGTCGGGGGCGCGGAGGGGCCCTGAGCTGTGGTGGAAATCCCGCCTCCGGCTCTTCGAGCTGTCCCCCTCCCTGGGGCCTCGCGCAAGGGGGAGCGAGGGCTGCAGGAAAGGTGCACTTCAGGGCCCCAAAGGGGGCCTTGGGGGCCCGAGAAGTGCACCGTTCTCCCCCCTCCCCTGCGTCGCTCCCCCCTCCATTCAGCGACGCCCCCGTCCCTGGGCCAGGGCCAAGAGACGCTCGGGGGGCATAGGCTCAGGGGGGAACGCGTCGAGCCCCAATCGCCCACTGATGTTCGACTGGGGTCTGATACCCACCTGGGAACGTGTGGACCGCAATCGAGGGGGCTTGTCGCCGACATATCGGCGATGCATCGCCGATTCCATGTCGATGTTCCCCCCTCCCCCTGGGCGAGTCCCCCGTATGTCTGCCCCTCACTGGGGCTGGGGGGCATCTGGAGGGAGACAGTGCTTTACTGACACGCTGCCCTCTGTATCGCTCCAATGATCGAGGGAAGAGTCGCGAGATTTTGTCGACGCCTTTCGTAATAATGGTCCATGCTGGCCGTCGCCGATCTCGCGAGGATGATCCACGAGTCGACGGTGACCTAGATGGGCCGTGACCAAGATCTGCACCGAAGTTTCTGCCTTCAATCTTGGTCATCGTCACCGTCTTCTTTCCCTCCAGGTGATGTTCGATTCTTCGCTGACACTCGTTCGAAGGAGACGTCAACCGGTATGGGTATTCGCAGGCAGGGTACCATTTTGAGATGGCAGCGATTCAGATCAGCAGCACATGGGCCGTTTTACAGGTTCCGCAAGGTTGATGGTTCTTTGGGTTTCGAAGACGCATGACGCCGTTGACGTGCCCCATGTCGCAGCACTAGTACTGACATCGGTGCGGGCCAATCAGAATCAGAGTTTGCGCGCATGCATTTGGTGGTCAGCTGGGATTCGCGCCTTCCCTGACGCATATAAGCGCGATGGCAGGCAGTTCTTCAAACATGGCATTCGCATGCGCAAAAGACATTTGCGCATTGCTTAATTCAACCAACCTTGCAAACGCACACCATTGTTTGCTCACGCGTGCAGTTCGCCCGCGATCACGTCTGCAAACAGACGAGTGCACATTTTAATGGCTGGGCTTCAGCCGGCGCCTGAGGCTCAATTATTACCAGGCCGGTCTGCGCGTGCGCGCAAAGAAGAAAGATGCGCCCAAGGGAGGACGTCATTGAGAAGGAGGCGGAGGAGGAGGAGGAGTACAGTTTGATGCGACTTGGGGTCATGTTGGGCCATGTTTGCAGATCTTCTGGGCACCTTTAGGCGTCTGGGGTGGGGGCAGTTTCGAGCCATCTCGATAGGTGTATGGATGGCTGTGGGCCGACGCGTGCACGGGGCACTCCTCTCTGGCCCCAATCTCCGTTGTGGTCTTCATATGTCTCAATACTTGCTGGTCTTGACTCGCGAGGCGCGCGTGCGTTCGCGTGCGTCAGTGTTGCCCACGTGAGATAGTGTGGATTGGGGGGTTTGGGCCCGGATTCTAGTGCGTGGCGTGCTAACACGGGGAGGGCACAGACAACGCAGGCCGAAGGCACATGTTAGCCAGGAGCCAAAGTTGAGGCCTTGGAGCCGAGGGCGAGGTCAAACGCGCCCATTCAGATAGATGGGGCACCGGGTGCCACTAACACTCTGAAGGTTCTGAAGCTCCTGAAGCTCCGCCGCGTCAGGAGCGTCAGAGGCGTCAGAAGCATCAGACCGAAGCGTCTGAAGCTCCGCAGCGTCGCGTCGGGAGCGTCGGGAGCGTCAGGAGTGTCAGGGGCGTCGGGAGCGCCAGAAGCGTCAGGGGCGCCAGGGGCGACGGGGGCGTCGGAGGCATCAGGAGCCGCAGGAGTGTCAGGAGCGTGGGGAGTGCCGGGAACGCCGGGAGCGACCCGAGCGCCTCGCCTGGAGCGCCTGGAGCGCCTGGAGCGCGGGGGGCGCCAGGAGCGTCGGGAGCGTCAGAAGCGCCGGGAGCGTTGGGAGCGTCAGGAGCGCCGGCAGCGCAGGCCGGGAGCACCGGGAGCGCCGGTGGCGCCCGGAGCGTCGGAAGCGTCGGCAGCGTTGGGAGCGTCGGGCGAGTCGGGCGCGTCGGGAGCCCCAGGAGTGCCAGGAGCGTCGGGAGCGTCGGGAGCGTCAGGAGCAGCGGGGGGCAGCGGGAGCCTCGGGAGCCTCCCCGGGCGGGAGCGTGGGCGGCCTCCCCAGGGCGCGAGCGCGGGCAGCCTCCCTGGATTGTTTTCGCCTGGTGTAGGGCCTCTGGGGGCCTCCCAGGGCGGGAGCGTGGGCAGCCTCCCTGTGCTGAATTTTTCTCATGGTGATAGGGCCTCTGGGGGCCTCCCAGGGCGCGAGCGTGGGCAGCCTTCCTGGACGGCTCTCGGGGCGTTCCCCCCCTGCCCCCCCGTCAGGGAGGGGCAAAGGGGAGGGAATCGATTAAACTACGACGTTTCTTTCACGACGTTTCTTTTCTCTGTTCGTTTTTCGATTTCCTTGGAACTGACGACGACGAAGACGACGACAGCGTCTCACGCGCGCCGAGTGGGTTGGCGGATTTTGCGGCACTTTACGGTTTATTTGGAATCCATGGTTCGCTTGAGTGCTTGAGGTTGCCCCCCCTCGTCCCCCCGCGGTTTTCGACAGGGGCCCATGGAAGTATCCCAAGGCCCCCCCGAGGAGCGCCCAACATGTCTTTCAGACTCGCAAGATGGGGGTCCCAAGACGCCCGTCAGACCCTCCAAGACGAGCCCCGAGTGGCCTGGCGTGGGGGCCTGCTGGCAGGATCGCTGCAAGAGCCTGGAGTGGTCAACGCGCATTTAGCGACTTGGCGACAAAGCTTCGCCGTCGCCTATGCACGCCCAGAGGCACTCGTGTCGCGAACGGCTCGAAGTAGGCTTGCCTTTGCGGGCGGGTTGACACGCTTTCTTGGCAGGGTTTTGTCTCCTCGCCCTTCTTTGGAGGAGGAGGAGGAGGAGGAGGAGGAGGAGGACGAGGACGAGGAGGAGCAGCTACTTCAGCTTCCCTGAAGCAGTTCCAGCGTTCTGGAAGCAGGCTTCGCCTTCCGGAGGTACGCTTCGGCCGTTCCGGAAAAAGGTGCCGCCTGTCCCGGACACCAGTTCCGTCCATTCTGTAAGCATGGGTTCGGTTGAGGGTTGATGCCATTCGACCGGTCGGTTTCTCAGATGTTCTATTTTGAACGCCACGTGCTGTCGTTTGATTGTTGTGCCTTTTCTGGTGTCGCAGATATGATATTATTGCGTATTTTTGTAGGATATGAATATCTGCTTCAATATGGTCGTTGTGGTTTTGATGCTGGTATATTCTAGACGCTTCGCGTGACCCCACAAGACTGCAGGTGCCTTGCCTGTTGTAGCTAATTTGCTTCGCCTGCTGGCCCAGACGACGCCTACCGCTCCCTGTCCGCCGCCTCGGAGCCGCCGACCAAAAAAGTGACCCCACCAGCCCATCCAGGAACGTTGCCCAGGCGAGTTTCCCTGATCAGGGATGCGGAGCACGCAGTGGAACAGAGGGCGGGGGACGCCGTCATACCCCAAGAGGTGGTCGTCTGCGGCCCCGCCGCCCCAACCATCGAACGGTGCGCGCCAGAGGCGCTGCCCCACTCCACAGGAGGAGCCCCCCCAAAGTCGCCACCCGGAGTCCTCTTGGGGCGCCCTGGGAGTTGCCTCGGGGCCACCTTGGGCCTGTCTCGGGGCCCTCCTGGACCCTCTTGGAGCCATTTTGAGGCCTCGGGAGCCCCTCGGGAGCGAACAGGCGAGAAGGCCGCAGTCATCGATTTAGCTCAGGTGTTGGACGGATGTTGGCCTCTTGGGGGCCTCTCTGGGAGTCTCCGCGGCCACTTTCGGCCGTTTTTGGGCCATCATGAGGCCTCTTGGAGGCCATCCTGAGCCAGCTTGGACCATCTTGCGCCGTCTTGGAGGATATCTTGAAGCGTGAGGGGCCATCGTGGCGCCCCCTCTTGGACCCAAAACCTTCCAAATATGCACCGAAACGTCATGAACCCTGTTCTGTTTCCAATGTTTCGTTCGTTGGTCCAGAGGGGGGGTACTTACTTGGCGCCCCTCCTCTGGAGCTCCCAAAGTCGCCGTTTGGGGCTCTCTTGGAGGCGTCTTGGGGCCATGACGGGCCCCTTCTGTGGGCCCTGCTAGGCCCTCTTGTGGCCATCCTGAGGCCCCCCATCGGAAGCGGACATGCGAGAATGCTAAACTGATGAATTTCCGCTTGGGATCTGAAGGATTTTGGATTTTGACCCCCCCGCCACGGCCCCCCCTCAAGGTCCAGGGGGGGGGGCAGGGGGGCGGCTAAAACCCTTTGCCGAAGCGGAAGAAGGGGATTCGAAGAGGAATCCACGTTTACCGCGAATTTAACGAAGATGCCGACGCCGTGTGCAACACTGTTTTGGATATGGTCGCCGATGGCATCGCTCCAGACCGCATGGGTCTCCATGTCTCGCACAATTGGGAACCAGTTGTTGTCCCGGCCGCCTGACCCAGGTGAGAGTCGGGGCAAAGACCTGTGCCGCAGCGCCTCGTCCGTTGTTCTGCCGAGCGGCCTTGCTCACTGCCGCCCGGCGAGTTTTCTGCCCCTCCATGATGCTTGCCAGGCACCAGCGAAAGACGACACTTGATATGCTAGGCTGTGGCCCGCTTGACGCCCCGCACAACGATAGGTTGCAAGTCTCGCGAACGCGCTTGCATAACTTCTTATATACTTCTTCTGTATTTTGCTTATCCACGTTGCCGCGGAGCGGGTCACTGATTTAGTTGCACATCGTTGCGCGTATATGCCAGCATTCGCTTCTCTTCCATCTTCTTATTCTCATGGTCATACCTTCTTTCCTAATGACGAACACGGTCCAGACCAGTTTTGCTTAAGTTTCACACAGCCTCCAAAGAGGGACAATTAGGTTAACATCAATGTGGCATTTTCATATTGCCTGTGCAGAATGTGTGTCGCCCAGAAAAGATGGTTGGACAAGGAAGCGCTTTAAACCACGCACCCCATACAAAGGCTGGTGGGATTCATTCATGTACGTGCTTCTTCTGCATGGGGGTTCCTCTATTGTTTGGTTTGTTCGGTTCGAGCTCTTCACAGTTTGGGCTCGCATCTATTCCCACAGTCTTGGCTTAGTTTGCCCTCGCTCGAGGCCTGTGTTCGGTTATTGGGGGTTCGTGATGAGAAATCGATAGACACGCCGCTGCCAGTGCCGATTGATGTTTGGTTGCGTCGTCGTTGCCTCCATCGTTGACGAACCCATTGTCGCGCAATGGGCCCCAGACTCGTCATTTCATTTTGCCGATTATCAGTCGGCCGGCGGCGGTCGCGCATCCACATGCGACGAATCAGCTTTGGCGACGCACCGAACACTTGCGCAGCGCATGGCCACAACAGCTGGGCAGATGCTCTAGGGGATGCGAGCGTGGCAAGGAAGCATATTCTCTGCGAGCGTTACCCGGGATTCTCGCGAGTTGCGCGATCCGCATGGCACTGATCGATGGACAAGGGCTTGATGGAGGTGATTATTACAGGTCCCCGGGTCGAGGGGAGAGAGGGGCGAGGACTAAGAGGAGAAGGCGGACAGGGAGCTTGCAACGTCAGCGAGGCAGCAGCAAGAGGTCATGGCAACAGGAAGGGGAGAAGTGACGACGAGAGAGAAGGCAGAGGAGGGAGGAAGACTTTGCTCCGAGGCGCGCTAGCATTCAGCCACAAAATCAGTGCGATAAGTGCGCCAGGCCAGGCTGCCCTGCCAGCTGCTGGGCCCCCCTCCAGACATTTTTTTTAGCGCGGGGGATGTAAAAAGCAAGCCGACGCGCCGCAAGGTCCGCGGGCGGCCCGGGCCCCGAAGCATCGGGAGATCGTCGACCTTCGCGGCCCTGCAAAGCATCGCGTGGAGGTGCAGCCACCGGCCGTCCTGGTCGCAATCGTTTTCGTACCCGCTGTCGACGGTGCTTCCGAGGCGCGCGGCGACGTTGCCGTCGTGCTCCGCGAGCCTCTCGCCGAAGGCGGGGGCCCTGCGCCTGTCCATGCAGGCGCAGACGCCGAAGGGCAGGCGCCGCAGGTGCGCTGGGCGCCCCTCTGCCTTCGCCGACTTCCCTTCTGCCTTGCCCAGGGGGGTTGAGCGCTACGCTCGCGACCTCGCCTTCGGCGCCCTTAACGAGGCCCTCGTCGAGGTCCAGGTGCTCCAGCTAGCGAATCCGCGTGCCCGCGCGCAGGGGCAGCGTCCCGCGCGCGCCGCGCCTCGCGTTCGGGTCGACTTGGTTCGCGAGCTTCGCGGTCAGGTCCACGGGGGGCGCGGGCGAGGACGCGTCGGCGGCCAGGGCGAGGTAGAGCAAGTGGCCGAGGGAACCAGCATCTCTCCTCGCTCGCATCATCATCCACCAGGCGACGGTGTCCCAACCCCGTCTGGAAACCGCTCCTCGCGAGGGCGCATGTCAATCTTCTTCGTGTGGGTGTGGTTTCAGGTATCAGCGATCTTGCCCAGGACCAAGTCCCTGTGAGGCCCCTCTTCGGCTTGCGCATGAAGTGTTGATGATGTCGGCGAGGTTGGGTCCTTGAAGCGCTTCGTGGCCCAGGGCTGGAAGCGCAGGGGCGCGTCGTGAAATGATGTCATGGCCCTCTGGCGCTCGACGGGCGGCTGTTCTTCTCCGTCATCGGCGGTCGCCAGCTTATGCAGGTCGGGCAGCAGAGGGATCATGGTGCCAACACCGCAGAGCGGATCTCGTTCGGAAGTAACAGGATGGGCCCAGATTGTCATGGAGAATGTCGTTCTGGACTTCGAAGTGAAGTTCGTGTTCTTTAATGGGCCAGGAATGACGATTAAAACATCCACGCGAAAGTCACGTCGAATCCACGCGAAAGTCACGTCGTTTTTCACTCGCCGTTTCGGGGTTTTGCCTTGGCAGTGGCAGACATCCACGCAAACATGCGATGCAGCACGTCTGCAAGGTCGGTGCAGTGAGAGAGATCCCATGACCCGTGGGCTTCAGTTGCAAGGAGTCCCCCAGGTAGATCGCGATGGGGGCGCGCCCGAAGGCGCAGGACGGGCTGATGCAGTACGCCTCCTGCAACTCGCACTTCTCCCGCCAGGCATGGAACGCGCGGTGGGCAAGCATGTTGAAGAGGCTCGGCGACACCAGGCTCACTTCCTTGATGACGAATGGGTTCAGGTCGCACCAGATCTTCCACAGCCGCGTCCAGACATCAGCCGCGGGCGCCATCGACAGGGTGCGGTGCTCTCCGATGTTCATGTGCGCCGCCTTGCGTCACGTAGTTGCCCTGTGGCGCTCGGTTGAGGTTTTCTCGCTCCTAAGCCACATGGCGCAGACGCTCTGCGTGGATGACGGCGCGAACATGAAGTCCATGACGGGCAGCGGGATATCCTGGATGATCACCGTCTTGCTGGAGCCGTTCTGGCCCATCAATAACATCGGGAAGGTCCGTCGGCGCGCCCAGGGCACGCTCTCGTTGTCGTCCTCCCAAAACGGGTTGCGCGCATCGGCGAACTTCGCCAACACAAGTGTCAGCTCCCGTTTCAGCGTGCCCGGCGTTCGCTTTCTGGCGGCCGGATTGACCGGCCCGCGCGAGGTGCACGATGTAATCGCTCGGTCGGCGCCACGCGTCACTCGTAACGAAGTGCGTTTTGGGATCGGCCTGCCAGTGAACCTGGCTAGCCGCCGCAGACCCACATTAAACCTCGCCATCCCTGGGGGGCTGCGATTTGCGAAACCGTCGTCACTTTCGAGGGCTGCTTGGGGGGCCAGCATGGTGGGTAGCCGCCGCAGACCTAAAGTAGACCTCGCCATCCCTGGGGGGCTGCGATCTGCGAAGCTGTCGTCACTTTCGAGGGCTGCCTGGGGCCCAGCATAGTGGGTAGCCGCCGCAGGTCCAAATTAGACCTCGCTATCCCTGGGGGGGCTGCGATTTGCGAAACCGTCGTCACTTTCGAGGGCTGCTTGGGGGGACAGCATAGTGGGTAGCCGCCGCAGACCCAAACTAGACCTCGCCATCCCTGGGGGGCAGCGATTTGCGAAATTGTCGCCACTTTCGAGAGCTGGTTGGAGGACCAGCATAGTGGGTAGCCGCCGCAGATCCAAATTTGACCTCGCCATCCCTGGGGGGCTGCGATTTGCGAAACCGTCGCCACTTTCGAGGGCTGCTTGGGAGGGGGCCAGCATAGTGGGTAGCCGCCGCAGGCCCAAATTAGGGGGCTGCGATTTGCGAAGCTGTCGCCTCTTTCGAGGGCTGCCTGGGGTCCAGCATAGTGGGTAGCCGCCGCAGGTCCAAATTAGACCTCGCTATCCCTGGGGGGGCTGCGATTTGCGAAATTGTCGCCACTTTCGAGGGCTGCTGGGGGGGGGGGGCAGCATAGTGGTTGGTAGCCGCCGCAGACCCAAATTAGACTTCGCCATCCCTGGGGAGCTGCGATTTGCGAAACCGTCGACACCCTCGAGGGCTGCTTGGGAGGGGGCCAGCATAGTGGGTAGTTGCTGCAGATCCAAATTAGACCTCGCTATCCCTGGGAGGGGGGGCTGCGATCGGCGAAGCTGTCGCCACTTTCGAAGGCTGCTTGGGGGGCCAGCATAGTGGGTAGCCGCCGCAGACCCAAAGTAGACTTCGCCATCCCTGGGGGGCTGCGATTGCGAAGCTGTCGCCACTTTCGAGGCCTGCTTGGGGGGGCCAGCTATAGTGGGTAGCCGCCGCGGATCCAAACTTGACCTCGCCATCCCTGGGGGGCAGCGATTTGCGAAATTGTCGCCACTTTCGAGAGCTGGTTGGAGGACCAGCATAGTGGGTAGCCGCCGCAGATCCAAATTTGACCTCGCCATCCCTGGGGGGCTGCGATTTGCGAAACCGTCGCCACTTTCGAGGGCTGCTTGGGGGGCCAGCATAGCGATCTGCGAAACTGTCGCCACTTTTGAGGGCTGCTGGTGGGTCCAGCGGAGTGAGGCACCGCGCAGATCTGAGCGAGACCTCGCTATCCCTGGGGGGGCTGCGATCTGCGAAACTGTCGCCACTTTCGAGGGCTGCTGGCGGGTCCAGCGGAGTGAGGCACCGCGCAGATCTGAGCGGGAGCTCGTCCCTGGGGGGCTGCGATCTGCGAAACTGTCGCCATTTGAAATGGCTGCTGGCGGGTCCAGCGGCATAAGGCACCGCGCAGATCTGAGCGGGAGCTGGCCGCCCTTGGGGGGCTGCGATTTGCGAAACTGTCGCTACTTTCAAGGGCTGCTGGCGGGTCCAGCGGCATGAGGCACCGCGCAGATCTGAGCGGAGCTGGCCGCCCTTGGGGGGGCTGCGAGCCTCGCGAATGCCGCTCGCAGAAGTATATGCGCCCATGTCACGTCATCACCTCCGTATAACGTCTCCTATGCTACTCATGCCCCGCATAGTGCAGGGGTTGGGTACGTCGCCAGGGTATTTTCTTTGTGTTTTGCTCCATGTGGACTTTGTTCGGAGGAGCTTTGTGCATCGATTTCGGCCTCCCATTGTCGAGCTCCGGGACAATCAGGAAAAGGACCAGTGTCCGAAAGGTCTAGAATTTGAAGCCCTGGTAACGACAAGGCTTTCTGCATTTGGAAGCCGCTTGGGGGTATTCTTTGGGCCGTGTCCGGGCGTCTGATGGGTGTCTGGGGCCGCTCGGGGCTCTCGTGGGGCCATTTTGCCACCTTCCAGGCCGCTTCGGGCCCGCTGACTGGTCCCTCCTGGGGATCCTCTGCAAGGGCGTCCAGGGTCTCCATGGGGTCCAGGGGGTCCATACAGATAGAATCACCGTTCTGGTGGTAAGCTTTTTTTTCCGATGGTGGTCCTGATGGTTGTCCCGATGGTTGCCCCGAGGGTCGTCCCGACGGTTCTTAGGATTGTTGTCCCGATGGTTATCCGGACGGTTGTCCCGATGGTTGTCCCGATGATTGTCTCGATGGGTTTCGGCCACAAAATGCGGTCGGCGCCTTTGGCGCCTCGAGATTTTTACCAACATCAAGCAACAATATACGCTTGATGTCCCGATGGTTGTCCCGATGGATAGATCTTGAGATCGACATGCATATATATATATATATAGATATAGATATATACACATACATATACACAAGACTGCAGTGGCGCTTCGCGCCATGCACCTCGGTCCTTGAAATTATGCAGGCGGAATGACAGGAAGGCCAAGCCGACAAATTAGCGATAACTCCTTGTTGTCTTTTCCGGCATCGCCGTTATAATCATGTTATCCGTTATCCTTCCTCCATGCCTTGTTTTCATTCTTGCCACACCCTGCGCATTCTCCCCATCCTCCTCCGCTCTTTTAGCGGAGGCTCCTCCTTGGAGAGCCTCCGGGGGCCTCACAACAGTTTTCAGTCTTTCTTGAAGCCTTCTGGAGGCCTT
>CAUYUJ010000880.1:636145-646997 GCA_963575745.1 Prorocentrum cordatum
ACCCCTTGGGGCGGCAGCACGACTGAAAGACGGAGTTTGCGGAACGCGCGCGATCGCTGGGCAGTCTTGGGGTTTCGGCCTGTCCTACGTGGCGTGTGGGTTTCAAGTGGGGGCCTTGCAGGGGATTGTTTTGAAGTTTTTCGTGGTCTTATGTGGGTTTCTCGGGGCCTTCACGGGGCCTGTCCCAGGCCTCCTTTTCCACCCCCTGGATAGGCTCGGGGATCGTTGAGACCCGGCTTGGGGTGCGTCTGGCCCGAAGTTCGAGAGTGGACCCAGCTGTGTCGACGAGGAGCTTCCTGAAAGCCCAGAGGGGGCGGAGAGCGCCCAAGAACTAGGAGTCTCATGCCTCGAGCCTCGATCCACCCCGTGTTCCTTCCTTTGCGAAGGGGTGGCACCGGCCAGGGAGGTCGATCCTCATCCCGGACCCTCGGTGGTGGTCCTCGGCACCGAAAGCGGTTCCTGGAGGCTGAATTCGAGGAGATGCCTCGGGTGGTCGAAAGACCACGGAACTCTGTGATACATCGGCGGCGACGACGACATATTCTTTGTTTTTTTCCTCTTCCTCCTCCTCTTTCTCCTCCTTGTCCATTTCTTCTTTTTTTTTGTTTTTGTTTTTCTCTTTATTAAAATATTTTTCCTCTCTCCGATCGAGGTAGATGCCCGCGGCAGTTCTGGCCGCCTTTCCATATATTTTTGATTGAACATCCTGTGGGGCCGGTTGCTCGGTCCCGGGACTTTCAAACCCGGACGGGCCCGGGGCGAGAAATTGCACCAGCGGGCCCCGGGGAGAAGGGGGCGAACTTGTGCGGAGTGGCCCAGCGGACTCGGGAGGTTTGTTGTGGTTTGGGGGGTTTCGGGCCCCTCCCCGTGTCGCCCCGCGGCTGGATGCGTTTGGGAAAACGAGTGCGACGTGCGACCGGAGGATTCCGGGAAGGGGTCCGGGGGGCCCATCTTGAACGACTTCTGCGTGGGGAACAAGGGGGATCTGGTTACAGAGGCTTCGTATTTTCTGTTTTTTTTGTGGTTTTCGTCGTCGAAGGGCCGCCCCCGGGCCCTGGTCATTCGGGGGCATTGTGGATCCCCGTAAGGGCCTCTTGAGTGCATCTCGGCGCCCTTTCATGTTTTCTCGGGGCGAAGTGCTCGAATTCTCCAGTCGGGTTTCCCCTCGGACCCTTTTCGTGGGGCCGTCCTGGGGCTCTCCCTGGTGGTTTAGGGGGCCCTATTGGGACCGGTTTGTGCTGTCTTTCCTGCCATCCCCCCCCGCGGGACCCTTCTGGGCATGCGGGGGGCTATTTTTTTTTTTTTTTTTGTTCTTTTTTTTTTTTTTTTTTTTTTTTTTTTTTTGGTTTTTTTTTCTTTTTTTTTTTTTTTTTTTTTTTTTTTTTGATTTTGGTTTATTGTTTTTTTTTTATTTTTTTTTTTTTTCTTTTTTTTTTTTTTTTTTTATTTTTTTGTTTTTTTGTTTTTTTTTATTTTTTTTTTTTTTTTTTTAGTGTTTTTTTTTTTTTTTTGTTTTTTATTTTTATTTTTGATTCGTTATGTTGTCTTTGTTTGATTTATTTTTCTTTTTTTTTTTTCTTTCCTTTTTAGCTTTTTTTTGTTTTTTTTTCTTTTCTTTCTTTTAATTTTTCTTTTTTCTTTTTATTTTTTTATTTTTTTTTTTTTTTTTTTTTTTTTGGGTTGAGTTTTGGGGCTTTGTGGGCTGTTGTGAGCCGCGTGACAGGCCAAGAAGCGAAAGTGCTAAACTTGGGCGCTTCCCTTTGGGAAGGGGCCGAGGTTTGGTTCTGCTGGGCCTGTTGGAACGCGTCCTGGTGGCGTGTTGGGGCGTCTAGGTGACCTCAGGGGTCAGCTGGAGGCAATGGCGGGCGTCGGGGGGCGACCTCCTCACGAGTCGCAGCTCGCGCTTTGGAGCCGTCGGGGGAACCCTCCTCGGTGGCTGCGGGGGCTCTCTTGGGGACCTTTTGGGCCGTCTGCGAGCCCTCTTGGAGGCATATATGGGGTTTCCTTGAATTGATTTGGAGGCTTTTTGGGTTGCTGTGGGCCTCGTGAAATGGTAAGAAACGAACGTGCTAAACTTGGACGTTTCCCTACGGGAACGGGCCGATGTTTGCTCGTGGAGGGCCTCTTGGGCCGCGTCCTGATGGCGTGTTGGGTCGTGCAACGGGTCTCAGAGGCCGTGTGAAAAGCCAAGCGGCGAACGTGTTGGAACTATGTGCTTTCTATAGAGAATGAGACGGTTGTTGCTTCTAGAAGGCTTTTTGGAACGCTTCTGGGTAGCGTCTTGAGGAGTCTTGGGGGCCTGTAGTGCTGTCGGGAGGCAAGGTTGGACGACTTGGGGCACAGTTGAACGACTTGGGCCGACCAGGATTCCTCTTAAGAACCCTCTTGGCCCGTCTTGGGGCCCTCTTGGGCCCGTCCTGCGGCTCTCTGGGGCCGTTGCTATGGTTTCTGGGGCTTTCGTGGGGCGCCCGGAGGCCGTCTTGGAACCCTCTTGAAAGCCTCTGGGGCTGTAGGTGGTCGATGTTGGATGCTTCTTGGACCGCTGTAGGCCTCGTGGAAGCCCCAAAAACGAATGTGCTGAACATGTACGTTTACCCAAGGGAATGGGACGATTCTACCTAACAGCGAAGACTGATCGGTTTCTAGTGGTCTCAAAAGAGAGCATCATGACTCCCCAGGGGGATCTGGGCAGACGCCGGACGGGTGCCGCGGGAATCCGGGGACTCCCGCGGGAATCCGGGGACTCCTTTTTTAGCCAACAGTAACGCACTTCGTGGTCTTCGAGTTCCCAGAACTCCATTCCTGGGCATGATTTTGAATGCCCGGAGCCAACTGTAGGCCACTTCGTTGTCTTCGAGTGCCCAGAACTCCACTCCTGGGCATGATTTTGAATGCCCGGAGCCAACTGTAGGCCATTTCGTGGTCTTCGAGTTTCCAGAACTCCATTCCTGGGCATGATTTTGAATGCCCGGAGCCAACGGTAGGCCACTTCGTGGTCTTCGAGTTCCCAGAACTCCATTCCTGGGCATGATTTTGAATGCCCGGAGCCAACTGTAGGCCACTTCGTGTTCTTCGAGTTCCCAGAACTCCATTCCCGGGCTACATTTTGAATGCTGAGGCAGGCTGATGCTGAGGCTGAGGCAGGCTGAGGCTGAGGCAGGCTGCGGCTGAGGCCGAGGCTGAAGGCAGACTGAGGCTGAGGCTGAAGCAGGCTGAGGCTGAGGCTGAGGCAGTCTGAGGCTGAGGCTGAGGCAGGCTGAGGCTGAGGCTGAGGCAGGCTGAGGCTGAGGCAGGCTGAGGCTGAGGCCGAGGCTGAAGGCAGACTGAGGCTGAGGCTGAAGCAGGCTGAGGCTGAGGCAGAGGCAGAGGCAGGCTGAGGCTGAGGCAGGCTGATGCTGAGGCAGGCTGAGGCTGAGGCTGAGGCTGATGCAGGCTGAGGCTGTGGCAGGCTGAGGCTGAGGCCGAGGCTGAAGGCAGACTGAGGCTGAGGCTGAAGCAGGCTGAGGCTGAGGCTGAGGCAGGCTGAGGCTGAGGCTGAAGCTGAGGCAGGCTGATGCTGAGGCAGGCTGAGGCTGAGGCTGAGGCTGATGCAGGCTGAGGTTGAGGCAGTCTGAGGCTGAGGCCGAAGCTGAAGGCAGACTGATGCTGAGGATGAAGCAGGCTGAGGCTGAGGCTGAGGCAGGCTGAGGCTGAGGCAGGCTGAGGCTGAGGCTGAGGCAGGCTGAGGCTGAGGCTGATGCAGGCTGAGGCTGAGAAAGGCTGAGGCTGAGGCCGAGGCTGAAGGCAGATTGAGGCTGAGGCTGAAGCAGGCTGAGGCTGAGGCAGAGGCAGGCTGAGGCAGGCTGAGGCAGGCTGATGCTGAGGCAGGCTGAGGCTGAGGCTGAGGCTGATGCAGGCTGAGGCTGAGGCAGGCTGATGCTGAGGCCGAGGCTGAAGGCAGACTGAGGCTGAGGCTGAAGCAGACTGAGGCTGAGGCTGAGGCAGGCTGAGGCTGAGGCTGAGGCAGGCTGATGCTGAGGCAGGCTGAGGCTGAGGCTGAGGCTGAGGCAGGCTGAGTCTGAGGCAGGCTGAGGCTGAGGCCGAGGCTGAAGGCAGACTGAGGCTGAGGCTGAAGCAGGCTGAGGCTGAGGCTGAGGCAGGCTGAGGCTGAGGCTGAGGCAGGCTGATGCTGAGGCAGGCTGAGCCTGAGGCTGAGGCTGATGCAGGCTGAGGCTGAGGCAGGCTGAGGCTGAGGCCGAGGCTGAAGGCAGACTGATGCTGAGGCTGAAGCAGGCTGAGGCTGAGGCTGAGGCAGGCTGAGGCTGAGGCAGGCTGAGGCTGAGGCTGAGGCAGGCTGAGGCTGAGGCTGTGACTGCGACTGCCGTTGCCACTGCGACTGTCATCGCGAATGCGACTACGACAGCGAGAACAGCAGAATTCTACAACTGGATTCTCATCTGAATATTAAGGGGAATGCTTTCAGATATGCTCCTACACATCGCTGTTAGGTTGCTTTGCCGGGATAATGAAGTGCTACGAGAACGACGAGATTGAAAGTGCCGCTGCCCAGGCCCCAGGTCCTCTTGCCCCCACTGCGATCGCAGAACAACATACCCTCCCCGCTTTGTGGTGTAGGGAGGGGGTGAACGTCCCTTGACCAAGCAGTGAGCGGTGTCTCGCCCCGCCCCCCCAAACCTTGCACTGACAATGCGTTATTAAAGCTCTCCAAGGGGCCACTGTTCTCCAAGGCGGGGTTTGAGGGACCGATGCGTCGGGGGAAAAGGATATACGGACTAGAGACTTGCGTTGCGGGTGGGGGTGCGTGATGCTGCACCCGACCGAGACTGAACTTGCTGGCGGTGTTTGGCACCTTCCCGGTGATTGTCCAGAGTTCTTTCAGATCCGAGCTGGTTACCCTTTTGGTGGTCCTGGCGATCACAAGGGGTAACGTGTTGATCTTCACCGACTGCCTGCCTGTCGTGGGCAACTTTTGGACAATCCAGAAGCAGATCTTGAGGTCAACGAGTTCCATGTCGGATGTCTGGAAATGCATCTGGGATGGACTGGGCACCCACACAGGACAAGTTGGCACTCGTTGAACGAAGTCCCACCCGACCAAAGCCCAGACACATCGACCGTCGAGCTCCGTTTGAACAGAGCTGCGGACAGGTGTTCTAATGAAGGTGCGCGTCGAGGCCAGGTTCCCTCCGATGAAGCAGAGAGGGTCCACCAGGCTGATCAGCTACGGGAACAAGTGTTGCTGCGCTTGCTTGATATTCATATTCCATTTGTCTTATGTGGGCTGGACATGATGTTATTGAAAGAAACACTATGCTCAAATGCATTCGGTGCCACCAACATGTTCTGAAGAGGGGTCATTGAGCAATTTCTGCCCTGCTACGTGTGTACCTCTGCCCTCTGTCTCTCTCGCCGCGTGGTAGGAAAGACCCGACGACCCGCAAGAGAGGCGATCCAAGCCACCTGTTGTCATCGGCGAACTGCAAGAGAGCCCGGAGCCCCTGAAACATCCGCTTTCTCTGGTGCGCATGAACACCACTCTCTTGCTGTCCAGAGGGGTACAATGTTTTATACTACGTGTGTAGCCAATGGTGTTGACAATCCTCGGAAGTTGAAGGGTCTGTGCTGTCCCCCTACTGCCAAAGGGCTTGATCTCGATCCAGGTCAACCCGAGGACTCCTCCCCACAGTATGGGATCGTCGTCCCTGTTCGGAATGTATGCCTGTGAATGCGCCCACATGATCACCGCAACCGCAACCGAAAATCATCCCTGCTCCTGCTCCATCCTCCACCTCTCCTCCTCCTCCTCCTCCTCCTCTTCCTCCTCCTCCTCGTCCTCCTCCTCCTCCTGCTCCTCCTCCCCCTCCTCGTTCTACCTCCCTTCCTCCGCCTCCTCCTCCTCTTTCTCCTCATCTTTCTCCTCCTCCTCCCTCGTCCTCGTCCTGTTACGCCCCCCCCTCCCTCAACATCATCCCTTCCCTGGGCGGTCCCCGCAACGCCGTCATGCCTCCCGAAGGGGAACGTTCGAGGGGGGGACTGGCTCAGGGGCTGCCCTGGTGGCTCATGGCGCCCTTCGCCATTGGGAGCCTTGCCGTTAAGAAATAGTTACGTCACCGCTCTCTGTTGGGAGCCCTGATGTCCAGAGACTTGTACGTTGCCACCCATTGCTGGGCCTTGGTGTCAGGAGTTTGTTGCGTCACCGCTCGTTCTTGGGAACTTGGCTGGTAAGCGCGTGTTACGTCGCCGCTCTCTGTTGGGAGCTTTGCTGGGAAGAGCTTGTTGCGGCACCGCTCTCTGTCCAGTCCTCGTGCCCAAGGATGCGTACGTTGCCGCTCGCTGTTGGAAGCCTTGGTGGTAAGAACTTGTTGCGTCACCGCTCGCTCTTGGGAGCCTTGCTGGTGGGCGCGTCCAACGTCACCGCTCTCAGTTGGGAGCCTTGCTCCCCCTCCTCTTTTCTAGTATTATGATTGTTACTGTCCTCCTCCTCCTCCTCCTCCTCCTCCTCTGACTCATCCTCTGCCGCCTCCGCCTCCCACTTTCTCCTCTTCCTCCTGCTCCTCCAACTCCTCCTGACACCTCCTCCTCCTACTCCGCATCCTTCTCTTCCTCCTCGTCCTCCTCCTCCTCCACCTCCCTCCACCTCCCTCCTCCTCTTCCTCCTCGTCCTCCACCCCCTTCTCCTCCTCCTCCTCCTCCTCATCCTCCTCATCCTCCTCCTCATCCCCCGTCCTCGTCCTTTTCCTCCACCTCCTTCTCGTCTTTATCTTCCTCCTTCTCCTCTCCCGTCCTCGTCCTCCCCCCTTCCGCGTTCTCCTCCTCGTCTTTCTCCTCCTCATCCCCTCCTCCTCCTCTTTCTCGTCCTCCTCATTCTCCTCCACCTCCTCTCCACCTCCTCCTCTTCCTCCTCCCCCTCCTCCTCCTACTCCTCCTCCTCCGCCTCCTCCTCCTCCTCCCTCGTCCTCGTCCTCTGCCTCCACCTCCTTCTTGTCTTTCTCTTCCTTTTTCTCAAACCCGTCCTCGTCCTCCTCCCTTCCTCTTTCTCGTCCTCATCTTTCTCCTCCTCATCCCCTCCTCCTCCTCTTTCTCGTCCTCATCGTTCTCCTCCTCCTCCTCCTCCGCCTCCTCCTCCTCCTTATACTCCCGTCCTCACGCCTCCTCCTCCTCCTCGTCCTCCTCCTCTTTCTCCTCCTCCTCCTCCTCTCATCTCCTCCTCCTTCGCCCTCGCCCTCGTTCCTCCCTCATCCCCTCCCTCTCCCACTCTCTCCTCCTCCTCCTCTTCTCCTCCTCTCCTCTTCCCCCTCCGCCTCCTCCTCCTCCCTCTCCTCCTCCTCCTCCTCCTCCTCTCCCTCTCCCGCCTCTTCCTCCTCCTCCTCCTCCTCCTCCTCCTCCTCCTCCTCCTCCTCCTCCTCCTCCTCCTCCTCCTCCTCCTCCTCCTCCTCCCCCTCCTCTCCTTCTCCCTCCCTCCCCTTCTCCTCCTGCCTCCTCTTTCTCCATCTCCTCCCCTCTCCTCCCTCCTTCCGCTCCTCCTCCTCCTCCTCCTCCTCCTCCTCCTCCTCACTCTCCCTCTCCCCTCTCTTCTCCTCCTCATCCTCCTCCTCCTCCTCCTCCTCCTCCTCTCCGCCTCCTACTCCTCCTCCTCCTCCTCCTCCCCCTCCTCCTCCTTCTCCTCTCCTCCTCCTTCTCCTCCTGCTCCTCTTTCTTCCTCCTCCTCCCTCTCCTCCCCTCCCCTCCTCTCCTCCTCCTCCTCCCCTCCTCCTCCTCCTCCTCCTCCTGAGCCCGTTGCGAAGCTCTCGGGCCCTCTTGGGGCTCTTTTGTCCCGCGTCTGGGCCCTCTTGGGCCGTCTTGGGGCCCTCTTAGGCCGTCTGGGGGCCCTCTTGGACCGTTTTCGATGCCTTTGCGGGGCCTCGGGGGCCGTCTTGGGACGACCTTTGGGGCCTCTTGGGCCGTTGTGCGCCCGTCTGGGGGCCCTCTTGGCCCGTTTTGGGGCCCTCTCTGGACCGTCTTGGGGCGCTGGGGCCGCTTCACCCGAAAAAGATTGAGAAACAGGCCATGGGAGCCTCCCGGGAGCCGCTGCAATCAAACAAACTAAGGGAAAAGGCCATGTGGGCCGCCTCACCAGAAAACATACAAAGAAACGGGCCACGTGAGCCGCCCGGGAGCCGATTCTCTCGAAACGAAGGGAGACGGACCACAAGACCATTCTGCCCGGGCCTCGCACCTCCCCTGGACCCCTCCCTAGAGGGCGTCGCCCCAACTCAACGTCATCACTCGTACCTCGCTCTTTCCGTCATCCGCGCGCTGCTGGGCGGGGTGGGCAAACGGCCCCCTATCGGCGATCGCGGGGCGATTGGGGGTCGTTGGACCCCCCCCCTGAGCCTGTCCCCCCGCCCAACTTTGCCTCTGCCCCCCTTCTTCCCCCCGCGACCGCGTTCTGCAGCTCCCTGACGTCCTTCTGGTGGGAGGCCAGATGGCCTCAGCGGCCGGCTCGCCGACGGGAGAAACGAGAAGGGGAGGGGGCAGCGTCAAGGGGGGTCACCACGGGCAGCCAAGTTCGAGGTTTTCGCTTCGCGAATTGTCGAAAAAACTTCGCGCTCTCGCACAACACCCCCAGGGGAAGACGACAGAAGGATGATGACGACCACGAAGAATCGCGAATCGCGAGCAGCGAACCGCGATTGGCTTCACGCAACCTGGCGGCCCTGCGCTCACCATCGGGGGGGGGTCACCAAGTCTCGCCTGAGGATTGAGGCTCCAGGGTAGAAGCTCGATGAGGTTTTCGAACGCTCGGGGTCGTTTTGAGGGGCTCTGGACTGTTCTGGGAGGCCAGTTTCATCAAAGGGGTCACCCAGTCTCTCGAGAGGATCGAGGTTCCAGGGTCGAAACTCGAGGCAGGTGTTGGACCGTTCGGGGTCATGTTCGTCTGGGGCTCTGGAGTGTTCTGGCGGGGCACTTCCTAAAGGGATATGGCGTTTCCTCGAAGATGTGGCGACCCCCCTGTGGTGGCCCCCCTTGTGGTGACACCCCTTGGCACTGGCCGGGGGGGGAGGGGGAGCAGATCTTGAGTCATTGTGGGTCGTTCGCGCACCCGTGCCATCGGCGGCTTTGAGATGGAAGACGAATCCCATCGGAGAAACGGTGTTCCGCCCGAGGTCAATACAAGGAGAGGCAGGACCAGTTGGGGAGGCGGAGAGGTGATGGGGGGCAGGCTGGGTGCGATCGCGCCATACCTGACATCCTATCCCTCCCTCCCATCCCTTCCCATCGCCCTGTTTTTATATGTATCCGAAGGCACGTGACAGAGCCGACCTGGAACTCCCCAAAAAACCACATCGTGCGATGTGCAATCGAAAAAGGGGAGCTGCGTACATAGGGGGAAGAGGATGAGGAGGAGGTGACGGGTGAGCAGGAGGATGAGCACGATGAATTTGAGGAGGATGAGGAAGGAGGAGGACGATGACGAGCAGCAACAGCAGGAGCTAGAGCGGAAGGAACGGGAGGAGCAGGAAGACCAGGGGAAAGCGGATGCAGGAAATTAGTGGAGCGACAACGATGAAACAAACATCGGATCTAGAATCGCGGCCCGCGCTGAGGCGAGAGCTCCATGGTGAACGACAGTGGCCCAGCGCCGATTCAAAAATGTGGCCCACGCTCAGGGGAGCAATCTTTTGAAACATCACAAGGATAATACACCAACCCATAAGAAAAACAATGCTTGGCATCCGCTTCAAGGACAAACACAAGAAGCTGGCCGAAGAGCTTCCGCACAGAGTCAGGGGAGACATCAGCGTAGCATGCATATTGTGTACGTAGTTGCACAGGAAGGGAGGAGGAGAAGGAGGAGGAGCAGGAGAGGAGGAGGATGGGGGAGGAGGAGGAGGTGGAGGAGAAGGATATTGGAGGAGGGCGGGGAGGAGGAGGAAGAGGAGGAGAGGAAGTGCAGGAGGACGAGGCGAGGGGATGAACAGGAGGACGAGGAAAGGAGAGAGGATCGAGCATACACGGTGTGTGCATGCTTTCCGCCATGTTTGGGCCTTGGGATGCCTTCGGGGGCCTTCGTGGCCCTCCGGAAATCTCTGGAGACCTAAGAAGCCGGGCCGACCGAGGGGCCCGAAAACGAAGGCAAGAGCGAGGGCCAGCAAAACCGTCCACGGCGGAGGGGCAACGACCGAGGAGGAAACGGGGCCCGAACCAACGAGGGGACAACACAACCAAGCGTCAAGTGCAAGCGGCAACAAGCAAGGCAGCTGCGCTGCCGCTGGCACCGTCTCTTGGACGGAATTTGTAACACCAAGTCCTTCTGGCAACATCTGCTGCCAGACTTCTTTTCGGCAGGTAGTGCATCACAGCCCCCATCTCCACGGGTCTCCCCCACCGAATCATATACACGAAAGGAGACCCAGACGCGAGCCAGACGCTGCGGGTGTCTGGTTTCGCCGCAGCTCGGCACTCCAACCCAATCACTAGCCCTCGAAGCCAATCTGGATCAAACAAGGCCTGAACCGAGAAAATGTAGTTCAACTCAAAGAACGCATGCACAACGCTAGCTTCGTCTAGTGGCACAACCGAGCCGGGTGGTACGCTGGTCCGACGACGCCGCCTATCTCGCGACTTGTGTTGCCTAGAAATTATGCCAGGAACGCGGGGCCGACCCTGACAACCAAAATCAGAGAATGGATGAATTCGGTTTGTGTTCGGGAATCGGTTTTCTGCTATGTATGGGGCCAAGGGGGCCAAACTTACAGCGACGACGACGACGACGAGGGCGGCGAGGACAAGGGGGAGGAGAAAGAAATCGACGACGAGGGCGTGGAGGGCAAGCACCCCCATCCATCCTATCGGCCCAAGCCGAGAGCAA
>CAUYUJ010000881.1:0-15000 GCA_963575745.1 Prorocentrum cordatum
CGTCGTCGTAGTAGTAGTAGTAGTAGTAGTAGTAGACATAGTGAGTATAGAGGCAGTCGTATTACGGTTATCATCCCATAAAATTCGTACTCCTTCTCCTCCATGTCCTCCTCCCTGTCCTCCACCTCCTCGTCCTCATCGTCTTGCTTCTCCTCCTCCTCCTCCTCCTAGTTCTCCTCCTCCTCCTCCTCCCCTCCCTTTTCTCTGCCTCTTCCTCCTTCTCCTCCTTCCCCTGCTCCCCCTCCTCCCCTTCCTCCTTCTCCTCCTCCTCGCCACTTCTGAGGGTTGCTGGGGGTTCCAGAGGAGTGCTGCGCAACGGCCAATTGCCAGGGTGCCAGGATAACGTCTCCAGGTGTTGGGTGCGTTTCCGTTTCGCTGGAAAGGGGGGGGGGAGGTCCTTCACTGCCGGATGAGGTTATTAAAACGACACCCATTCATGTTTGAAATTGTTGCAAATTTGAAGCTCCAGGGTGATGAGTTGTTGCAAATTTGAAGCTCCAGGGTGATGAGTGGTGAGGACGTCTCAGGTGAAACACTGGGCCCGCCCTGCCGACACGTCTGGATGCGCAACAGGGAGTCGTGATTCATCAGGAACATAGATCGGGTTGAAGGAGGAGGACGAGGAGGATGGAGATGCGGAGGACTAGGAGGAGGAGGAGGAGAAGGAGGAGGAGGACGAGGAGGAGGATGAGGACCAGTGTAAAGCCAAGAGTCATCAACGATGTTGGTATTGTAGTGGCCTCCGGCCAGTGCCGCCGATCCGGGGCGCTCCGGGTGCCTGTGGAAATGAACGACGACGAGGAAGACGAAAATGACGACGAAAACGAATACGTCGACGACGACGACGACGAGAGCGACGACGACCACGACGACGACGACGACGGCGATGACGACGACGACGCGAGCGACGACGACGACGACGACGACGACGACGACGACGACGATGACGCGAGCGACGACGACGACGACGACGACGCGACGACAACGACGACGACGACGACGATGACGACGGGGGAGTGGTTGCAGGGGGCGGGGGGGGGTTGCTCTCTGCAGGGGGGTCCGCTCGGCAGAGGGAGGCGGCTGCAGGGGGAGGGGGGGGTCCGCTCTGCAGGGGGGGGGCTGCAGGAGGGGGGGTCTGCTCTGCAGGGGGGGGGTGCAGGGGAGAGGGGGGGGGGCCGCTCTGCAGGGGGCGGGGCTGCACTGGGGGGGGTCCGCTCTGCGGGGAGGGGGGGGGGGGGGGCTGGGCTGCAGGGGGGGTGGGTCCGCTCTGCAGGGGGGGGGGGTCGCTCTGCAGGGGGAGGGGGTGCAGGAGGGAGGGTCTGCTCTGCAGAAGGGGGGGTGCAGGGGAGGGGGGGGGGGTCCGCTCTGCAGGGGGGGGGGCTGCAGGGGGGAGGTTCGCTCGGCAGGGGGGGGGTCTGCTCAACTCTGCAGGGGGGGGGGCAGGAGAGGGGGGGGGGGTCCGCTCTGAAGGGGGGGGGTGCAGGGGGGGGGGGGTCCGCTCTGCAGTGGGGGGGGGGGACTGGGCTGCAGGAGGGGAGAGGGGGGGGAGCTCTGCAGGGGGGGGGGGGGGTCCGCTCTGGAGGGGGTGGTGGGGCGAGGCACTGAAATAGGTCGGAAATGAGGTCCCCCCCCCTCGGCAGAGCGAAGCTTGAGCGAGCTCAAGCCCACGCTTTCAGAAACTCACGCGCCGGATCGGCGGATTAACCCTCCCTCCGCGCTCCCTCTTCATTGGCCCCTACAGCGGTTCATTTCCATTGAGGGGACTGCCTCGTTCGAAGACAACCTTTTGAAGACCCTGACGCGTGCCAAAACATTGCCCTCGGGATTCCAGCGCCACGGATGAGCCTGGCTGCTGCGTCTTGACGATTCTGAATCGTTCCAGAACCCCATTTCTGGGACTTCAACACAGCGAATCAACGTAACTGTTGCGCCCGCGTAATCCTGAATCCTTTGCAAGCATCATTTCTGGCACGTTGATGATGGGAACCCGTGAAACTCTTGCAACTGTTGTATACGAATGTGCGCCGCACTAAGGCGAGAGGCAGATTTTGAAAACGACCCGCCGTCAATCCGAGAAGCTCTTGCCGATGTTTTAAACGAATGTGCGCGGCGCGAAGGCGAGAGCCACATTTTGAAAACGACCCGCCCTCAATCTGTGAAGCTCTTGCAAATGTTCAAAGCGGATGTGCGCGGCGCTAAGGCGAGAGCCACATTTTGAAAACGACCCGCCCTCAATCAGTGAAGCTCTTGCATTTTTTGGACGGATGTGCGCAGCTCGAAGGCGAGAGCCACATTTTGACAACCACCCGCCCTCCATCTGTGGAGCTGTTGCACTTTTCGAAGCTTCCGAGTCATACATGATGCGGAAGTCTCATGCGAAACGCCCGGACCGCCCTGAGAAGTGGCCTCGGGGTGCGACAGGGGTTCATTATTTATAAGGAAAAGGAATGGAGGAGGAGGAGGAGGGGGAGGAAGAGGAGGAGGAGGAGGAGGAGGACGAGGAGGAGGAGGAGGAGGAGGAGGAGGACGGACAAGCGGAGGAGGAGGAGGAGGTGGAGGGGGACAGCGCCGTCGCCGCCGACGCCGACGACGACGCGAGGCTGTTAAGGCAGCACTGACGACGCCCACGGCGGCGGCGACGACGGCGGCGGCCCTCGGGCCCAGGCTGCCTCCGCTGGCCGGCGCGCGCCGCAGTCCCGCGGGCGTGTACTCCGCGGACGGGCGCTCGCCGCCGCGCGGGGCGCCGTGGCGCGCGCTCCTTTCGCGGGGGCGGCGTTGGTCCGAACAGCGACGTCGGCGGCGGCGGCGGCGTGAGGGGTGAGGGCGAGGAGGGGAAGGGGGAGGGGACGATGAGTGAGGACGGCAAGGAAGGGGAGGGGGATGAGGCGGAGGGGCTACGGCTGCAGAGTCTGCCCCGGCCTCCCGTCACAGCAGCGACGGCACTGAATCATACCGCAGTGGAGTCCCTTCTGCCACGCGCCTTGGTGTGGTAAAACAGAGCTTGAACCCAAGCCTACAGTCCACCCGCTCAGTAAGGATGGGCAACCCTTCCAGAGGTACCCTTGCATCCTTGCCTCCTCGGCCCATCCTCGGCCATTTTCGCTGGCCGCGCCCCGCTCGAAACACCTCGAGATTGGTATCCAAGGCCCTTGCACCCTTACCGCGCGTCCTTCTGATACGGGCCGGTTGTATGTTTTTGCACCTGTCCGCTCAACGGGGGGGAGGAGAAGGAGGAGTAGGAGGAGGAAGTGTTGGAGTAGGAGGAGGAGGACCAGTGTAAACCCAAGAGTCATCAACGATGTTGGAATTAATCCTCCCTCCAAGCTCCCTCTGCATAGGGCCCTACAACGGTTCATTTCCATTGATGGAACTGCCTCGTTGGAAGAACATTGTTTGAAGACCATGAAGCATGCCAAACGTTGTTCTCGGGGTTTTTTACGCCGCGGAAGAAGCTGGCTGCTGCGTCCTGACGATATGTTAATTGGATTTCAACGCCGCGAATCAACATAACTGTTGCACCCGCATATTCTTGAATCTTTACACCACGAAATTTCCGGTACATTGATGATGGGATTCCGTGAAACCCTCGCAACTTTTGTAAGCGAATGTGCGACGCGCTTAGGCGAGAGCCACGTTTTGAAAACGACACGCCCTCAATCCGAGAATCTCTTCCAATTGTCTGAAACGAATGTGCGCGGCGCGAAGGCGAGAGCCACATTTTGAAAACGACCCGCCCTCAATCCGTGAAGCTCTTGCAAATGTTCAAAGCGGATGTGCGCGGCACTAAGGCGAGAGCCACATTTTGAAAACGACCCATCTTCAACCAGTGAAACTCTTGCATTTTTAAAACGGATGTGCGCAGCGCTACGGCGAGATCCACATTTTGACCCCCCCCCGTCCTCCATCTGTGAAGCTGTTGCCCTTTGCAAGCTTCCGAGTCATAAATGGTGCGGAAGTCTCAGGCGAAACGCCCGGACCGCCCTGAAAAGTGGCCTCGGGGTGCGACAGGGGTTCATAATTTATAAGGAAAAGGAATGGAGGAGGAGGAGGAGGAGGAGGAGGAGGAGGAGGAGGAGGAGGAGGAGGAGGAGGAGGAGGAGGAGGAGGAGGAGGAGGAGGGAGGGGAGGGGGAGGAGGAGGAGGAGGAGGAGGAGCAGGAGGAGGAGGAGGAGGAGGAGGAGGACGAGGTGGAGGAGGAGGAGGAGAAGGAGGAGGAGGAGGAGGAGGAGGAGGAGAAGGAGTAGGAGGAGGAGGAGGAGGAGGAGGAGGAGGAGGGGAAGAAGGAGGAAGACGAGGAGGAGGACGAGGATGAGGAGGAGGAGGAAGAGGAGGAGAATGGGGGGGGGGGAGGGGGAAGGGGGGGTCATTGGCGTCGCCTCGCTCTCGTGCCACGCTCGGCGGCGGCTCGCTCTCTCGGGGCGTCTGGCGTCGGCTCCTGGAGAGCGTGCTCGTGTCTCGCGGCGTGTTCGTTTCGCACCTTTTTCGTCTCGGGGCGTTTTTTTTTTTTTTTTTTGTTGTTGTCGTTGTTGTTGAACTCTCACTCCTGAAGAATAATTATGGTTGATCCCCCCTCACCGGTGCATACTGCTTTTCTGCATCAAAGTGTGCCCCTCGACGCTCGCACCCTGTTCTTTGACAGGGGTAGTCTTCGTGCTCAAACTGTGCCCCTGGCCCCCCCGGTTACAACAACAACGGCTCCCGCTTGAGATTTCATCCAAATTTACTCAGGACCTCCCCCTCCCGTCTGAGTTTTCCTTCCAATTTACTCAGGAACGGCGCTCCCGCTTGAGACTTCCTCACGATTCAGTCCGGGTCAAACTGCGTTGTTACTCCCCCGGACTACAACAACAACGGCTCCCGCCTGAGACTTCACAATTGATTGAAGAATCGCGCTCTCGCTTTGGATTGCATGGCAGTTTACCGCCGAACCGCGGCTCCCGCTTGATACTTCCTGACAATGTTGTATTCTAGAGTCGCGTTCTCGCTTGGGACTTCCTCGCAACTTACCACCGAACCGCTTCGCTTAATATTTCATTCCAATTTATCCAGATGCCGGTCCTCGACACTCAGGAATCGCGCCCCCGCTACATACTGCCTCGTGGTTCAAGCAGGACTCACGCTTCAACGACCCGCCCGCTCGACCCGACCGTCGGGGCCTGCCCGCCCGACCAGTCCGTTGATGACTGCAGTCGCCGCTCGCTGCCCTTCGCCCGCCCTCGGTGCCCCTCGCTGCCCGTACTGATTCCGCGGTCGCCTTCGCTCGCTGCCCTTCGTGGCCCCGTTGCTGCCCTCAGTGGCCCCGTCGCTGCCCCTTGTGGCTCCACATTCTATGCCCTTCGTGGCCCCCGCTCGCACCCGCCCGTCGTGGCCCGAAAAGCACTCGGGATACAAAAAGCTGGTCTCGGGATTCAGACCTGTGGGGAGCGGCGTGGTGAAAACAAATCGCGACGCTGAACGTCTCAAGCCCTCCACCTCGCAAGATTCCTCATCCTCCCTCCCTCCGCCTCCTCCTCCTCCTCCTCATCCTCCTCCTCCGATCCTCTGGCCCGCGGGGCCCCCGAGTGGGTCTCCCCCGTCATATACAGGGGGACCCCCAGGCTTTCTGGGGTTACGGTGGAGGCGTTCGTCTTAAGGGATGGGCTCTGGAGGCTTCCGACCTTGGGGAGAAGTCCTTCTCTGCTGAGGGCGGCGGTCCAAGCTTGTGATGTTCCAGCCTGCTTTAGCCCAGATCACCATAAATAATTTCGATCACCATGAAAGCACCAACATTTGTAGGGTTTTCACAAGTTGGGCCCTGGGAGGCGATACTCGTTCGACACTACGCTAGCGTGTCGGGCATTGTTTCCATACGTTTGGGGGCGATCGAACATATTTCTGGGATGTGGTCCTTGAGTGCGATGCGAACTGCATAAATCCAAGCCTGAATTGGTTATCCACCGGCTTCCAGACCCTGGGTTCTTCATCCATGGGTTCCTTGTCCGATGCCCTCACTGTACAGTGCAGACCCATGCCAGGAAATACCTTGCTTGCCTCCAGGGTGCATGGTTGCGTTTATTTTGGAAGGTTTCTTATGGTCGAGCTCCTGCTGTATCCACGGGTTTCTTGTCCGATGCACTCACTGTATGGTACGACGTTTCGCCGCAGCCACAGCCTGGGCCAGTCCCCCTTGTGAGGCCTAACATCCCGGACGCTGCAGGCCGAGGCGGAGAGGCACGCCTCGAGGGCAGGCAAGTCTCGCAATGCAGAGGCCTCCTCCTCCTCCTCCTCCTCCTCCTCCTCCTCCTCCTCTTGATTCCTCCTCCTCCTCCTCCTCCCGCACCCCGTCCCCTCCAGAGTGCTAAAAAATAGCCCTCCATACCCAGACCCCCTCGCGTCGTGAAATAACACGACGGGGGGTTTTTCGCTATTTTCGGCCTCGGGGGGGCCCTCACCTGGCCTCGGGACCGTCAAAAAACGATTCAGGACGAAGAACCGGTCCCGGGGAAGGGGTCCAGACCTCTTGGGGTCGACGCTGCGAAAAAATCACGACGTTGGTGGTCTGGGTACCTTTTGACTATCTGCACTGCCTGAAGCCTCGGCAGGAATTTCGATATCGAGGTCCTGGTGCTATTTTTTAGCCCTCCTAGAAGGTCAGGGTCCTCTCTCCATCTCCCCTCCTGCACCCCCTCCTTCCTGCCCCCTTCCCCCTCACTGCTGAGGGGGCGCGCCGCTTGGAGGGGGGCGCCCTTCGGGCGCCCTCGGGGGGAGGAGGAGGAAGAGTTCTCGCCGTCGCCACTGACGCCGTCGTTGTCCTCCTCTTCCTAGTCTTCCCCGTCGCCGCCGCCGCCGCCGCTGTCGCCATCGTCCTCGCCCTCGCCCTCGCCCTCGCCGTCGTCCTCGTCGTCGCACTCGCCGCCGCCGCTGCCATCGCCTTCGCCGGCGCCATCTCCATCGGCGCCGCCGCTGAGGCCCCCCAGCGAACGCGGTGCGTCCGCGCCGCCCCCGCCCGGAGCGGCCAGCGCCAGCGGCCGTCTGGCGGGCGCGCTGCGGTCGGGCTCGTCCGCGTGCGGTGCCCATCCCCCCCTTCGGCGGCCCTCGGCGGCCTTTGGCGGCCATCGGCGGCGCTCGGCGGCCGTCGACGGCCCTCGACGGCCCCAGCAGCGGCGCGGATGGCGGCGGCGGCGGGTCGTCGCCGTAGTCGTCGTCGCTGTCCTCCTCCTCCTCCTCCTCCTCCTCCTCCTGCTCCTCCTCCTCCTCCTCTGCACCTGGCGTCCGCCCTCGTGGAGGGCGATCTGGAGCACGTCGGGTCCCTCTGCGAGGCCGCCAGCAAGGGCTCCCAGGATCTTAAGGATTTCTCCTTGGATTCAGAGTACGAGGGAGATGTTATTCTGTGCTTTCCCCTGATTTTATGTCGATCCCCAGTTTTGTCCTCCGCCTTTCATTCTATCGCTTCTCTTCACATTCATCCTCGCCGTCGTCCTCGTGCTCTTCTCTCTTCGCATCCTCCTCCCCCTCTTCATCGTCCTCCTGCTCCGCCTCTTCCTTGTTCGCCCGGTCCTCCTACCCCCCCTCGTTTGCCACTGGCCGTCAATGGCCGCTGAAGGACCGTCCATAGGCAAAGCGGAGGCCACCGTGGGCCCTTCAGACCAGTAGGCCCGATACACGCATGGACCCCAGCGTGGACCGAACGGGGATTGTGCAATCTCGACGGCGCCATGCAAAGCAAATCAACGCGATGGAAGGCGACGGGGTGCCAAAGGGCGGCAGCGGGCTGGAAATCCGGAAGTATCACCCCACTCGGAGCGGCAACGGGGTGGCCAAGGGGGTCACGATTGTGCGGCGATCCCAAACCAAACCCGGAAATGGTGCCCAATCCGTCAGGACAAAAGTAGGAGCCCTTCAGTGCGAGCAGTGCTTGGGGAATAACGGAATAACGTTTCAATGGCGCTCTGCTCGCGTCATTTCGACACGGCCGACTTCCGACGGTGGCAGAGCGGAAGGACCGACGGCGACCACCACGGCGGCGACCTCGACGACGGCGACGACCACGACGACCACGATGACAATGTCGGCGACGACATCTCAGGCGAAACGCCCTACCCCCCGCACGACGCACTAGGCGGTGCTACAGGAAGGATCTGTTGATGAGGCAGAAGGGGTGGCTGTGGAGGGCTGGAAAGAAGGAGAGTTGAGAAAGATCAGTGGACGCATGTGCATGGTGTTGGACGATGGTGCTTGTAATTCTGATGTTGTTAATGATGATGCTGATGATGATGCTGATGATGCTGATGACGATGAGGAGGAGGAGGATGAGGATGATGATGATGAGGAGGAGGAGGCTGGTGGTGATAATGATCATGGTTGGGATGAGGAGGTGGAGGAGGAGGAGGAATAGAACTAGGACGAAGAGGAGGAGGCGGCGGAGGGGAAAGAGGAGGAGGATTGGCAATGATGAGAGGAGGGAGGACGAGCCGGAAGAGGAATGTGAGGACTAGAAACGGGGAGGTGCGGGGAGGAGGGGGAGGAAGAGGACGAGGAGGAGGAGGAAGAGGAGGAAGAGGAGGACCAGAGTAAGCCCAAGATGCATCGACGATGCTGCAAGAAACTTTCTCGTCCCAAGTCCCCATCTCACTCAGAAATCCCTATCCCCCTTTTGAGTGATGCCCCCACCCATGGGCTGCCATTCAGGCCAGAACCCCTGTCTGAAACGGGACTGTCTTGCATCCTGTTCTAGGGGGAAACAACCCGCAAAAGGCATGATCATACACTTAATTCACGCGTTCAGCGATATCCCCATTGAAAAATGACCTACATCATCTGTGTAACTATTGGATACGTTTACAGTTTGGTCGTGGACCTCGAGGAAGTCTCACTGTGAGAGCACCTTTTTATAGCGATCCGCTCTCCAGCCGTTCAGCGGCTACACGTGCTCGAGTTTCTCGTATCACGCGAAGGCCCCATTTTGAAAAGGAACCGTCCTCCACCCGTATAACTGTTGCAAGTTGTTGTTGCGAATGTGCGCGGCGCTGAAGCGAGTGCCCCGTTTTGAAAATGACCCTCCTGTCCATGCTTAGAGCTGTTACGGACTCTTACGACGAATGTTCGCGGCGCTGAGGCCAGAGCCTCATTTGAAATGGAGCTGCCCTCCATCTTTGAAAGTTTCTGAGCACTTTAATACGAATGTGCGCTACGTTGAGCCGGGGGCCCCAATTTGACAATCAACCCCCGTCCCACGCTTGAAGCTGTTGCAAACGTTTCAGACAAATGAGCGTGGCGCTGAGGCGAGGGCCCGATTTTGAAAACCACCACTCCCACATCTTTGAAGCTGTTGCGAATGTCAAGCCGCAGGATCATAATTGGTGAGCAAGTCTAACGCGAAACACCTGTTCCGCCACACTGCTGCGTCCGGGGTGCGACACTTAGGAGCAACTTAGAAGAAGGAAAGTGGATGCAGGAGGAGGAGGAGGAGGAGCAGGCGGAGCAGGAGGAGCAGGAATATGATGAGCACGAGGAGGCGGAGGCAGAGGACCAGAGTAAGTCCAAGATGTGCCAACGCTGCTGTAACGCGCGCCCTCCCGGCCCAAGTTCTCCCCCCCTCTCGACTGGCCCCCACAGGCAGGTGTTTTCCACTGCGCGGGGCGCCCCTCCCCTTGGACGGCTGAGGCGCGCCCCGTGGGCCCGCAGTCCCGGCGGGAGCTCTTTTGAACGAGACCGTCCCCGCATCCCTCGAGCCAGATATCGGGGGCGGAAAAGAGGGGGTGATGACTAGGGGGGGGGGTGGATGTCATGGCGGGTGCCATGATATTTCCGCAGATTTCATGGCACCTCTTTTTATTTCATTAGGTCCCTGGCCCCCCCGCTGGGCCGCGCACATGCCGCCGGTCATGATTTGCACCCCCCCCTCTTGGACACTCCCCTCTTGGCCGCTTCCGAAGATAGAATGTGCGGGACCATTGACAGGGGTTGAGTGGGGCCGAGGGTCAGAGAGCGCCTTCCATTGCAGGACCCACCAACAGAAACCGTCGAGGTGGTCAAACGCCTCGCCAGTTCAGCCGACGCAGATGTGCAAAATCCGTCCGTTCGCTTATATCCAAAGCTTTGGCTTGACGCCGGGTGCGGTACATCAAGTTTGGCCTGACCGAACAGGTTGGTTGCGCCCCTTGACGTCCGTTTGGGGTGTTCTGCAGACCTGACCCCCCAGCCCTATTCAAGAAATGGGTACGGACAGGATGGGTACGATGCCCAACAGCAAGTCCTGTTCCTTTTGAACAAGACTCGCTGTCCGCGCTGCCGCGGACGTGGTTCACTAAAGACGCAACGCCGCCTGCCCAACAGCGGCCGCTGTCGGTTTTGGACAACATGTGTTGGTGGGCATTGTGCCAATTTTTCCCGTACCCATTTCGGGCGTCCAAAATGCGACAAGGTGTTTCTGGAAGTTCAGGGACGTGCCCGGTGGCAGCCCAGCTTTGAAAAGGAACCGCCCTCCATCCGTTCGGGACGATCGAAATGGGTACGACAAGAATGTGCACAAAGACTGACAACAGTTCTTCTTCATTTTGAACAGTACTCGCTGTTGGTGTCGCCGCGGCCTGTGTCCATTTGAGACAGAAGGCCGCCTGCCCAATAGCGGCCGTAGGTTTGAGACAACATTTGTTTGGGCATGTATTTTTTCCCCGTCCCATTTTCGGGCATCCAGATCCGTGCATTTGGTGCACATGTTCCATGTTTGGTCGTAGAAAGCATCGAAGTCTCAGGCGATATAAGAAGCCGTCCTCCATCCGTGTCACTGTTGCACATGTTACATTCAGTGGTGATATGTTGTGTGGCCGTCTCAGGCGATAGGCCCATTTTGAACATGCACGGCCTCCGTACACTTGTTGGGTACTTTGAGGACGCATGTGCGCGGCACCACGGCGAGAATCACATGTTGGAAAGGTGCCGCACTCCACCGTGGAATTGTCGTACAGTCTAAGCTTCGGGCTGATCAACGGTGTGGAAATCTGGAGCGAAACGCCCGGCTGGGCCCACGGACACGTCCGGTGGTGCGACAGGAAGGACTTGGTTTATCCGGCAGAGGGATGGAGGAGGAGGGGGAGGAGGAGGAGGAGGAGGAACAGGAGGAGGAACAGGAGGAGGAGGACGACGACGACGACGATGAGGAGCTGCAGGTTATGAAGACGGAGTGCGCGAAAGAAGGGCGACGGGGAGGGCGAGGGAGGCGGTCTCCTGTGCGCGCGCTGCATCCCCGCGAGGTCTCCGAGGGCCTCCGCGGGCCTCTGAGGATCTCCTGTGCCCGCGCACGACAGGCTCGCCCGCGGGCGCGCCGGGCTCCAGCGAGCTGCCGCGCCGGACCACGGACGCCGCGGGCGGCACGCCCGGGCCGTCGCGGACCAGCGCCGCCACCGCCGTCGTCGTCGCCGCCGCCGCCGGCCCAGAGGGGGGCGCGCCCCCCTGGCGGCGAGGGCCTCCGAGGGCGCGCCGTGGGGACCTGCTGCGCGGAGTGGGCGCAGGGAGCCGGGCAGGACCCATCCCGATCCGATGGATCCGATTCGATGTCGGTTTCGGCCGGCCTGGTCACGCTGGTTCGGTGCCGATTGCGGCAGGGGCCTTCCCGGCTGGCCACTCAGAGGCACGAGCTTGCGAGCAGCATCGTCGTTCGGGGCAGGCAGCATCGTCGTGCGGCCATCCTGCGGTGGGGCACGCCCGGGTACGCTGCTGTGCTGGTATTGGGCGCGGCGCAGACCATGTCTTCGTTCTCGCTCCCGTCCTCTGTACCAGCCAGAGGGAGGTCGGGCCACTGCGAAGCCACAACCGTTCACATCGAGCACTTCTGGAAGCAGTCGCTCTCTTCCTCCGAGCCGCGCCGAGATCATCCCTCGAGGTTGCGCGTGCAGGACGCGCCTTGCGCGCTTCTTGCAATCCCCTGCGGACGCATCACCTGCGCACGCGCGCCTACGCGGTGCCCGCGGACAGAGCAGCGATCTGTCCGCGGGGCGGCCAGCGTCCCCCTGGCGTTGAGTCGGGTCGGTCCCTCTACAGGAGGAAGATTCAAAAATAGCAATATACTCTGGCGACGCTGTTTCGACTATTTCTGATTTGTTTTTGATTATTTGTATCAGCTTTCCAACAAATTCCGCCTGCAGGAGGACATGCCCGACCTAACCCTGGCGTGAGCAGGCTTGCGCGCTCGTCCTTCGCACGACTCCCCGAAGAGATACTGAAGCCGCTGCGATTCGCCCGAGGAGCTCCGCATTCCGAGCGTCCCCTTCTTTCCTGCTTCACCAGAGGAGAGAACCACTACCAGCTAGGGGGACTGACCGCTCCCCCTGCCCGAGCTGGTGGCACCCCGTTCCCGGCGCGCCCCCAGAGAGTGCCTGGAACGGAGTGCCACCAGCTCGGGGGGGGGCCTTTGGGAACGGAGTTCTACGGAGGTCTGGTGGTAGTGGCTCTTTTTACTCTCATGACTGCTGCCGCGGCCGCCCCTCCTTCGCTCCCCTGGCCTCTTTGTGCACAACTCGCGCTTCCGCGGCCCGGCTGCCTCTTTGACCGCGGTGCGATTGTCCCTCACCGTTGCTGACCAACACTGCTCGCGCGCTCGTCAGCCATTGTCGGGCTGTGACGCAAAAGTTTGTGGGGCCCTTCACTGCCCCCACGTGAGCGGCCCGGATGGCATGGGTTCCCGTAAAAAGCCACCTTTGGGAAGTGGTCCTGCAAGCCATGCGTTACCGATGCGTTCCAGCTTGTGCTCGTTCCTATTCAGACCCCGCCGCATCTGTACAGGACAGTGGCTTTTTAGGGCTTGGTTTCATGTGAGTGGTAATCAACAAAGCAATGTCTCTTTCATTTTCTTGAAATCCACATGCGTACTTCCACTTGCTATCCAGCACGTTTTTCTTCTGATCGTTTGCATTATCTTCGCTCCGATCTTGTCTGGGGCCGCTGTACACTTGAACGCGCCTGCCCCCATGTCGCTCTCCCTTTGCCTGGAGGATGGTGGACGATCCAATTGCTCGTCATGGCGCTGCCGTGCACCGCTCGACGAGCGCTGGCGAGGCAGGATCTTCCGAGGCCCAGAGCCACTGCGACATAGAGGGATCTGCTTTGCGACGGATGCGGCGCACGGAATGGAGCGGAACATGAGTCGATGAGCAGCGCGAGCGCACTGAGCGTGTGACCATGTGTTCTCGGCGGCTGGGCATTGTCACGTTCTGGGCCGCAGCTTTGCACTGATGGTGATCCGCTCGGGGTAGCTGGGGAAACCAAAAGGTACCGATACTGCTACTCCCCCGACCTCTCCTGGGGTGTGTTCTGACCAGAATTTCGAGGCGAATCCAGCGGTGGCGACGAGCTCGTCCCAGGAGGCCCAAGAAGGGGAAGACGAGGGAAGGGTAGAGGCGTGGGTGCCTTTTTCCCCCTCCGGGTAGCAGGCTCCGCGTGTACGCCTTCGGCGGCCCGTGGCTTGCGCGCGGGGGCGGGGCCGGATGGGTGTGGCGGTGACGGCAGGGCGGTGGCCGCAGCGGGGGGCTTCAGGGGTGTGGCGCCTGTGGGGCAGCAGCGGCGAGAGGGCGAGGAGGGCGCACGAAGGGCGCAGGGAGTGCGGCCTGTCGTCGGTGCGCGAGGGGGTGAAACAAGAAGGAGAAGGCCTCCTCACTCTCCTCCTCCTCCGTCTCCTCCTCCTTCTTCTCATCCTCCTCCTGGTCCTCCTCCTACTCCGCCGCCTCATCCTCCTACTCCGCCGCCTCCTCCTCTTACTCCGCCGCCGCCTCCTCCTCCTCCTCCTCCTCCTCCTCCTCCTCTAGCCCCCCACCCTCTCGGCAGGGGGGCGAGGGGGGGAAGTAAGCAGGAGGAGGCCTTCTCAGAAGGCGACGTGACTTCTCAGAAGCCCTGGCGCCTTCTGAACAGTTTTTTCTATCTTCGGGGAGGGCTCAGAACACTTCTCAGAAGACTGGGGACTTCCGAGCCTTCTGAGAAGGCCTTCTCCTTCTCACTTCTCCCCCTCGCTCGCCGCCGAGCATGGGGTGGCGGTGGTGGGCGGCCTCGCGAAGCCGGACGCCGCGAGCTCGCCCGCGCACGCCGAGGTCAGGAAAGTCAGGAAAGCGGACGGCCGAAGCGAGTCTCCGAGGAGGACAGGGTACCCGTACCTCTACCCTTCCCTCGTTTTCCCCTTTTTGGGCCTCCTCAGGGAGACCCTCGTCGTCACCGCTGGATTCGCCTCGAAATTCTGGTCAGAACGCACCCCGGGAGAGGAGAGTAGCAGTATCGGTACCTGCTGGTTTCCCCAGAGTCGGAGTGGGGTCGGGGGACACCGACGCAGGTGGCGTTCGGCGGGAGCGGCGCTCCGGCCAGGCCGGCGAGTCGGAGGCGGTGAGCTCGAGAGCATCCACTCGCATCCAGAGCCACTTCACGGACAACTTTTCGTGGGGCAGGATACTTCGCAGTGCCGCTCCGGGCCCCCCTCCCACTGGTGCGCTGCCGCCGAGAGGGCGATGCTCGCGTGCAGATCCGTCTTCGTCGCGCTCTCCCCTCTGCTAATGATCCGTTCGACTCCTCCACCTCCGTCAGGTCCTTTTGCATGGTCACCCAGATCTCTGTTCCCCCCTTTCGTTCTTTACTTTCTCCTCGTCCTCTTCCTTTCCCCTCTTATGTCCCCTTTCTATGTCCTCCCCTCTCTCGTCCTCTTCCTTTTCCTCCCTCTCTCCTTCCCCGAATTGGTAGTTCCGATGCTGCTGGATGCATGGGCATGGTGTGGTGGTGTTTGCGGCCGCTGCAGGCCGACCCCGGGTTGCGTTCTCAGCCAGGGCTCGCTCGAGTCAGCCGCTGCGGGGCAGCGTCGTTTGCCAGGCACCCAGTGCCCGCCTTCACATACTGCATTCGTAGTTGGCGAGTGTGCGCATCCAGCAACTACTATCCCTCGAGGGCAGTCCCTGTATTTCGTCCCTCCACGGCGCGTGCTAGCTAATCTCGGCTACCACGCTTCCCAATCTTTCTCCCTCTCCACTTCTTCCATTTAACTACCATCAA
>CAUYUJ010000881.1:17500-35000 GCA_963575745.1 Prorocentrum cordatum
AGGAAGGGGAGGAGGCGGAGGAAGAGGAGGAGGAGGCGGAGGAGGAGGAGGAGGAGGAGGAGGAGGAGGAGAGGAAGGGGACATGGAGGAACATTTTTGCATCGAGCACCCAGGTTTTGGCACATCTGTGGCCCTAGACCTTGGGAGGCCTCCAGAGGCCTCCCCGGACTGACCTTTAGCGACCTTCGGGGATCCGACTTCGTCAATTGTTCAATGCAGTTGTTTGTTTTTCCCCACATCCTGAGTGGGTTTCTTGTTTTCCCAGAACACCCTCTCCTTCTCCTCCTCCTCCTCCTCCTCCTCTTCCTCCTCCTCCCGCGTCCTTCTCCTAAACCATACCATACGATACCATTCCGCACATCACCATAACATACCAAGCCATACCACACCAATACCATACCATACCAATACTAGACAAAGCCATACCAAGCCATACCATACCAATACCATACCATACCAATACCATACCATACCAAGCCCTACCATACCAATACCATACCATACCATACCAATACCAGTACCAAACCATACCAAGCCATACCATACCAATACAAAACCATACCAATACCATACCAAGCCATACCATACCATACCAATACCATACCAATACCATGCAACACCTGTTATTGATCAGGTTTGTCTGAGCTCCCTCCCACCATACCAATACCATACCAATACCATACCAATACCATGCGCCCCTCCCACCCCTCCAGGGAGGCCCCGCCTGAGCGAGGACGCTATTCGAAAACAGTGTTATTCATCAGGTGTCGTGCCCCTCCCACCCCTCCAGGGAGGCCCCGCCTGAGCGAGGACGCTATTCGAAAACAGTGTTATTTATCAGGTTTCGTGCCACTCCCACCCCTCCAGGGAGGCCCCGCCTGAGCGAGGACGCTATTCGAAACCAGTGTTATTTATCAGGTTTCGTGCCCCTCCCACCCCTCCAGGGAGGCCCCGCCTGAGCGAGGATGCTATTCGAAAGCAGTGCTATTTATCAGGTTCCGTGCCCCTCCAACCCCTCCAGGGAGGCCCCGCCTGAGCGAGGACGCTATTCGAAAACAGTGTCATTTATCAGGTTTCGCGCCACTCCCACCCCTCCAGGGAGGCCCCGCCAGAGCGAGGACGCTATTCGAAAACAGTGTTATTTATCTGGTTTCGTGCCCCTCCCACCCCTCCAGGGGGGCCCCGCCTGAGCGAGGACGCTATTCGAAAGCAGTGTTATTTATCAGGTTTCGTGCCCCTCCCACCCCTCCAGGGAGGCCCCGCCAGAGCGAGGACGCTAGTCGAAAACAATGTCATTTATCAGGTTTCGTGCCCCTCCCACCCCTCCAGGGAGGCCCCGCCTGAGCGAGGACGCTATTCGAAAACTGTGGTATGTATCAGGTTTCGTGCCCCTCCCACCCTCCAGGGAGGCCCCGCCTGAGCGAGGGCGCTATTCGCAAACCGTGTTATTTATCTGGTTTCGTGCCCCTCCCACCCTCCAGGGATGCCCCGCCCCGCCTGAGCGAGGACGCTATTCGCGAACGGTGTTTTTTATCAGGGTTCGTGCCCCTCCATCCCCTCCAGGGAGGCCCCGCCTGAGCGAGGACTGTAGTCGCGAACAGTGTTCTTTACCAGATTTCGTGCTCCTCCCACCCCTCCAGGGAGGCCCCGCCTGAGCGCCTCCAGGGAGGCCCCGCCTGAGCGAGGAGGGTATTCGCGAACAGTGTTGTTTTTCCGGTTTCGTGCCCCTACCACCCCTCCAGGTTGGCCCCGCCTGAGCGAGGAGGGTATTCGCAAACCATGTGATAGAAAAGGATGGAGAGGGCGAGGGCAGGTCGGCCATTTCATGACAAAATGATCCTTGATTCCGCTATCCCAACAACATCATTATGTGGGGAACTCCGTTAGCAGAATGGTTTGTGTTGTTTGTTTGTTTGTTTGTTTGTTTGTTTGTTTGTTTGTTTGTTTGTTTGTGTGTGTGTGCTTACTTGTTTGTGTGTGTGTTGTCTGTCTGTTTGTTTGCTTGCTTGCTTGCTTGCTTGCTTGTTTGCTTGGTTGTTTGTTTGTTTGTTTGTTCGTGTGTGTGTGTTTGTTTGTTTGTGTGTGTGTGTGCGTGTTTATGTGTGTGTTTGTTTGTTTGTTTGTTTGTTTGTTCGCTTGTTTGTTTGTGTTGCCAGAAGTTTGGCCTCTGCGGGTGCGTTGCCGCTCTTTGGCCCTAGGACAGTCCAAGAACAATGCCCAAACGAGAAGCCCAGGTCCGGGGGGAGGTGCTGTGGGAAGTCTGGGGCCGAGGGATCGAACAACATCACGACGGTCGGATGCCAAGAAGGCGGAGGCGGATGAGGAAGAGGAAGAAGAAGAAGAGGAGAAGGAGGAGGATGAGGAGGAACAATAATGACAAGGAAAAACAGAGGATTCGTTTTTTGGCTCCAAGACGCCAAATGAGGCTCGCAGGAACATATGTGGCAAATGCTGTATGCATGATGCAGTTCTGCTTCTTCGGACGGTTTCCCAGTCGTCACGTCTGCAGTGAACCCCACCAAATCCCCAGCGACCAAGACTGCGAAGCAAACGGCCTCCCAGGTTGCCAGATGGTCCAAAAGTGAGCTTAGACGACCCTACAGGAATCCTGAGCAACCCCGAGAAGCCACATATCGCCGTCAAGACGCCCCATACGACAGCCCCTCCAAACAATTTGTTTGCGTTTTTTTTTGGGGGGGGGCTCTGGAGCTTCTGGAGGGGAACCCCTGGAGGCTTCAAGAAACCTCGTAGGCCACTGGGGGCCTCTGGAGGCCTCGGGAGATGTCTGGGGGGGGCCGGGTGAAGGCCTGGGGCACCCTGTGGACGGCGGACCCGGCGAGTGCCGCGTGCTGCCTACATGCTTCGGCAGTCTGGGCATCTACGATTCAGCGTGGCTTCCATAAGGGCACCAGGTCACCAGGACAGTCCTTGACCAACCTGGATGTGATGCCTCCACGGAGCTCTCCCGCAAGGGCTCGATCCTCTACCATCTTGGGGCTGCGTGGGCGGGTGTTGGGGTCGTCGTGGATTAATCTTGGGACCGTCTTGGACCGTTGTGGGCCAAACAGCCTTTTAATCTGTACGATGGACTAGCACATTACCTCAAACAAAACATGTTCTTGGGCTCCTGGAGTCCTTTGGGCGCGTCTTGGAGGCCTCTGGGGCTCTCTTTGGAGCTATCGTGACGCCGTGGGGGGGGGGGCGGGGGGGCGGATTTGTGACGTCTGACTCGGGAGGTTATTCAACGAGTCTTCCGACAAGACATGCAGAGAGGACAGGGTAGGGCGCATGCAGCCGGCGAGCGTTTCCATCTGGAAGCCGCAGACGCCGACTGGCCAGATAATTGGCATTCAAACGCATCTGAGCGGACCCGTTTGTTCGGACGTGGATGTTCTAGATGGACAGAGCGATAGAGAGACAGATAAAGAGAGAGAGAGAGAGAGAGAGAAAGAAAGAGAGAGAGAGAGAGAAGGAGCAAACCATAGACCATCCACGCCACCCGTGTGGGCCAAACGTAGCTTGCGTCACAGAGGGCAGCGCATTGTCGCAGGGTTTTCGGAAGTGAGCAGCGACCGTACCCTTTGGCTCCTGCATGGAGGCCAGCGGAATTGCTGGAGAGACTTGATGGCAAGGAGCTGATCGAGCAGCTCTTCATCATTCGGGATATGCTCGACGTCTTTCTGTGGCAAAGCTTCCGTCGGTCTCAGCATGTCACCACCCACCAAACCACCCCAACCCAACCCAACCCGAAGGCCTCAATATGCCCTCCATTTCCAGTGAGGGGGGTCGTGGAACATGTGAAAAACATATATGGATCCCGTACCCCCCCAACCCGAAATTCGGGCCTTCGGGTTGGGTTGGTGTGCTTTGGTAGGTGGTCTGCATGCAGTCGCCATGATGTGCACTTGCATCCAGTAGCTTGCTTTGCGGACGGTGGCCCAGGTCGTGTTTTCTTTGCTGCGCCTGCTGCCAGTATGATTTCAGTGACGGCGTGTTGCTGGCCCGCTCGGCGAGAGAGAGAGAGAGAGAGAGACAGAGAGAGACAGAAATACTGAAAGAGAGCGAGGGAGAAGGGTCAGGCAAGAGAGACAGAAAGAGAACGAGTGAGAACAGACGAGAGAGAGAGAGAGAGACAGACAGACAGAAAGAGAAAGAGAGAGAGAGAGAGAGAGACCAGCAGCTACTGGCCGAGACCAGCAGCTGTCGGCACCAGTCTCTCCAACCCCCTTCGGAATCCGGTTGCTCCTGGTCCCAGGGAGATCTTGCTCGGTCTGCGCCGTGCCATCTTTCGGACTCGGCTTGCGGGCCGTGACGCGTGCCACCCCTCGTTCTTGTCAAGAGGCGCGGAGTTGTTCGTGAGTCGCCACGGTGTACGCAAGGATGGCCGGAGGCTTGGGAGAGAAGGCGGAGGATGGAGCATGATGATAAGGAGGATGAGGAGGAGGAGGACGCGCATGGGGCGAGGGAGGAGGAGGAGGAGGAGCAGGAGGAGAAGGAGGAGGAGGAGTCCTGACTGTGCCCCTGTCCACGACAGTCACCGTCGTGTCACAATTGCCGCTTGCAGCGCTTCTCACGACAACAAGCTCGTAGCATAATCAAACATCACAGCACCCTGCAGGGATGAGGTTGAAATGGGATTTAGCATGAGCAAGAAGAGGAGGACGAGGAGGAGGAGGAGGATGTTCTCTCATCTCCTGATCGTATTGATCCTCCTCCTGACACTCGTTCTTGATCCTTAATCCTTCATGGGGCCACGGCCGAATCGATCACATCTGTCGAGTTCAGTTCGCAGCCACCAGGGGACCCGACGCAACAAGCGTGCGCCGCCAACAGAACATGGAGACGAGTGCACACGGCAGGGCTGTGGAAAACTCCGCGCCTCAGCCCAGCCCACTCAAGCCTTCGCAGCTCAGCCACCCTCTGCAGCCTGGTGACTCGATGGGGCGGGGCCACACCAAGCGCTGACGCCCCGGAACGCGGGGCGGTCAGCGGGCAGACGCGCACCAACAACAGCAAACGCAGCCTGCCCAGTGCTGAGGACGACCAGGGTCGCCAGGCTTGGTGGCCCGAGGGGCGGGGCCACCCCGGCATACTCTCAGCAGCAGTGCGCCATGCCAAGACATGCGCCCCAAGGGCGGGACCACGCCTGCCACCACACAGAGCCGACACTGAGTTCGGGCACTGGCTCCACGAAGAGTGGGACCACACCGGCACTACGCCAAGGCTGCCGACCCGAGAGGCGGGACCACACCAGCAACGTATCTTTACACATGCTCTGCGGAAGCTGGTGCCCCGAAGGGCGGGACCACGCCAACTCTTGGAAATAAGCCACCCAGCGATCTCGGTACAGTGCCGCCAGGCTGGTGCCACGGAGGGCGCGGCCACCCTAGCAACATCAGCAACAGTACCAACAACAAGCCAGGCGTCCCTAGGAGCGGGACCACACTTGCAAGCACATAAGGGCAGAACCCATTCGCTGGCGTCCCGAGGAGCGGGACCACACCAGCCACACACTATACAGCCTTGCATCAGGCTGGCGACCCGCGGAGCGGAGCCGCACCAGCAATGCGTCCACCCACCATCATGCAACTTGGAAGTACAGCCGCCACTCGCGGCCACACCTTGTCTCTCCCACATGCTTCGACGTGCTTCCGCCGCTGCCCGACAAAGGGGCGCTCCCTGGCGGCCAGTTATACGGGTGTCTCTGTTGGTCCCTGTGCTCAGGAATGGGGCTTGGGATCTGCCAGGCCCGCTGCCAGGCACCCCGGCAGCTGTCTCTATACGTAGCCCTGTTCCCCCCGTTGGGGCTTGGGGTGCGCCGGGCCCGCTGGCAGGTTCGCCAGGCCATGCCCCCCTCGCCTAGTCGACGTGCTTCCTGGGCTGGCCGCGGCATCGGCCAGTATCTTGCCTTCTCCGAGCTGATCGAAGAAGCGTCGGGTGCTCTTCGCCCGCGTGCTCCTTCTCCGTGGGCCCCCGCTCCCTGACAGGTGAGCTTAAGCTTAACCAGCTTGCCGCCGATATCGGATGAGTAACAAGCTTACCTCGCGCACGCCACACCGTTGCAAGCCCAACAAGGGGTATGCCCCAGCTCTCCGACGCGACATCAACATCCAGGCAAGGGTCATCCTCGGGAACGTGAGCGCCTGGTTCGGCCACAACTTCGCTGGGCCCCAACATGGCGTCAGCCGCTTCGAGCGCCAGCTTCACCGCCGCTGGTCCCTATGCGTTGTAACTTGCAACTCCCGCCGAACAAAAGAAGACTTCCGTCATCGTTGGTTGCAACCGGGTAGGCATGCAGTGACGCCAGACCCCTTACCTCAAGTTATCAAGTTGCGCCGTGTACCAGCTGCACCTCCACACTTGCGACGCTTTCATCTCATTCATGCTCCAGCTTATGGCGGAGAACACGTGCTTATCCATCACCAACCTTTCACACGGCTGCATCCCAGGAAGTGGTTACTTGTTCTATTGCCTGCAACTTCTTGTGAAAAAGTTTGGCCAGCGCCCAGCTAAACTACCTAGTTGAATTCCTGCTGCGCAGACTCAGAGTAACTGCTTGACACGGAGGCACTCTCGGCGGCCAGCTTGACAACATAGTCGGCCGAATTGTTGCCCAACGCCCACATCAGATCCAAACCAGAAGGGCCACGTTCTTCCATCGCGTCCATGCACTCCAAGTTTGAGGGACACTACTCGAGCTTGGGGACACCCGCTTTGGCGTTAGACATTTGCTCGCGAGTCGCCCTCTAAACCCCAGCATGCATCGCTTCAGCCCCTTGATCGGTAGCCTTCCAACGATGTCCTTCTTTGACAAGCGCCTGCACGTCCGAAATAGTCATCGTAACTCCTCTGACAAGGCATGCAGGGTCGCACGCCTCTCAGCCATTCCAATATGTTGTTGGCGTCCAGGCAGCCCACCACATGCAGCACGCATCGGGTACCCGTTTTGCGACTTCTCCACTGTTGCCCATCAACATCTGCGCAGCTCAGGAAATGAGGACGGCTTGACCGACCCATCAATAAACAATCACCTTCAAGCATTTTCGCACTCCCAGTTGCCCCACACACGCGCAGGTAACTGTTCACCTTGCATCTCGGGCATGGCTGGAAACTGCGGCAACCACTCACACATCGAAGGTCTCCAGCGCGACCGTTCTCTGTATTGCTAAGATGCAGGAGGTTGCTCATATAATTTTTGACGACGGTAACTGACGTCAATCCCCAACCAACATGAACCAACGACAAGTATTCAACAGCCAAACGTCATCTCGCACTTTGCCAACTACTAGTAGCCCCTCTGCTGATCATGCTTCGCCAAGCTCTTTCGACCTCTCTAAGCCCAAGTCTTCTACTCGCAGATCACTTTGGTCAGCGCAAACGTGGGGGCGATCGTAGGGTCGAGCACCAGGTTGTAGTGCACATCCTTTTGCGTGGCGGGGTACAGCGTGATGCTTGCCCCTCGACCAGGATGCCCAGCCATGCGAGCCGCCAGACTTCGCAACCTTCGCAGTTCAGCATCCCAAATCCCACTGACCATCGAACCATACCCGACCCAATTTTACTAACCCTGTTCGCCATAGTGCCGTGATCCTGAGTCCGATTGTGCTCCTGATTTGTAGCACTCTCTTCAACCGGTGCTTTAACATCAAGTGTCTCTTTTTGCTTGCTCCTTGCGCACAACTGTGCCTTGCAACTCATGCCCAAGATTGCGCATATTCGGCTGTTCAGGTATGTTGCAAAGCTCCGTGGCCTCAGTCGATGCCTTGGCGCCGTCAGCGAACGTAAACACAAAGCCTGATTCGTTTGCTTGTATTGGCAAACCCAGTTCGCGCCCATCATGAATGAAACCTTTGGAGCTCCTTCCAAAGGGAGGAAACTTTTACAATATCGATGCCTATCCACCGCGCCGATGTATCATCCACTAGCCCCCATCGGTATCATTCCAGCGAGCCTAAGCGCCTTGGCGGTGAGGACCGTGAGCAGCCTGGCGCTATGACTGCAGCCAGCCACAGTACCTGGATGTGAGCGAAAGCTAACCGACAAGGGCGAGCGCGCTTTGAGAATGCTCGGCATCATATGGTATCGGGGCACCATCCACGTTAACCGCCTCGGAACATTCATCAACCGACTTTGCTATATAAGTGCCTCCGGTGATGCGCTGTCAAACGCCTTCCATGCATTCGACAATGTCGCAGTGGAGTGATTGCCCATCAGCGCCGCCGCCTCTGCCGCCAAATTATGATGAAATGCTGACGCGCTTGACGACCTGCCTGCGCCTCCTGCCCCCCAGGTGAACAGGTAGGTCGTTCTCGCGCAACCGCTGCCTCGGAATCGCGCTCCGAGCCTGCGGTTGTATCCTGATGGCATTGTACCTGGCCCAATGAGCCGACTCCTTCCCTTTGATTTTGGTTGTCGCACTAACATTCTAAGGATTCTCTGCTCGGGCCAGTACCCTAGCTGCTCACACTTGCTGTGCATCGCGCTCAGCACCTCCAACCAAGCATCACGAACGTGCCAACAAGCCTTTGGTGCAATTCCGCTTTGACCAATGGCCATGCGACTAGGGCACTCGAGGATTGCCTGCCTCGAGAAGCCGACCGACATCACTGGCAATGACTCCCACGGCTGCATATGATCTGGCGGCTCCAGCCTAGCGTAATCATGATGCTCCAAGACCAAATTCCATTTGGCAAACTCTCGGTCCACCATCTTGTACGGCTGGGCCTGGTTCATCGTTTTGACCATTGATCTGCGATCAGGAACTTTCGCCAGCTTTTGGGCGGGTCCAGCGCCTCTCGAGAGGCTCTTGTCCGCCCTCTGCCCTTGATGGCATCCTGATCCTCGATGTCAGCCTTCTTGATGGTGGCCTCTATCATGCCATTGCAGTCCTCTCTCAGAAGCAAGGAGCATCTCTGATTGAAAGAAACTTACCGTCGTCGCGTCAAGATGGCGATTAACTCCTTGACAGATCACAGCGTTCTGCAGAACAGATCGCCACACCAGCTTTGCAAGTGGTTCACATTGCGCCTGTGGCAGCCCACATTCCAAGTTGGCCGCCGATGCCAATTGTCCGCACTTTGCTAAGTGCGCCTTGACCGCTTCCACGCGTGCGCGGACTCCGATAAGTAAGTGCGTTTACGCGGCGGCTTCCAAGTTAATGTCTCCAGTTCAAACTTTTCAGCACGCCCGACATGTTGTTTCCTGGCCTTGCCACGGTCGCCCCAAGGATCGGCGAGGTCCAGCTCGACCTCCGCAAGCATCACATCCGAAGCTGCCACTAAGCTCTGTTGGCCATGTGCCGCATCCACAGCTTGTGCAACCAACTGTCAGCTCCTGCTTCCCAGGAGCGTGGCACATTCAACCGATGCCTCTGCAGTAAAGCCCGCTGGCTTCATCAGCTGTCGTGCCCATGCGCACGTGTCCTGCACCCGTACGTGCATCCGAGCAGCGTTGTTGGCACAGATGTCCGTGCCGACCTCCAGCTCGATTTTTCTCAGTTCAGCACCAGGACTATTGCACACCATCGGGTAGTCGATGATCTTGCCAAGCGCTCCCTTGTCGCGTGTGGGTGCATTCGTTTGCCGATAATGACCTTTCCTCGAATTGCGCCAATCGTCTTCCGATGGCTGCGGCTCGATGTTCCAATTTCCGATCACTACCCAATCCTTTCCAAGGAACGTGAGTATCGAGCAGTACTTCAGGATTGACGCCAGCATCTCCAACTTGCGGTCACTCCAGCCTTCGGACGCGTGGAGGTAGACGATCAGGAAGACACTGCTTTGGGGAACTCCCCAATGCACGTGCCCCACCACAACCCGAAACTGTTCAAGCTCTATTTGCGAGTGGAAAGGCGTTTCCGAGATCCTGATGTTGGAGCGAGCCAAGATCGCCATACTTCCCCTCCATGCGGTCCACCACCATCACATACTTCCGAATCACCCATAATTCCGTGATGTCCGACGTCCGCCATTTGCTTACGTATGTCTGCTACTTTGTCGCTTGCACAAAGCTGCTCGTGCACCGCGAAGACCTTTACCAGCGGCTCCTAAGCCAGTAATCCCACCAACGAGAACGCACGAGAACACACCAGAGCAGTTGATTGCGGCCACGTATCCTTCGACATCAAGCATCATTCCTTCAACCGTTGGTGGCTGCACCATCTCCTCCAAATCTATCGTGTGCCCGATGCGCAACAACTTGCTTGCCATACTCACCTGCCGCAGTCCGTCGCGACCCAAACTAGCACTCCAGGTTCGTGCCACACCTTAGGACATTGCCGTACATGAGTCGCATACGATCCACCAACAACATGCCCACGCCTCTGTCAAACTCGTCGCCGTCAAACTTCATGGGCACGGTCGCGCAGCAGATTTCTGAACATAGCGAGAATGTCATCAAGCTGCCTCCAATGTTCCCTCATTATAATCTCCCGCTCTTCGTCATTGCAGGTCTGCAAGAAGGCGTAGTACTGATGTCGATCCACTCTCGCCCGATCCCAGGCCAGAGCACAAATTTCAGCAATCAGCTGAGGAGTCATCTGTCTACGACGTCTCTTATCGATCTCTCTCAACAGGTCCACTCGCCCAGGGTGATCAAGATGCCGAGTAAGAAACGCCACGCACCATTCTTGCAGCGACGCTGGTTCTTAGACTTGCTCGCTCCGCACTGCCCAGGTCCACCTCGCTGCGCACGTGTACAGGCCGCAATCGAGCTCGACCACATGCGTAACCGTACCAGGTTGATTGCACATCGCCTGCTTCGCCCCAGTCAAGACAATATCACCAGAGTCCGTGTCCAACGCCTTCTCTTGCCCAAACCCCTGGGCAACCAGGGGGTCACACATCGTCATCACCATCTGGATAGCATATATATATATATATATGTATATGTCTATGTCTATGTATATGTATATGTATATGTATAGGTACAGGTATAGGTACAGGCATATGTATATATATATATATATATCTATCTATATATATGTATATATATGTAAACTGCCGCAAAAGCTTAGGAAGGCTCCAACCAGTGCCTCGGCTGTCCCTCGCTGCACTGAAGAGAGCATTCGCCGACTGCCGAAAAGCATCGTCGTCCAGAGCCGTAGTGCTAACACCAACACGAGTGATACAGGCAACCCGCATAGTAAGGATGGGCAACCTTCGCCAGGGTTCCCTTGCATCCTTGCCTCCTCGGTGCATCCTTGGCCGCTTTCGCTGGCCGCGCCCCGCTCGAGAAGCTTCGAAACGGCCCTCCAAGGCCCTGGCGTCCTTATGATACGTGTCGACTGTATTCTCACGCGGCACAGCAACCCCAGCGACTTCCAGCCGATGTGCGCTCACCTGGTCAGGCAGGTGCCACCACCTCCCCGAATTGGTATGCAGGAAGTTCTTCCGCCGCAGCTTCCGCGCCGGGGAGCCGCTCCCCCGTGATATGCCGAAGCCGCTTTATGGTACGGGCTGCCAACGCTGCCGTCAGATCTCTGTCCAGCTGGACTTTGGCCAGCGCGTCAGGAGGTCAGGGGCAACGTCAGGGGGGGATAGGCTCAGGGGCAACGACATGGGGTAGGTTTTCGGACGTTTTCGTCGGTTCATGGTGGTTTTCCAGCCTCGGGGTGCGTTCCAGCAGCTGCGCCTCGCCGAGGGCATTAAATCGTCCCGAACGGCCGCCATAGGCCCCAATTATAGCCCGAAAACCACCAGGGGACGACACATCATTGCCTTTGAGCAAGTGTTCCAACGCGTCGACAGTGAAGCCTTTCCCGGCAGAAGTGCCTGCTTCGTTGCCATCTTTGCCGCTCACGAGCGGCCTCACAAATTCGGGATGCCGAATCACGCCCGAGTTCTGAAACGTGCGTCTCCTCAATGGCGATCTCCTCCTGCAAGCGCGCCACCTCCTGCTTACGCCCTTGAAGCTTCTTATCAGCTTTGCCAATATTGTCTTCCATGACCGCACATTGTTTTGACAAGTCAGCAAGCTGTAGCCCGATAGACTTGCTGGCCCCTTCGCTTCGCATGCAGGGCTTCCTGCTGCTTGGCCAAGCCATCACGCACCGCTCGCATCTTAAGCACTTGCTGCACCAGAGCTGCATACCTCTTTTTTAGCTTAGGCTCGACCTCCTCGATCTGCTGCTGCAGCCCACTCTCGACATTCGAGCCGCCGCTATCGTCGCCCGGTATACTTGCAATCTTTGCAGTGCCAGTCTGCCCGCAGCTTTCCTGGTCCTGCATCTTTGACTGCCCCTATCCAGCTGGTTCACTGCTGCCGACCGGACGAGCACCCAGAAACGATATCTTTGTTTGCCGTTGCGCCGTGCCGCGTGAAAAAAGGGAATGGGCACAGCCCGTTACAGTATGGAAACGGTGGGGCCGCTCGTCCCCTTGCCGCGCTCAAGTCCTGATCGATGCCTTCGGACTCGAGCCCAAATGGCTACGGCTCCCTTCCCTCCTCCGCCTCCGCCATTTGCTCCTCCTCCCGTGTCTCGATCGAGAACGCAGCTCGAGGTTCGTTGTTGATATTCCCGTCGGTAACTCCGCGGGTGCCCCAGCTCCGAGGGTCAGGCCTCCCCCCCCCAGCAGCCACACGGTAGGTTTGCGTCGTGTCGACCAGCGGCGACCCCAGCGCGGGCGTTCAAGGTTGAACGCCGCCGGCGACCCAGAATCGATCGATGTTGAACGATCGGACGTTGCGGCAGCGGCCGATCGTTCAAGGTTGAACGATCCCTGCGGTGTCAAAAACCAACGCCGGGGTCGACACGACACGAACCTGCCGTACCTGGGCCACCAGTCCACACTCGCCTGGCGCCCTGCCACTGGCAGCATCCGGCCTCTGTCTCCCTTGGTAGCCAGCGCGTGGATCAGGCAGGTGATGCGTCTCACGGGCAGGGCCGGCCGGGGCCAGGGCGAGGATACATCCGTTCCAGACGCGTTCCGGAACGCACTCAGAGCTTGCCGGAACGCGCTGAGAAGGCCGCGGCGGCCGAGACATCCTCCGGAGCCGCAGGATCTCTCACCTGATGGCATGCTCGTCCTGGCTCTGTCTTGCAAGGGGGCGGACGGGCACAGCTGAGGTGGTCCCAGCTCGCTCTGTCGCCAGCGTTCGAGCAAAGGTAGACGGGTCAGAGTCGGTCGGGGCGCCCCCTTCGTCCCAGCGGCCCTCCCTCCGAGGCCCGAGACTGTGCGTCTGTCCGCTGCCTGGGGAGCCAGTTCCCCAGGACCCCAGCAGGCAGTGGACATCGGATACGGTCGGACCGAGGTATTAGATCGAGGTCGGTTCGGGGAGGTTGCCCCAATGTTCTTCGTGGTTGTTGCATGCTCTTGTGCATCCCGGGGAGGGCACCCTTGGATGTCCTGTGTGCTTTGCCCGGCGGAGGGTCTCACTGTCTTGCAGGATGTCCTTCTATCCTTGGTCCAGCTGTATGCCCAGCACCCCCAGGAGCAGCCCACAGAGATCCCCACGACCACCGCCTCCTGGGGTCCTGGGCCACGTCGGTCCCCGAGGCGCTGGCTGCGCACGAGAGTTCGGCAGCCTCCCGCAGCCCCTCGGCGCCCCCGGACCTGCACCGACCTGACTTGCCGGACCTGCCCCGCCCTGCCCCGGACCTGCCCCAGACCCACCTTGTCCTAGGCCCCCCCGCTCCTCCTCCTCCCCCTCCTCCTCCTCCTCCTCCTCCTCCCCCTCCTCTTCCTCCTCCTCCTCCTCCTCCTCCTCCTCCTCCTCTTCCTCCTCCTCCCCCTCCTCTTCCTCCTCCTCCTCCTCCTCCTCCTCCTCCTCCTCATTCCTCCTTCTGTTCCTATTCCCTTCCTCCTCCTCCTTTCCTCCCTCCTCCTCCTCCGATTATTCCTCCTCCTCCTCCTCCTCCTCCTCCTCCTCCTCCTCCTCCTCGTCCGCGTGTTCCTTACCTTCCTCCCCGGACATCTGACGCCGCGATTTTTCACGACGTGGTTCCCGGGAGGCCTGGGCCCCTTTCTGGGAGCAGGTGCTTCCGTCTGGGCAGTTCGGGAGGGCCCTGGGGCCCGGCAGGGCCCCCCCGAGGCCGAACTCTTGGCCGACTATTGGCCGCCGCGGAGTTTCTTCACGACGCGAGAACGGTTCCCGCCGCCACTACCACAGGGAGGAGAGGAGGAGGAGGAGGAGGAGGAGGAGGAGGAGGAGGAGGAGGCGGAGGAGGAGGAGGAGGAGGAGGAACAGGAATAGGAATAGGAACAGGAATAGGAATGGGAATAGGAATAGGAATGGTAATAGAAATAGGAGTAGGAGTAGGATTAGGATTAGGAGCAGGAACAGGAACAGGAATAGGATTAGGAATAGGCAATACGAAATAGGAATAGGAATAGGAGGAGGAGGAGGAGGAGGAGGAGGAGGAGGAGGAGGAGGAGGAGGCCCATCGGAGATGTCGGCGTCGCCCCGGCCCGCCCCAGGACGAGATGAAGAGGCGCATCCGCTACGAGGCGGGCAGGGCCCGCGCCTCGGCTGCGGGGCGGCTCGTGCGCGCGTGCCCGCTCCCCGGGCCGGGCGCTGCCAGACGGGCGGCCCTGCCCCGGGGGCGCCCGCAGAATCTCCAGGGAGGCCGTGCCCTATACCGGGAGCCGGGAGGGCTCAAAAAGCAAGCGCCACGACCTCGACACCTACATTCCAGTCGAGACTGTCAGCAGACGAGATTGTTCTGCAGCCCTATATGGAAGCCCCAGGCCCGAAACCCTAAGTGCAGATCTGGAGGACCATTTGTAAGCGCTCTGGAGGGCCAGGGAGGAGGGTGGCCCCAGAGGGGCTCGCTGCCGCTCTAACTGGCTGGATGCTGTCGGCGCTGGTGCGGGATGGTCAACGTCGCTGAGGGCGTCCCCATTCAGATTTTCCTGGAGGGCTGACCAAAATGGTGGCAGGACCTTGACATCGAAGTTCCAGCCGAGATTTTTCCAGTCCAGATAGGTCTGCGGGTACGGAGTGCTATTTTTTAGCACTCGGGGAGGTCGGGGTCGGATTTCCAGGGAGGCCCTTCTGCGGCCTGCAGGGCGCTGCTCCGCCGAGACCCAGTGGAACCCTGAGGTCTTCCCGTCACTCTCCTGGGCTGGGTGCTGCCAGGGGGGGGGGCCCTGGCGCGAGGGCGTCGCCGTCGCCGTCGACGCCGCCGTTGACGCCGCCGCCGACGCCGCCGCCGCCGCCGCGGTCCTCGCAGAGGGCGCGGCGCGGCCGCAGCCCAGGAGGCGCGCGGGACCACGCGGAGCCGCACTCGGTCGGTGCCCGGGCGCGCGCCTCTCGCGCGGTTTGGGGCTCGGCTGGCGAAGCGGCCGCGGGCACACCAGTCAGTCGGCCTGCCTGCCAGGCGGCGTGGCGAGGGCCGTGCGAGGGCCGGCGGTGACGCGTGGCCGCGCGTCTTGCCGGCACCCTGCGCTGGCCCGCCGCACGCGCCCCCAGGCGGTTGGCCTCCGCATGCTCCGCATGTGGGTCCAGCCGCGCGCGAGTGTGTGTGTGTGTGTCTCCACGCTGCGTGATCTGGGCCAGCCGCGCGTGTCTCTTCGCTCGATGTTCTACGCCGCGCCGCCGCCCGCGTGGCCGCGACGCTTAACGTGTGCGTGTGTGTATTTGCAGTGTCTGTGTGTGTGTGTGTGAGTGTGTGTGTGTGTGAGTGTGTGTGTGTGTGTGTGTGCGTGCGTGTGTTTGTGGTGTGTGTGTGTGTGTGTATGTGCGTGTGCGTGCGCGCGCGCGTCTCGTTCCCGAAGCGTGTCCCAGCCTGGCGCTTTGCGACGGTGCCGTCACCTCGCCGCCGGAGGAACAAGTGTGTGTGTGTGTGTCTCTGGTTCTCTACAGGTGAAGGTGAATACTGTGCTCCCTCGCCGGGACGCGTGAGTTCCCGGCCGCGGGTGTGGCCCCGGCGGCGTTCGGGTGCCCGTCCGTCTCTTTGACTGGCTCTGCCGTGTCGCTGCGCGCGCGGCCGCGACGGCCATGATCATCGCTGCCTCCCCCGAAGTGGTTTCCGGGGCCCGTGGCAATGGGATGGCCAAGGACGAGCGGCGGGGATTTACACCCGTTTCGCCTGTGGGGGTGTCGATCTTCGGGTGCATCGGCACCCATTGGCCACGGGCGCCAGACTGCACCCATATCCACTGCTGGTTTATCCGAAGACCGAGCCCCCAGGCAACGGTGATGGATCACCCTATGAGGCTTGAGGCACGCCTTGCGCTGGCCCTCTCAGCTTCAGAATGGAGTGTGTGTCCGCCCGACTCCTCCTCCTCTGTTCCCGTGACCGTGGAGTAGTGTAGTAGAGTGGAATCTAATAGGACGAACTGGTGGGGTCAATGGGCAATGGCGGAGGCTCTCTGGCGCCACCCTCTCGCAATTGCGTGTGTGCAAGATTGAGTTGCACCGCTCATGTTGGAGTTAGAGAAAGAGGCTCCCGTGGTCGGCTGAGCCCCGCAAGGGGAACAGAAATCAACGGGGAAAGGGGATGATAATGGTGGCGATGATGATGAGGATGATGCTGATGATGCTGATGATGATGATGATGAGGATTCTGATGATTATGGTGATGATGATGGTGATGGTGATGATGCTGATGCTGATGCTGATGCTGCTGCTGATGATGATGCTGCTGCTGATGATGATGATGATGATGATGATGATGTACATGCTGATGATGACGGCGGTCGAGTGATGTCTGCGATGATGATGGTGGAGATGATGATGGTGGTGGCGATGATGGTGCTGATGATCCTGGTGACACCAAGGGTGCTGCGCCGCCGGGCCGTCGCTAGCGCCAGCTGCCTCGCCGCCCCCATCCCCAAGCCCCCCCGCCCGCTACAGCTATTGGATGTCGAGCATTGCGGATCCATACCAAACGTGGCTTGGCAGCGCCGCTCCCGACGCCGGGGCGTTTTGGTGGGACCCTGGCCCGCCCCCCGACGTGCGTCGCGGCGCCTCCCTGCCGTGGCCGCTCAGCGGGACATGTTTGGCGATGTGACATGCAATTTGTTCTCCTTCCTGGAGTTTAAGGATGTGTACTGCCATCCCCAGGTGCTGCATTGCGCAGGGGGTCGCCGATCCCCCTGCATATACTGCGCCCCACGATGTGACCCGCCCAGAAATCTAAGCGAGAGGGGGGGATCAGGAAACCCTGCGGACTGCAGCGTTCAGGGATGAGAACGCCGAGTAGGACTTGTACTTCAGGCAGAACTCTGGATTATCAGTCCTCCTTGCTCCACTTCCACCGGTCCTTTCCCCTCGTCCCTTTCGCGCTGTCCACCCTTCCTTTGAAGGCGCGGCTGCAGCCGGGCGCCCCCCGCTGGTATTCTTCTGAGCGGCGCCTTTTTCTCCCCCCCTCCCTTTCAGACGCTGCAGACGACGACAGGGGAATTGCGGGGTGGTTTGCAAGGGCAGGGGGCGGGGGGGGCGACAACGACGACCCCGAAGACGACCGCCCCTCCCCGCCGCGCACCGCCGCGCCGCCGCGTGCGCGACTCTAGCCGTGGCTGTCTCGCTAGATTACGAGTGGCGCGGTGGAAGTGTT
>CAUYUJ010000881.1:40000-42380 GCA_963575745.1 Prorocentrum cordatum
CTTCCCTCCTCTCCCCTCCTCCCCTCCTCCCCTCCTTTCCCTCCCTTTTCTCTTCCCTCCTCCATCCATCCTCCTCTCCTCCTCCCTGCCTTCGCCCCTTTGTCTCGCTCTTCCGGGTGTGCGCCGCAAGCAGGTGACCTGCGAGTGGAGCGCTTGCGAGAGGGGAGATACCAAATCGCTCCCTGCTTCTCCCCCCTTCTTCCCCATCCTGCCGCGAGGGGTGGGCCCAAGGGACCCGGCCTCCTGGACCCTTCAGCCAAAATGGCCACGGAGGGTCGAGGAGGAGGAGGAGGAGCAGGAGGAGGAGGAGGAGGAGCAGGAGGAGGAGGAGCAGGAGGAGGAAGAGGAGGAGGAGGAGAAGGAGGAGGAGGAGGAGGAGGAGGTGGAGGGTCGAGACAACAAGACCCTGACCATCCCTCCCTCCTTCCCCGATTCCTCCGAGGAGGAGGGGATCGGCGCGCCCCCCGCGGGCGCCGCCACCGAGGTCACGTCCCGCAGGCCGCCCGAGAGCCGGGGGAGGAGGACTGGCAGGAACAAGCCGGTGACGCGTGCCATCCTCGTCCCTCCTCGTCGTCCCTTGTCGTTCTTCCCCGTGCCTCGTCGTCCCTGGTTGTCCCTCCTCGTCCTCCCTCTTCGTTCGCCCTCCCCCCCACGTCACCGTCGTCGTCATCATCCTCCACCGCCATTCTGTGTTGTTTTGTGGCTGCTCGTTCTGTGTTGTTCTTTTCAGGGCGGAACTCACGTTACTCCGTCAAGCCCCTTCCCCTTCGTAGCGGTAACAGCCGCTCGCAGGCATGTTGTGGTGCTCGCAGGCTATCGTTGTGCTCATTCTTTGCAGCTCCCTGCGATTATGCTGGGACATTCTGCAGTTCCCATGGGATCATGTTGCCAGCATGTAGAAGTGGAGGCGTTGTTTTGGGAATCTATGTTTGCCAGCGTTGAACGCAATTTTATGCGTTGCAATTTTGTTGGTGCAATCGATGTGGTGCCATCCAGGTGGTGCAATCCATGTCATGTGGTGCAATCCATGATGCGCCAAGCGATACCAAGCAACGCAAAGCAACGCAAAGCAGAGGACAACAATGCAATTCGATACAAAGCAATGCAAAGTGGTTCAAGTCGGTGTAAAGCATTGACACCCTCCAATGGATCATTCCTGGGCCTCAGGGGAGGGTGGCGGTGTATGAATCACCACTGGGAGCCAGCGATTTTATACATCGCCGCCCTCCCTCAAGATACATGCAAAAATCGTCGGAGGATGTTTGTGTACGTATGTTTACGTGGTGTACAATGCAACTCAATGCCAAGCACTACTAAGCAATGCGATTGCAATGCAATGCGATCCAGCGGCGACGGCGGCGACAGGTGGCGACGGGTGGCGACGAGCCAGCCAGACTGGCATTGGGGCTCAGCTACCAGCAGCGACGGCGGCGGCGACCGGCGGTGACGGGCGGCGGCGGCGGCGGAGATGGGCGGCAACTGGCAGCGGCGAGCCAGCTGGACTGGCACTCCGGCTCATTTACCAGAGGCGACGGACGCGGCGACGGGCGGCGACGAGCTGGCTGGCACCCAGGCCCAGATACTTGCGGCGACGGGCGGCGACGAGCTGGCAGGAACGGCACCCAGGCTCAGTTCCTTAGAGAGAGCGCGTTTCACGGGCGCTTGCCTTGGGAACAATCGGCGGCGCGTTTCGAACCGGGGGTTGGGCCCCCCCGCCCCAACACTCGGCGCCGTCCATCAGAACCAGGGGGATCCCCCTCCCCCCTAACCCCACCCCCTCCCGAACCCACCCCGCTCCCAAAGGGGGGGGTGTTCCACAACCTCTCCCCCCCGCGCCCGGCGCCGGCGCTGGCGCTGGCGGCGGCCAGCAGCGCCGACGGCGGGGACGCAGCGACGATTACCAGAGAGGGCCCAGGGAGGGGGGGGGTCCAACCCGCGATGGGTTCAGATCACAACCGGTCGCGTGAGATCACAACCGGACGGTTCAGATCACAACCGTCCAAAGCACCAGGCACGGTCAGATCACAACCGAGGAGAAAGCACAAACAGAAAACATATTGAAGTGATATCATACTTGTGTAGTGCAAACTGAAATTGCAATGAACACCCTAGAGGAACAGATCCACGCGTGTGCTATTGCGGTTGGGATTTCGCGCGTCTTTTACTGGATCGTGGTAGTAGTAGCAGTAGCAATAGTAGTAGTAGTAGTAGTAGTAGTAGTAGTAGTAGTAGTAGTAGTAGTAGTAGTAGTAGTAGTAGTAGTAGTAGTAGTAGTAGTAGTCGTAGTAGTAGTAGTAGTAGTAGTAGTAGTAGTAGTAGTAGTAGTAGTAGTAGTAGTAGTAGTAGTAGTAGTAGTAGTAGTAATCGTAGTAGTAGTAGT
>CAUYUJ010000881.1:42480-47480 GCA_963575745.1 Prorocentrum cordatum
TTTTGAACAACCATGGTGGCCGTTTGCCAATCAAGATCAAAGCGGCCCCCGAAGGTATGGTCGTACCAGTCAAGAATGTGTTGATGACCGTGGTAAACACAGATCCGAAATGCTTCTGGCTGACGAATTACTTGGAGACCTTGCTAGTTCAGGTTTGGTACCCCATGACTGTAGCAACGCAGTCTCGAGAACAGAAGAAGATCATTATTGATTACCTGCTCAAAACTGGAACGGATCTCAAGAATATGCCCAACGAGTTACCGGCACCGCTAAAGCTGATCAGCGTTGGTTACCAGCTCAACGACTTCGGCTGCCGAGGTGTCTCCTCCATGGAAACGGCTGCGATCGGTGGCGCGGGGCACTTAGTAAATTTTGCAGGCAGTGACACAATGCCAGGTCTCTGCATGGCAATCGACTACTACAAGCAACCATTAGCAGCATGCATCGGGACTTCTGTTCCAGCGGCTGAGCACTCGACGATCACCAGTTGGGGGCGGGATGGCGAGAAGGATGCTTTCAAGAATATGTTGACGCAGTACCCGGAGGGCATCGTCGCTGTGGTCTCGGATTCATACAACATCTACGATGCTTGCGAGAAGCTCTGGGGCAAAGAACTCAAGGACATTGTGGCGAGCCGCAAGGCACCTCCAGGCAAGCTCGTTGTCCGCCCTGATTCTGGTGATCCGAAGAAAATCGTGGTGGAAGTCCTCGACAGGCTTGCCAAAAACTTCCCCCCTACAAAGAATGCCGCAGGCTTCAAGGAGCTGCCGCCTTACATTCGCGTCATCCAGGGCGACGGTATCTCAATTGAGTCCTTGCGTGATATCCTGGAGAACATGACAAAGCACAAATGGGCGGCCACAAACGTCTGCTTTGGCTCTGGCGGCGCTCTGCTCCAGAAGATGGACCGCGACACGCAGAAGTGCGCGTTCAAGTGCTGCGAGATCATCGTCGATGGCAAGCCACGCCCGGTGTACAAGGATCCCGTAACCGATCAGGGGAAGAAGTCCAAACAGGGCAGGCTGAAGCTAGTCCGTCAGAATGGCAAGATCACTACGCTGACTGATGGGCAGGGCGCGGAGGAAGATGACCTGCTCGTGGAGGTGTTCTGCAATGGTAAAGTGACGAAGACGTTCGACTTCGGCGCGGTCCGCACTGAAGCTGAGAAAGGCATGGTTGTCCCAATCTTCGATGTGAAGATGTAGAGCAGCCCTCCAACATCGAAGACGTGATTGTATACGTTCTTGCCTCCTCCTGTTTGCGGAGCCAGTGCAGTGGGGGCGTTGGGCCACAGGCGTCCTCGTCACCACTCTCCCAGCTCGGCTCGGGCGCCCCCCGAGCGTGAATGGGGCCTCCCCCGGCTGCACGAGGCAGCAGGCCCACAGAGCGTGTATTGGTTTCCACCTCCTCCTGCTCTTCCGAACGATGGCTGCTCGTCCGCCTCCCCCTCTCCGCTGACTTTGGCTGTTTGACCCCCCTGCCCACGGCCGGGAGGCAATGGAGGGTCGGGCGCTCTTGCCTCGACTCTGCGGGGCGCGCGAAGCCGCGCCCGCAGGCGCAAGCGCGTCATTTTGCGAACTGGCCCGTCAGCAGCTGCCTCAAGGGACGGCCTCTCATCAGTTGGGAAGCAGGTGGTTTTCTCGCACATACATAAGCAAACCTTGCGGAGTGGGTCGGGCGGTCCTCGACTGGCCGCCCGACTGCACACACTTCGGATTTCCCCCGACCGTGCGGAAAAAACTGTGATCTTGCAGCCTATGCATTGCAACCTAGGTGGTGCGAGCAATGTGGTGGCATCCAGGTGCTGCAATCTATGCGGCGAGAAGAAGCAATGCAAAGCAATGAGAACCGATGTAAAGTGATGCGGCACGACGTTAAGCAATGCAAAGCAATGCACAGCGATTCAGAACATGTGAAAGCAAAACAACGTAGCGCAAGGCTTCGCAAAGCAATGCGCAGCAATTCCACCGCAATGCAACTTAACGCATACCGGTGAAACGCAATGTAAAGTAATGACGCGCACACAACGCACATACATACAAGTCAATGAAAAGTTCTGCACAGAAGTGCAACGCCATGCCAAGCAATGTAAAGCAATGCAAAGCAATGCGAAACAATCAACTGCAATGCAACGCATGACATGGCGATGCAAAGCCATGTGAGGCAGTGCGGTTCAATTCGAGTGCAAAGTAGTGCGGTTGTAACGCAATGAAGCACATGAATGCGAAGCAACGCAAAGCAATGCAAAGCAATGCGTAGCAACGCAGTGTACTGCAACGTCACGAAAAACAGCGTAAAGCGATGCAACGCAATACAAAGCAATGCAAAACAGTGCAAATGAATGCAGACCATGTCAAAGCAATGCAACGCAATGCGATGCAATGCAAGTTAATGCAAAGCAATGCGAAGCAATGCAAAGCAATGCGACGCAATGCAAATCAGTGCACAAACATACAAAACCAATACCTATACGAACACCCTTCTGGTGAGAAGGAGGTTGTGTGGGGGGGGAGAGGGGGGGAACCAACATCTGACTCAATCGATCTCACTATCGATCTCACTCAACGGGACACCACGGGACACCACGAGACATTTGTCGATCTCACGATCAATCTCACTATCGATCTCACTCAACGGGACACCACGGGACACCACGGGCCACCACGGGACACCACGGGACACCGCGGGACACCTTTTTTTTCTACCTCTTTTTTCTTTTTTTATTTTCCCTTTTTTTTTCTTTTTTTCTTTTTTCTGTCTCTTTTTCTTTTTTTCCTTTCTCTTTTTTATTCTTTTCTTTTCTATTTTTTTTTTTTTTTTCTTTTTCGTTGTTGTTTTTATTTTTTTTTTTTCTTTGTTTCTGTTCTGCTTTTTTTTTTGAGTCGCTCTGTTATCCATTTTCTTTTCGATCTCACTACCAGTCTCACTTTCTTTATTTTTCTTGTTATCGATCTCACTATCGATCTCGCTCAACGGGACACCACGGGACACCATGGGACACTACGGGACACCTGTCGATCTCACTATTGATTTCACTATCGATCTCACTTTTTGGGACACCACGGGACACCACGGGACACCTATGGGGCACCAAATCGATCTCAGTATCGATCTCATTATCGATCTCACTATCGATCTAACTCACCGGGACACCCTGGGACACCCTGGGACACCACGGGACACGTTGATCTCACTATCGATCTCATTATCGATTTCACTTTTTGGTTTGGGACATCACGGGACACCATGGGGCATCTCGGGGCACCACATCGATCTCAGTATCGATCTCAGTATCGATATCACTATCGGGACACCACGGGACACCGCGGGGCACCGAGGGCCACCGCCGAACGGGCGGGGGAGAATCATTTGTCTTGATTTCGCTCTAGCAACGGCGGACACCACGGGACACCGCGGGACACCACGGGACACCGCGGGACACCGCGAGCCACCGCCGGACGGAGGAGAATCAACTTCGCCCTGGCAACGGCGGACACCACGGGACACCACGGGACACTGCGGGACACCGAGGGCCACCGCCGGACGGAGGAGAATCATTTGTCGTGACTTCGCCCCGGCAACGGCGTCGTTCATTCCACCACGGGACACCACAGGACACCGCGGAACACCGAGGGCCACCGCCTGACGGAGGATAATCATTTGTCTTGACTTCGCCCTAGCAACGGCGGGTTCAGTCCTCTCGCGCGCCCACGCAGCTTCGCCTCGCCCGCGCGCACGACACGCACGAAACGAAGCGATTTCCCGTTTGGGGGTCTCCGTCCCACTGCGATCTCACCCCTCAACCTCCGGCAACGCAAACCGGGGCGCCGTTGAGGCGGCGATGGTGGCGACGAGGCGGCGGCGGCCACATGGCGGCCAGAGCGGTCTGCAGCCCCAGCCAGAGCGGCCCGTAGGCCCAGGCGACGGGCGACGACGGGCGGCGTCGCGGCGGCGACATGGCGGCCAGAGCGGCCCGCAGGCCCAGGCGGCGGGCGGCAACGAGGCGGCGACGGCGGCCACACGGCGGCCACGGCGGTCCGTAGGCCCAGGCGACGGGCTGCGACGGGCTGCGACGGGCCTCGACGACGGCGGCGGGATGGCGGCCAGAGCGGCCCACAGGTCCAGGCGACGGGCGGCGACGAGGCGGCGACGGCGACACCATGGCGGCCAGAGCAGCCCGCAGGCCCAGTTTCTGAGCAGAGACGTGTTATCTCCTAACGATCTGTAAGTGTATATCAGAGTGAGGGGGTCGACGGTCATGCACTGTCCCTGGGTGCGTGTCTGAAATGGGGTTCCGCGGTGCGGTTTGTTGTTGCGTTGCGTTGTTGTCGTCGTCCTCGTCCGCGACCCGCCCGTGACACACCCGCGGCCCACCCCGCGACCACCCCGCGACCCACCTCGCGACCCACCCTGCGACCCACCCGCGATCCAGCCGCGACCCACCCGCGTTGCCTTGACGAAAAATTCGTCGCCTCCTGCGGGCTCGTTTTTTTTGTTTGTTGTTGAACATTATTAATTCTAAAGAATAATTATTGTTGGGGCCCCTGGTGCACGGCCCCCCTGCGCCGCCTAGGCCGCAGCTACATTTTCATCATTTTCGTGAGGAAGCCTCAGGTTATTCGATGTGATCAAGATCCGGTTGTTTTGTTCCCCCCCGCTTTCCCTTGCAAAAAACACTATAAAATGACATTTCTTGTTCTAATATAATCAAATTTCAAGAATCCCTTGCAAAAATAAGGTAAAGTGGACATTCGCGCGCGCAAGACGAAATCCTTCCAAAACCTTAGTGTTCGCAGCGATTTTAACATAAAAACATCAAAAAACCACTGGTTTTTCAACAAAAAATTGTCAAAATCTCATCCCGCGCGCTCTTGCGGATTCGTAGGAAACCCAACACTTGTTAAACATTTCTGTCAAACGGGCTTTTGCGAGCAACTTTTTCGAACTTCTGCGACAACGGTTGCGCACCTGCCAGGGCCATCATCCCTGTAAAATAATAC
>CAUYUJ010000881.1:57480-59980 GCA_963575745.1 Prorocentrum cordatum
GGGCCGCGGCTCTCAGGCCCGGAGTCGTACAGTGGAGGCCCATGCCAAGAAGCACGCTGGTTGCCTCCAGGGTGCACTGGGTTCCTTGGGCTTCGATGATTTTGCGATGGAGGGCGTGAGGTTCCCACACCAAAAGTCGATGGACGTCCTGGGGTCTCAGGATTGGCTTTCTTGTGGAAGGTTTCTTGTGGACTGGCCTCCACTGTATCAGGGGGGGGGGGGCGAGGAGGTTTCTGGAGCCATCCATTCCTGCAAGCCTTCGCGTGTGGCTCTCAGGGCTAGCAAGCAGAAAAGGGTGCTCATTATTCCCCAATCAGTGCTTGCACTGAAGGGGTCCTAGCGGAAGTTGAAAGATTTGGCGAAAGTTTCCCGCCGATTTTGGTAGCAGGCTGGGTTCTTAGGGTTCCCAGTTCCGGGTTCCCGGGTTCCGGGTTATTGGTTCCGGGCCGATTTCGGTGGTTTCTGGGTTCCCGGGCTCCCAGGTTCCCGGTCGATCTCCTCAGCGAAAACCATCCCTTGATTGGGTTTTTCTCTGGTGTAATACGTAAGTAGTGGCCTCCCCCACCGAGGGACACGGTGACGCCACTGGGCCCGACGGAATTGCCCCCCTGCCGTGGGGAATCGTTCCCCTGCCTGCCTCCCCGCTCGTCCACGCCTCGTCACTGTCTATCCCCGAACCTCTTGCATGTCCCATTCGCCGCGTCGATCGATTTAAGGCTGAACGATCGACGCGGTGACAAAAACCTTTGCGCGCGCCGACGCCGCACGAGCCTGCCGTAGAACTGCTCCCAGCGTTGTGGCTGATCCTTTGCTCTCTGCCGCCCTCCTCGCACTAACAGCTCCCAGCGTTGTACCTGAAGTGTCGCCTACTGCTTGCCTAGAGCTCGAACTTCGCTCCTCCTCGCACGCACCACTCCCAGCGCTGCAGCCGCTCTTAGCTGCTCGCTGCCGCGCCCTTTCTCCGCACGAGCGGATCCCAGCACTGTGGTACTGTGCTTAGCCGACTTGCCCTCGCACGGCTGCGCCGTGCTCCCGGCGCCGTGGCTGCTGACGTGGCTCACCAGCGCCTCTCTGCGCACTGCCCGCGGCCTTTGGCGGGGCACCCGGAGAGGGCGAACGAGAAGGACGAGATCGAGGGATCAGGGGCAACGGTAGGGGAGGATAGGCATAGGGGGGATGCATCGACCCCCAATCGCCCATTGATCGCCGATAGGGGCCCGATAGCCCCAACCTGCCCAGGGAAGTGCGGATTCACTGTCGGAGGCCTATCGCCGATCTATCGGCGATGTATCGCCGATTCCAGGTCGATGCGTTCCCCCCTGTGCCAGTCCCCCCCATATCGTTGTCCCTCGAGAGAGGGCACGGGGAGGGGGGGGGGGGGGCGCCCGCCTGCGCGTCGGCCCTCGGGCGGCTGGGCTCCCGCGCACGGCCGTCGGCCTCCAGAGGCGATGCACGCGTGCACGGCGCCCGGGATTCGCGGCCAGTCTCAAGTTTCTGGAGGAGAGGAGGGCCAGTGCTCACCCCACGACCCATCAGCGCTGTGGCCAGAAGCCCTCCCTCCAGGTTTCCTCTTTTCAGGGGTCCCGGACTTCTTCTCACGGGGTGGAAGTTCCCGCTGGGAGGCACGTGCCACAACGCCGTCCTTTGGGGCTTCAGCGCCGCGACTCAACGTTGCTGCTGCGCCCCGGCGATCCCGCGTCGTGCCAGTACGCCATTCGTTGGACTGCAACACCGGGAATCAACGTGACCCTTAAGCCATGCTTGTCCGACATGGTGCCAGCACCTTATTTCTGGCACGCCGACCGCAGCAGCCCTTGATGATGCTGTAAGCTCCTGCGACGAATGTGCGCGGCGCTAAGGCGAGCACCCTGCTTCAAAAAGGAAGTGCCCTCCGTCCGTGGAGCTGGTGTGCAATCTTTCACATTGTGGATGCCACGACAATGGACACCCATACAGTCCGATCAGCGAATTCGACGTGTGCTTACCATGTAGGAGAATGGCCCAAACGTGTTTTCAGCATGCTCAGCACATGCTCAACACATGTCCAAGACATGCTTCAGAGAGCCGGAAACTGTTTGGCAACACGCTTCCTCTCCGTTGATCGTCCTCCACAGCTCTTATTCGGGCTGGGCGAAAGGGGGGGATTGGGAAAGGGGGGGTACGAAATTTGCTGCATGCAGCTGGTTTCGGCCCCACTGAGGGGCCCATTCCCCGATACATAGACGCCTCCGGCGCCGGGAGGCGCCGTGAAAATCAGCTACATGAGCTGATTCTCAACCCCCCCCTTTGCTATCCCCCCCTTTCGCCCGACCCGACTTATGCCGACGGTGTGCGGCGCTCCCGGCGAGAGCCGCCTCTGCAGAGCGGCCCGCCCCCCACGCCGTGAGGCTCGCGCCGGGTCCTGCAGCGAACGTGCGCGGCGCCTCGGGCGAGAGCCACGTGCGGAGAGCGGCCTGCCCCTCCACCCGCGTAGCTCTTGCCAGTCTGAGAAGAAACACAA
>CAUYUJ010000881.1:62480-69980 GCA_963575745.1 Prorocentrum cordatum
TTCTCCTTCTCCTCCTCCTTCCCCTTCTCCTCCTCCCTCTCTCCTCCTTCTTCTCCTGCTCCTCCTCCTCCTCCTCGTCCTCTTTTTCTCTCTGCCCCCTGCTCGTTCCGTGACGAGCTCCTCGGCTTTCAGAGTGCAGTCGGACCGAGGTATAAGAGATCGAGGTCGGTTCGCTCGCGGCTGGACGGGTGGGGTTTGTCTTGAGAAGCAGGTCTCCATCCACCTCCCCCTCCAAGTCCTCGTCCTTCTCCCCTTCCCATGATCCTCCTCCTCCTCCTCCTCTTCCTCCTCCTCCTCCTGCTCCTCCTCCTCCTCCTCCTTCTCCTCCTCCTCCTCTCCCTTTTCCTCCTTCTCCTCCCTCTTCCTCCTTCCCATTATCCTCCTCCTCCTGCTTCTCCTCCTCCTCGTCCTCGTCCTTCTCCCCTCCCTCCTCCTCGTCCTCCTCCTCCTCCTCCTCCTCCTCCTCCTCCTTCTCCTCATCCTCCTCCTCGTCCTCGTTTTTCTCCCCTGCCTCCTGCTCGTTTCGTGACTGGGGCTCCTCGGCTTTCAGAGTGCAGTCGGACCGAGGCATAAGATGTCGATGTCGGTTCGGGGAGGGTGCCCCAGTGTTATCCGTGATCGTTGGATGTTCTTGCGCGTCCTGGGGGAGGGTACCCTTGGCTCTCCTGTTCAGTTTTGGCCGGTAGAGGATCTCATGTTCTTGAGGGATGGACTTCTGGCCTGGGTCCGGCCGTAGATCGTGAGAACAGCCCGAGCGAGTCCGGCTGAACGCTGGTTTAAGTTTAGGCACCCCCCAGCCCCTCGCCTGTGAGAGCCCCCAGCGCATCCCGATGCAGCAGGCCTACCACTTGTGCGCCCCTGGGCGGAGCCGCCAGAGATCGATCAGTCGCCACAGGCGAAGACATTTTCACTCCGCCGCCCGCCGGCGGAGGAGCCAGCCAGGACCGAGATGCACGCATGGGGATCTCCGCGCCGAACATTTCGGATCCGAGCGGCCTCGGTCCTTCCAACATTGTGCCCAGTTGCAGCGTTCGCTTCATTTTGGTATCGGCGCTGTGCTCCCGTCGTTCAGATACGTGCTCTCGCCCTAGCGCCGGCCACAATGCTGGATCCGAGGCCTTCCTCGTCGTTGTCCCCCCCCTGCCTTTCCCCTGCCCCGCCATCTGCTGGTCCTCCTGCTCCTTGCGCTTCTCCTGCTCCTGCTGCTGCATTTCCTTTTCGTCCTCGTTTCTCAGCCTTCTCCTCTTCCTCCTGCCCATCCAGCACCTCCTCTTCCAATGTACACAGCTACCCTTGTCATGTTCTAGACGCTTCGTGTAACCCTACCAGCCCATCGAAAAACGATGTGCAGGCGTGTTGCCCTGATCAGGGATGAAGAAGAGCACGTTGTGGAACAAGTGGCTTGGGACGCAGTCGTGCCCCGAGACGGGGGAATTTGAGAAGGAATCGGAGGAAGAGGGGGCGGGAGGGAGGAGCGAGGAGGAGGAGGAGGAATGGGCGGACGAGGAATCTGATGAGGAGGAGGAGGCGGAGGAGGAGGGCGAACAGAAAGGCCAGAGGTCTCTCACATGCCTCCCGGAGTCTCTTCGGATGTCTCTTGAGAGCTTATTGGGTCTTCCTTGGGTCTCCTGGGGGCCTCGTGGCCGTCCAGGAAGCCTCTTGGAGCGTCTGGGTTCTTCGGGGGAGCCTCTTGGGGCTTCTTGGGGGTTTCTTGGGAGCCTCTTTGGGACCTCTTTGGGGCATCTTCGGGCCTCCTGGGCGCCTCTTAGGGTCTTCCTGGGGCACTCTAGGAAGCCTTGGGGGCCATCTTGGGGCCATCCTGGAGGAGCTCGATCACAGACGAGGTGGTCCTTAAATTAGCTTTGCCCCCAAAAGGCCAACACGTACGGGAAACCAATGAGTTTGGCTTCTCGATGATGATGATAATGATGATGATGATGATGATGATGATGATGATGATGATGATGATGATGATGATGATGATGATGATGATGATGATGATGATGATGATGATGATGAAATGGGGGATGGGGAAAAGGGTCAGACAACAAGATGGAAGAGGAGTCACGGCGGAGGGAGCATGACAAGGATGAGGAGGACTGGTGGACACAGGGTCATCAACGGTGTTGGAATAAACCATCCCTCTGCGCTCCCTCTTCACAGGCCCCTACAACGGTTCATTTCCACTGAGGGACCTGCTTCGTCGGAAGACAACCGTTTGAAGACCATGAAGCATGCCAAACAATGATTCTCGGGATCCTACTGCTACGGATCAACCTGACTGTTGCGCCTTGACGATCTTGACTCGTGCCAGAAAACCGTTCTTGGGATTTCAACACCGCGAATCAGCGTAACTGTTCCACCCTCATCAGCCTGACTCCTTCTAGAAAGCCACGTCTGGTTGCTGACAATTGGAATCCGTGCAAGTCTTCCAAATAGAAAAAACGAATGTGCTCGGCGCTAAGGCGAAAGCCACATTTCGAAAACCACCCGCGCGGCGCTGAGGCGAGAGCCACATTTTGAACCCCCCCCGCCCTCAATCCGTGAAGCTCTTGCCAACCAAAAACGAATATGCGCGGCGCTAAGGCGAGAACCACATTTTGAAAACCACCCGCCCTCAATCCGTGAAGCTCTTGCCATTGTTGATAACGAATGCGCACGGCGCTGGGGAGAGAGCCACATTATGAAAACCACCCTCCCTCAATCCGTGAAGCTCTTGCAACTTTTTAAAGTGAATGCGCGCGGCGCTAAGGCGAGAGCCACATTCTGAAAACCACCCGCCCTCAATCCGTGAAGCTCTTGCAACTTTTTAAAACGAATGTCCGCGACGCTAAGGCGAGAGCCACATTTTGAAAACGATCCGCCTTCCATCCGTGAAGCTTAGACAGTATTGAAGCTACAGGGTCATAAAATGGTGAGGGCGTCTGACAGAGGCGAAACGCCCGGCCCGCCCTAAAAACTGGCCTCGGGGTGCGACAGGGAGAAGTTATTTAGAAGGAAAAGGAATGGAGGAGGAGGCGGAGGAGGAGGAGGAGGATGAGGAGGAGGAGGTGGTGGACCAGGAGGAGGAGGAGGAAGAGGAAAATGATGAGAGAACTCGGAGGGATGGTTGGTTGAGAAGGAGAAGGAGTGACGCGTGTTAGGAGGAGAATGTCCTCCAACCTCGCTCTGCTGATAAGGGAGGGGTAAGGTGCGAGAAGGAGGGAGCATAAGGGGGAGGGAGGAGGGATATAAAAAGGAGGAGGATCTGGCTTGGGAGCGGGCGAGTGAGGGTTTTGAGGACGTGGGTATACAGGGCATCGGCATTCCCCCGAGACGGAGGGGCCAGCGGACTACGGCAGAACAGTGACGTCGAAGCGCGACCCGGTCACGAACGAGGAGCCCAGAGGCTGAAAACACTCACCATCAGCAGGCCTCCCTCATTTGAGGCGTTCCAGAAACAGGGCTTCGCCTTCGAGGGTTGAAGGACACAGATATCCAACGTATTGAAAACATACATGCGGAGGTTTTTCGCAGTTTTCGGCCTCTGGGGGCCCTCGCCGGGCCCTAGGACCAAGATGAAAAAGCGGTCCTCGGGAAGGGGTCGAGACTTCCGGGGACCGCGTATGGAAGAAAACGACATCGGACCTGTGGGGATTGGCATCTCTTCCTCGGCGAAAGGCTGCGGAAGGCTGGCGGAAGTAAAACAGGGGCGGCTCCGCCGACGGAAGCCAGCGGAGGGCGAGACCCTCGGGCCCCGGGCGTCGATTTTTTTGTCGACAACGTGGGCTCCCAGAGGTCTTGGCCCTATCTCCCCTTGCGCTTCTCTTCGCGGGTCGTTGTCTGATCGTCCGAGGTTCCGGGGCGGGCCTTGGAAGGCCAAGGCTTGAACACACCAGCCGTGCTGTTTCGCGACGCCCAGGGGCCCAGGGACGCTTTCCGCAGAAGGCATTGCATTCACCACCACCATGCCTGGCCAGGGCCCTCCTGGGCCCCACAGCGCAGGATAGCGTGTACTGGCCCTCCTGGCCTCGGCCACCAGGAGGGCGTTTTCATGCGGCCAGGGCGCAGGACGGCCCTGGCCAGGCCTGGCGGCAGAGTGCAGAAGCCTTCTGTGTATGTCCTCGAGGTGGGCTGGGTGAGGCTGTTCCGGGGCCTGAAGTTCACGTACAGCGGCCCCGGAAGCAAGGCGGCGCAGCACAAGGGCGTCGGACACTGGCTGTGGGTCGACCCCCAGGCGGGCGGCCTCTGGGACCCTTTCCGTCGCCTGGCCAAGGGAGACCTGTGGGCCTCTCGATGCGTCGGGGGGGGCGCCGCCGGTGTGTCTGTTGCCACCGCGTTCGGTAGCTCCCACCTGTTAGACGACTCGGGCAGGAAGTGTCTCCGTTGTCGTGGATCCTCTGCCTTAGGCAGCCTGAACAAATGGCTGGTGACCCCATGTTTCGAGCTCGTTGTGGTGGACAGGTCCCGAGCGTTGCCCCCTGGTCGTGGGCTGCACATCGCGGGGGGTTGGGCATGTCGTAGTCACGATCTCAGGTATCACGTCGACGAGCATGTGTGGTTCTGTTGTGTATGCGGCATGTTTTGTGATCAGCAGCTGGTTGGGCTTGGGAAGTTGTGTTCTCGTGCCCCCTCCCCTGCCCAGATCACGTATTTGGAGAGGCTCAGGCAAGGGCTATGGCCGAAGGTCTATAGCAAGGCCGAGCAGACCAGGAGAGCACAGAAGGGGCTCCCTGTTTAAGGGTGGTCTGGATTACGTCCAGGGACTCACTCACTCACTCAATCACTCAATCACTTCTCTTCTTCCTCCTGCTCCTCCTCCTCCTTCTTCGTCGCCTCCTCCTTCTCCTCCTCCCCCTCCTTCACCGCCGCCTCCTCCTCCTCCTCGTTCTCCTCCTCCTCTTCCTCCTCCGCCGCCTCCTCTTCCTTCGTCTCCTCCTCCTCATCCTTCTCCTCCTCCGTGTCCTCCTTCTCCTCATCGTCGTCGTCCTCCTCCTCTTCCTCCTTCTCTTCCTCCTCCTCCTCTCCTCCTCTGTCCTCCTCCTCCTCCTCCTCCTCCTCCTCCTCCTCCTCCTCCTCCTCCTCCGTCTCCTCCTCATCCGCCTCCTCTTCCTCCTCCTCCTCCTCCCTCCTCTCCTCCTCCTCCACCGCCGCCTCCTCCGCCACTTCCATTTCCTCCTCCTCCGCCGCCTCCTCCTGCTCCTCCTTCTCCTCCTGCTTTTCCTCCTCCTCCTGCTTCTCCTCCTCCTACTCCTCCTCGTCATCCTCCTCCGCCGCCTCCTCCTCTCCTCCTCCTCCTCCTTCTCCTCCTTTTCTCCTTCTCCACCTAATCCTCCTCCTCGCACCTCCTCCTCCTCCTCCTCCTCCTCCTCCTCCTCCTCCTCCTCCCTCCTCCTCCTCCTCCTCTCCTCCTCCTCCTCCTCCTCCCCTTCCCCCTCTCCTCCTCCCCTCCTCCGCTCCTCCGCCTCCCACTCTCCTCCTCCTCCTCCCTCCTCCTCCTCCTCCTCCTCCTCCTCTTGCTCTTCCTCCGCCTCCTCCACCTCCCCTTCTCCTCTTCCTCCTTCTCCTCCTCCTCTTCTTTCCTCCTCCTCCTCCTCCTCCTCCTCCTCTTTTCTCTCCGCCTTCTCCTCGTTCTCTTTCGTCTCCTCCTCCGCCTCTTCCTCCTCCTCCTCCTCGTCCTCCTCCTCCTCATCCTCCTCCACCTCCTCTTCCTCCTCCTCCTCCTCTGTCCTCCTCCTCCTCCTCCTCCTCCTCCTCCTCCATTTCCTCCTCCTCCTCCTCCTGCTCTCTCCTTCTCCTCCTCCTCCTCCTCCTCCTCCTCCCTCCTCCTCTTCCTGGTCCTCCTCCTTTTCCGCCACCTCCTCCTCCTCCTCCCTTTGCCTCCTCCTCCCCCTCCTCCTTTTCCTCCTCCTCTTCCTCCTCCTCCTCCTCCTCCTCCTCCTCCTCCTCCTCCTCCATCTCCTCCAGCACCTCACCCTTCGGCAGGGGGCAAGGGGGGGAAGTGAGAAGGAGAAGGCCTTCTCAGTAGAAGGCGGGACTTCTCAGAAGCCCTCGCTCCTTGTGAGAGAAGTTTTCTGCGCCTTCGGGGGAGGTTCAGAGCATTTCTCAGAAGGCCTGGGGGCTTCCGAGCCTTCTGAAAATGCCCGCCCCTTCACTTCTCCCTGGGCTCGCCGCCGATCCTCGCCACACTCTGGAACTCGGAGGTCGGCGGCGCTGGTCCCGCCTCCCTGGTGCGCGCAGCACGCCAGGGCCGGCGCCGGAGGCGCCGCCAGGGGCCCCCAGCGCCGATCCGAGAGAGCCGCGCGGCTCCGCGGCCTCCTCCTCCTCCTCCTCCTCCTCCTCCTCCTCCTCCTCCTCCTCCTCCTCCTCCTCCTCCTCCTCCCCCTCCTCCCCCTCCCCCTCCTCCACCTCCTCCTCCTCCTCCTCCTCCTCCTCCTCCGTCTCCTCCTCCTCCGCCTCCTCCTCCTGTTGGTGTCGCTGTTCGGTGGGCCTAGAGGAGTCGTGGCGGCCAAGGTGCCGCTGGGAGGGGGCGCCCAGACAAGATGCAGTCAGCCTGCAGGGGAAGGATGGGTAACCTTCCCAAGGGTACCCTTCTTCTCCTCCTCCTCCTTCTCCTCCTCCTCCTCCTCCTCTTCCCCGTCCCCCTACGTCTTAACCATTCGACTGCACGTAAGGGTGCCCCTTCGCCAGAGTGACCTTTGGTGCGGGCCCAGGGGGGCCCCCCGAATGCCGAACGCGATGCGATTCGGTCAACACGCATGGTAAGGATGGGCAGTTTTCCCAAGGGAACTGTTGCGTCCTTGCCTCCTCGGCCCATCCTTGACCACTTCCGTTGGCCGCGCCCTACTCGGGAAGCCTCGAAGTGGGTGTCCAAGACCCTCGCATCCTTATCGCGCATCCTTCTGAGACTGGTTGGCTGTATGTTCTGGACGCTTGTAGCAGCCTCGGATCAGAGGATCACGAGAACCGTGCACCCGCGCGAGGGCCCCCTTCAAGAAAGGCCCCGTCCCGCAGACTGGAGTAGCCCAGGAATGGTCCTCGTCCCCCTCCACCCCCCCCCCCTCCCCTCCTCGTGCGCGAGCCATGCCTGCGAATCGCTCTCGGAGCGGGCGGTGCGGCGCATCGCGCCGACCGGTCGCCTGGCCGACTCCGGCGCAGCCTAGTGGCCTGGCGAGAGCCACGTCGGCCACTCCTGGCCAACGCTCGTGCTTGCCGCACGGCGCGCTCGCAGAGGTGCGCACGCACGCGTCGTCCTCGTGCAGAGCCACCACAACCTCCCACGCATTGCAAGATGCAGCACGGAGCTGATTCGTATTTGTTGTGCCTTTGGGAGCCTTCGCCGGGCCCCGGGACCAGCCCTGGGGAAGGGGTCGGGAGTTTCAGGGACCCCGCATTACGTAAAGAGAAACACATCGGATCTCTGGGAATGCATCCTCGCATTCTGTTCAGCGCTTCCAGCCATGCCCCTTTCTTGTCGTCTCCGTCGGGTCGTCGCAGGCTGTCGTACTGCAGGCGATCCCC
>CAUYUJ010000881.1:74980-79980 GCA_963575745.1 Prorocentrum cordatum
ACCGAGGTACAGGGAACAGGTCGGTTCGGGGAGGGCACCTTCATGCTCTTCGTGTTTGTTGGATGTTCTTGTTCTGGGGCAGCTGTAGGGGGGGTGCATCGACCCCCGAGTCGCCCATGGATGGCCGGTAGGGCCCCAATGGCCCACCCCCGCCCAGGAACGTGCGATTCACGAATTCGGGGGCCCATCGCCGATCTGTCGGCTATGTATCGCCGATTGCAGGTCGATGTCCCCCCCCCCCTACGCCAGTCCCCCCCTTCGCGTTGCCGCCTCAACTCGGCCGACGTCGGGCGCCGCGTGCTAGCGGAGAGCCGCGCGGTCGTCCAGTGCTGGGCGATCCACACGGTGTCGGCCGCCGCCGCCGCCGTCGTCGCCGCCGCCGCAGCCGCCGTCGCCGCTTCGTCGTCGTCGTCGTCGTCGTCGTCGTCGTCGTCGTCGTCGTCGTCGTCGTCGTCGTCGTCGTCGTCGTCGTCGTGCTCGTGGTCGTGGTCGTGCTCGTGGTCGTGGTCGTGGTCGTGGTCATGGTCGTGGTCGTGGTCGTGGTCGTGCTCGTCGTCGTCGTCAACGTTCTCGTCGTCGTCGTCGTCTTCGTCGTCGTCGTCGTGGTCGTGCTCGTCGTCGTCGTCGTCTTCGTCGTCGTCGTGGTGGTGGTGGTGGTCGTCGTCGTCGCCGTCGTCGTCGTCGTCGTCCCCCCCTCCAGGTTCTCCTTCGCGCTCACCCCCGAGATCAAGACCTGGCGCGAGGCCGCGGCGGAGGGCGCCCTCGACGAGGCGGGGGAGCGGGAGGCCGACGAGGAGGCGCCCCCGGGGGGGCCTCCTCTCCGCACCGCCGGGGGAGGGTCGGGGAGGGTCTCGGCGGAGGCGAAGTCCACACGGAGGAAGCCCATGCGGAGTGCTCGGTCTCCGTCCGGGCTTCCTCCCTTTGGACTCCGCCTCTCCCGCGGGCCCCTCGAGGGTCCAGGGCCGAGGAGGATCGAACAAGGGGGATCGCGGGTCGAGGGTCGGGAGGGGAAAGCGTACCGATACCGCTGCCCTTCCCTCGTCGCCACGGCCGGATTCGCCCCGAAATTCTGGTCCGAACGCACCCCTGGAGATGTCCTATAGGGCTAGTGGTATCGGTATCCTTGGGCCCCCCTCCCCAGGGGAGGAGGCCATGACTGTGGCCCACCAGTTCACCAGGATCGAAGATCGAAGATCGAGTGTCGAGGGTCGGGGAGGGGGGTCGGGTCGGGGAGGAGTCGAGAGTCGGAGGAGGATCGAGGAGGGGGGATCGAGCAGGAGGGTGATGATGGGGATCGAGCAGTCGAGCAGGGCGGATCGCGGAGCATGTCCGAGGACGAGCGGTGGCAGCGGGCGCCTGGCACTGCTGTCGGCGTTGCCGCAGGTGGCGGAGCTGGAGCACCCCTCTGCCTCGCCGCGTCCTAGCAGCAGTAGGCGCCCATTGCGGAGGGGTGCGCTGCGTCCCTCCCTTCGCACCGCCGCCCCAAAGGCAGGAGTCGGCCTGCATTGCAGGGGGGGGGCGCGCCGCGCCCCCCCCCCTGCGTCGCAGCGACTCCGCAAGAGCAGGGCCGCACTGGAAGCGGAGCGCTCCGCGCCTCCTCCCCCGCCTGCTTCGCCGCGCCCCGCCAGGAATATAGGCCAGCATTGCCAGGGGAGGGGGGGGGGCGGAGGGGGGCGGGGGCGCGCCGCGCCACTCCCTGTGCTTCGCCGTCTCCTGGCAGGAGTGGGCCAGCATTGCCGGTCGGCGCGCCGCGCCCCCCCCACCCTCCTCCCCCCTTCCCGCCGCAAGGTGAACCGCGCCCCGCCGCTGGCTTCGCCGCGTCTTGGCAGGAACAGGCGTTGCAGGTGGGGCGCGTCGCGACCTCCCCTCTCCTCATCCGCGTTGCAGGGGAGGGGGGGGGGGGTCGCGCTGCGCCCGCCCCTCCCCCCCTCCGCCAGCACTGCGAAAGGAGCGCGCCGCGACCTTCCCCCGTTTTTGCCTCGCCGCGTCCCAGCAGGAGTCGGCTTGAATTGCTCTGGAGGGGGGGGGGGGGGGCGCCGCGCCCCCCTCCCTCCGCTGGCTCCGCCGCGCCCTCGCAGGAACAGGCCAGCATTGCAGGGGGAGGGGAGGGGGGGGGGGGAGGCGCACCCCCCAAGCCTGCTTCGCCGCTTCCTAGAAGGAGTAGGCCAGCATTGCGCGGGGGCGCGCCGCGCCCCACTTCCTTTTGCGTCGCCGCGTCTTGCCAGGAGTGGGCGCGGAGTGGAGTGGGGGCGCGCCGCGCTCCGCCACCGCCTGTTTCGCCGCGTCCCGCCGGGAGTTGGCTCGCATTGCAGGGGGGGGGGGGGAGGGCGCGCCGCCCCCCCCCCCCCCCCCCCTCCCCGAATTACCCGCCGCTCCGCCCCGCTGCATCCTAGCAGGCAGGAGTGGCAGCATTGCAGGGCGAGGAAGGGCGGGGACGGGAGGGGGGAGGGGGAGGGGCGCGCGCCGCGCTCCCCTCCGCCCCCGGGACTTGCTCCGTCGCGTCCCGCCAGGAACGAGTCGGCCAGCATTGCAAGGGGTGCGCTCCGCGCCACCCTTCGTTGCCTCGCCGCGTCCTGGCAGGAGTGGGGCGGCATTGGAAAACGGGGCGCGCCGCGCTCCCCTCCCGCCTGCCCCGCCGCGCCCCGGCAGGACTGGGCCCTCGCCGCGCCCCGGCAGGACTGGGCCCTCGCCGCGCCCCGGCAGGACTGGGCCCTCGCCGCGCCCCGGCAGGACCAGGCGCGCATTGCAGGAGGGCGCGCCGCGCCCCTTCCCGCTTGCCTCGCCGCGCCCTGTGAGGAGTGGGCCCGCGTTGCAGGGGGCGCGCCGCGCCCCCTTCATTGGCTTCGCCCCCCCCCCCCCCCCTTGCAGGAGCAGGGCCGCATGGCAGGGGGGCGCGCCGCGCCCCTCCTGGAACAGGCTCGCGCTGCAGGAAAATGGGGGGGGGTCGGCGGGGCGGGGCCCGGCGGCGGAGGGGTGGGCGCGCAGCGCTCCCCTCCCCGACCCCGTGTACCTCGCCGCTCCGAATCAGGAGCAGGGCGGCGCTGCAGGGGGGAAGGAGGGAAGGGGGGCGCGCGAGCGCCGCGACCCGTCTTAGCATAGGCAGAACAGGCTTGGAACACGTGCCATGTTGGCCTGGGAGGGAGTGATATTGTAGCTGTTACCGATCGGATTTGCAAGCTACAAGTGGTGTTTGTACATGTTTCCTACGGCGGAAAATACACCACCCCTCCCCCTTGCCTCGCCGCGTCTTAACATAGGCAGAATAGAATTGGAACGCGTGCCATGTTGGCCTGGGCGGGAGTGATACCTTAGCGGTTACCGATTCGATTTCGAAGTTAGCAGTGGTCGTTGTGTCTGCTCGCGCGCGCGACGCGGCGCACGAACGCGCGCGCGCGCGGGAACTATGACATTCGCCATGTTGGCCTAGAATCTGAATTAAACCTCCAGCGGTGGCCGATGTGACTTCCAAGTTCACATGGGCTCTGGTGAACGTCCTCTATTATGGGTAACTCCGAACACTCCACGCGTGCGCGTGAGGAGTTCTGTCTTTCAGCAACAAAAGAGTCGCCGTGCTGGCCTGGAAATTCGCATTGAACCCTCAGCGTTGGCCGACTGACTGTCCAAGTTAACGTAGGTTCTCGTGTGTGTGTGTGTGGTTTCTACGATGGCAATACAGAGCCCTTCATGCGCGCCCACGGGGAGCTCTGTATTGTCTACATTCGAAAAGTGGCAGTGGAGGTTTGAAGATTAAATTGAGCTCCGGGCGGAGACCGGTTGGATTTCCAAGTGAATATGAGATCTGTTGTTCGCGCGCGTGGGAAACTTCGTAGTGTGCACGTTCGAAAAGTTGCTGCGTTCGCCTGGGAACTCAAGTGGTTTCTTGGCCGTCACCGATGTGCTTTTCAAATTAGTAGGTGCTTTCGCATGCCAGCCAGGCGTTGCAACACGACTTGTGTACGCGCGTGCGGGTGGCGAATCCGATAGCGTTCACATTCGACGCGTGGCGCTGTGTGTAGCACGTCTCGGTTTCAATGCGAGCTGGTCTGGGCAAGGGGCCCCAGCCCCATTTGAAAAACATTTGAAGGATCGAGAGCGGGTGAGCGTTGACGACGGGAGAGGAATTTTTTAACAAGCGTTCACATTCGACAAGTCTCCATGCCAGCCTGGAAAATGATCCCTTAGCCGTCACCGATTGGACTTCCAAGAGTAAACATGCGGTTCCACGCGTGAATCAATGATTATGTGGGCCGCGCGAGGCGCGCGGGTGGCGCCTTTTGCGCGGTTCACATAGGAAAAGTCGCCATGCTGGCTTGAAACCTAAATGGAGCCGTTGAAAGTCACCGATTTGATTTCCAAGGTCGCATGCGCTTTCGCATATCACCCGGAGGGTGCAGCGCACGACGCGTGCCAGTGAGGAGGTCTGTCGTGCCCACGTGATAAGAATCGTTCTGTTGGCCTGTAATCTAAAGCGGTCATCGATGACGACGACGACGACGATGGCAGCGACGACGATGACGACGACGACCACCCTCGCGGCACTGAACGCGTTCGGAAGATGTGCGGGGGGAGGCAGCGGGGGAGGGAGGTGGGATTGTCGGCCTTCGGCCCGCGGAGATCACCACGTGAACTGCCAGTCTGCGACGCCCCCCCGCCCGGGGGCGCCTGAGAGCCCCGGAGGGGCAAGGGGTCGCCAGGGGGCCGGGGGCTTCGACCAGTCCGACTCGTCGGCGCCCCTGCCGCTCCACATTGTCAGCCCCCAGGCCCCCCCCTGGCCTCCCAGACGCCCCCTGGGGCCAACCCGAATGGACCGCCGTCCGTGGATCGAGCTCCTCGGCCCGGTATGTATGATAAGGGCCGCGGGGCCAGCGAAGCCACATCATCTACCCAAATCAGCCCGCGGGGTCCCAGGGTGGCGGTTCGGGAAGGTTCGCGCCTCTGCGGGGACGGGTCCGGGGTCCCAGGGAGGCGGGCGTCTGGGATCTTGTGTGGGGGGGGCGGGC
>CAUYUJ010000881.1:84980-92480 GCA_963575745.1 Prorocentrum cordatum
GGCGCCGCCCCCGCAGCGCTGCGGGCTCGGCGCCGTCGCGCCGGCGCTGGGGCCGCGCCCGTGGCCCGGGTGGCGGCAACCGTTCAGAGGAGGACATTCAGCCTCGCGCAGACGGTCGGGGGAGTGGGAGGGGGGGAGGGGGGGAGGGGGGAGGGTAGGGGTAGGGGGGCATGGGGAGGGGAGGAGGGCCATGGGGAGGGGGAGGTAGGGAGAGGGGGGGAGTGTAGCAGGGGCAGGGGGAGGGGAGGAGGGGGAGGGGGAGGGGGGAAGGCTTCTCAGAAGGAGGCTGTTTCCGAGACGGCGCGGGCCTCATCTATTGATGTAGGGCCGGCGCCGTCTGAGGAGCAACCTCCTTGTGCGCGTCGCCAGCCGATACCGCTACCTATACGACCGCCCTGCGGGCGAGAAGGAGGGGGGGGATTGAGATCAAGTGCCCACCCTGACTGACCTCCAGCCTGTCACCTTGATCTCATCTCTCTCTTCTCTCTGGGTGGGATAAGATAAGATGGGACAATAAGGGTTGGATAAGATAAGATGTATTGGATTTGACAAGATTGATTGGATAATATAAGCTGGATTGGATAAGAACGCCCGCCGCAGGCGCCGAAAAACATGAATTATGAAATTAGCGACATGCGTTAGCGCAGGGACGCCCGGGACACCCCGGACACCGCCCGGCCCAACTGGGACACCTCCGGGCCACTGGCGGACGGGAAACGGACTTTTGCTCCAACTGACACCCAGGACACCCGGGACACCGCCCGGCCCAACTGGGACACCTCCCAGCCACCGGCGGACGGGAACGGACTTTCGCTCCTACTTCGGCCTAGCTACAGAGGGAGCACGCGCAGCTTCGCCTCGCCAGCACGCACGACACGAACACGAAACCGAAACCGATTTCCTGGTGGGGGGTCTCCGTTTCACTGCGATCTCACCCCCCAACCTCAGATTTTTTTATTTCTGGGGAATAGCGCATGTTACCTGGGGGGGGGTCGTGGGGGGGGGGAGCCCCCGCCTACGTCGTCGTCGTCGTCGTCGCCGCCCAAGCCCACAGCGCCTGTGCACACAGCACGGGCTCTGTACAATGCCTTTGTGCACAAGGGCTGCAACAGAAACCGTATGTGTGTGTGTGTGTGTGCAGCACGGCGATTGTGTACACCGTAATAACCGTGTGCACCACGACGCATTTGTACATTGCGCAATCTGTGCACACCACGGCGCCTGCGTGCACCACAGCCGCTGTTTCAGCACCCCCGTGCATCATAGCGCCTGCGCACACCGCAAAGTTCGTGTGCGCCTGAAGGCAATACCGACGGGGCCAAGCTTCCTTCAGCTCCACTTGGGGATGGCGTCAACGGGGGGGGCGAACATTGAGCGCGTTTGCTGGTGCGAGGTCGTCTTTCTGTTTCTCGGAAGGCGGCCTGCGCATGTGAAATTTTCCACATGAGTTTTGCCCATGCGGCAGTTTGAAAACGCCTTGATGTCGCTCTGGGTTGGCTTTGCGTGTGGCTGAAGCGGTTGGGGCCTGGGTGCATGTTTATCGGCGTTTCTTTTTCTACGTCTGGACACGCCATTGCGATTGTGTGCTTTGGAACGAGACCAGTGGGATCAATATCTTCTTTGCTCTGGGTCAAGGGGCAGATGTTTTCGGAATGCCCGAGTTTGTGGAAGCGGTTCTGGGGGCCATCCCGCAATCTGTTCTTCGCCAGCGTCGCCTCTCTCAACCATCTTGTGGTCTTAGGTCCTCGTTTCGAAGAGAGTGCCCCGCGTTCCTTCCTCCTCACCTCATCGCCCCCTTCTCCCTCCTCCCTTTTCCACCATGCGTCTCCCGCACACCAACGTTTCGGGGCTCTGTAGGGGTCTCCGCCGAAGGCCCCAGTGGCTGCACTCGGATTCGGCCCCCCCACCCAGGACTGCGCTCCGTGGCGCCATAGGGGTTGCTACCGAGAGCCCCAGCGGCTGCAGTAGCATGGGGTTCCCCTTCTCAGGCCGGCGTTGCGTAGCCCGAAAAAGAGCTCAACCTAGAGCCCGAGCGGCTGCACTCGCATGCGATCCCCTCCGCCCAGGATCGCATTTCGTGGCCCCGTCGGGAGCTCCTTCGAAGGCCCTGACCGCACTTCGTGGCCCCATGGGGAGCCCCACCAAAGGCCCTGGTGGCTGCATTCGCATGCAGTTCCACCACCCAGGACAGCGCTACGTGGCCCCATATATGGGCTTCACCGAAGGCCCCAGTGGCTGCACTCGCATGCGAACCTCCGACCCAGGACAGCGTTTCGTGGCCCCATGGGGAGCCCCGCAGAAGGCCCCTAGGGCTGCACTCCTATGCGGTTCCAGCACTCACGCCAGCGTTTCGTGGCCTCATCGGCAGTTCCGCCGAAGGCCCATGTGGCCGGACATGCATGCGGCTCCTTCCGCTCAGGACAGCGCTTCGTGGCCCCGTCGGGAGCTCCGACGAGGCCTCAGTGGCTGCACTCGCATGCGGTTCCCTCCGCCCAGGATCGCGTTTCTCGGCTCAATCGGAAACTCCATCGAAGGCCAAGTGGCTGCATTCGCATGCGGTCCTCCCACCCAGAACCAAGTTTTTCGGCTCAAGCGGAGATTCCACCGCAGGCCCTGGTGGCTGCACTCGGATGCGGCACCCCCCACCCAGAACAGCGTTCCGTAGCCCCGTAGGGAGCTCCACCCAAGGCCTCAATGGCTGCACTCGCAAGCGGTTTCCCTGCCCAGGGCCGCGCTTTTCGGCTCGATCGGGAGCTCCACCGAAGGCCCCGGTGGCTGCACTCGCATGCGGTTCCCCCACCCAGGACAGCGCTTCGTGGACCCGTGTGGAGCTCCATCGAAGATGAAATATTCACAATTGCGGAACCCACAACTGCACATGGTGAGGGCCATCTCCAGGCAAATTTGCGAGGAATCGTTGCCGCGAGAGCGTGGACCTGATGTACTTCCACTGAGGATCCTTGTTGCGGGAGTGAACATTTGTTGTTCTTCATTGGGGAAGCGGGTCCCGATGCATGCGGCGCTCTGCGGCGAGAGGGGCGGTGGCAGCCCCTGAGAAGACTTGCAGAAACCCTTCCAGACAGCCCTTGGCATTCTAGCGCGCCCCTAAAGAGCACACGGCCCTGTGGCATGTGCATCCTCCAACGTTTGCCCTCGTTTGGGAAATATGTTTTGGCTCCAGTTGCCAAGGTCCATGCCATCGGGTCCTCGCCGTCAGCTTATCCTGCCGCCCATCCTTTTGCTGCTTTCCTCATGCTCCCAAATCGCGTTGCCATCAAACCCTTTCGAAAACTTCCATTGGACACCGTAAACGGTCTCAATTGTCCTCAACTGGACCGCCTTTCTCGTTTCAATTTCTTTTAATCCACTGTCTGAACGGCGAACAATATTTCAATTTCTCTCAAAAGATCTCAATTCCTTTCAATCCCTTTCAATGTTTCTCAATTCGCCTCGAAACGAGAGTTCCATAGTATGCGCCGGCGTGTTAGGGCCCCGCTCCCCTCTCAAAATACCTTTTTGGGAATGCCGCGCAGTCCTAAGCCAGTTAAGAGTTTCCTGCCTGCTATTCCAATTCATCGGGAATAGGGTTCCCATGGATCTCATCGTGCTCCTCATGCTCCTCCTCACTCCTCACTTTCCACCCCAGCTAGCTTCTCCTCATCCTGATCCTCCTCCTCCTGCTCCTCCCTGCTGACCGCTCGTGTTAATCCGCCGAAGGCCCTAGCGGCTGCACAGCGCTTTGTGTCCCTATCGGATGCCCAACCGAAGGCCCCAGTGGCTGCACTCGCATGCGGTCCCCCCAATCCGGACAGCGTTTCGTGGTTCCGTAGGGAGCTCCACCGGAGGCTCCAGTGGCTGCACTCGCATGCGGTTCCTCCGCCCAGGACAGCGTTTCGTGGCCGGGAGCTCCACCGAAGACCCTGGTGGCTGCACTCGCATGCAGTTCCCCTGCCCAGAACCGCGTTTCTCGGCTCAATCGGGAGGTCCACCGAAGGCCCCAATGGCTGCACTCGCGTACGGTTGTCCCACCCAGGACAGCGTTTCGTGGACCCATCGGGAGCTCCATCGAAGAGGATATTCAACATTGCGTAACCCACACCTGCATATGGTTGGGTCCATTGTCAGGCTAATTTTCCAAGTTTCCGTTGCGAGAAAAACATGATGTGCGCCGCCTGCAGTCCCGTCACGGCCATTGCGAGGAAAGGACGCGAGAGGGACGGTGGCACAAACAAGGATGGAGGAGGAGGAGCAGGGGGGGAGGAGGAGCAGGAGGAGGAGGGGCAGTAGGATGAGTAAGAAACCCCGTATGGGGCCTCGAAACGTTGTCCCCCGTGGGGGACTTGCATGCGAGTGCAGCCACTGGGGCCTTCGGTGGAGCTCCTGATGAGGCCACGAAACGCTGTCCTGAGAAGGGGAGCCGCATACGAGTGCAGCCACCGGGGCCTTCGGTGGAGCTCCCCATGGGGCCGCGTGGCGCTGCCCTGGGTGGGGGGACCCCATGCGAGTGCAGCCCCTGGGGCCTTCGGTGGAGACCCATACAGAGCCACGGAACGCTTGTCTGAGCGGGGGAACAGCACGCGAGTGCAGCCACTGCGGCTTTCGGCGGAGCTCCCGACGGGGCCACGAAGCGCTCGGGGGAACCGCACGCGAGTGCAGCCACCAGGGTCTTCGGTGGAGCTCTCGACGGGGCCACGTAGCGCTGTCCTGGGCGGAGGAGCCTCATGCGAGTGCAGCCACTGGAGTCTTCGGTGGGGCTCCCTACGGGGCCACGTAGCGCTGTCCTGAGTGGGGAAACCCATGCGAGTGCAGCCATTGGGGCTTTCGATGGGAACCTCTTTGGAGACGCGAAACGCAGTCCTGGATGGGGGAACCGCATGCGAGTGCAGCCGATGGGGCTTTCGTTGAGCCCCCATGGGGCCCCGAAGCGTTCTCCTGGGCGCGGGAGGCGCATGGTGGAGGAGGGGGAAGCAGTAGGAAGGAGCGCCGGGCACTGTCTCCTCAAAACGAGGGCCTAACACCACAAAATGGTTTGGAGAAACGAGCGCGCACATTCGCATAGCGAGACCCTATGCCCGATGCGGCCGCGAGCGTTCTTCGCAAAGGTGATCCACCCAGAGAAACCGCTCCGCTTTCGCACGCGCGCAGTAAGACACCACTTCAGCACTCTTCTTGGACGCTCGCTCTGGCAGAGAGTTCACCAGGGCACCGCCCAAGTGGCCCATGGCATCAGTGCCGCGCCCGTTTTCGCCTCACCAGCGTCAGCAACGCGGTTCCTTTTGCTTGCAGGCCCCGCGGCGCTCTGGTCTTGCACGCGAGTCGGTCTTTGGGCTATTCCCCAGAAGGTTCCGATTTGGCCGCTGGCAGCGTTTCAATGGTTTGATGTCACGAAGCGTCTGTGCCGCAATGTGTTACAATGGTGCGCGGTTGCGCCAGAATGTTGTTCCGAACTGCGCACTCTACGGCTCCGCTGTGCCAGCTTGGTTTTGCGTGGCGCCCTTTCCCGATGGAAGATTCCACTGCTGTTGCGCATCGTTGTGCAATTAAGTGCGTTTGGTTGTGTTTTGAACGACTTTTTGCTGTCTCAGCGGCGGTTTGGTTGCCCCCCCCCGCTTCCGCCACCCCCAAGTGGAGCTGCATGAAAGCTCTGGAAAATCGCCGGGGGCCCGCACGTATCAAATTCAATATCTGAGTTGATTGTGATGATTTGTTTTTCTTGCCCCAGGAACGCTGGGATATGTTGGGCCCACGACGCCTGCGCACGCCATAGCGACTGTGCACGCCACGGCAACTGCGCAGGAGGAAAAAAGGCAGGCAGGAGGAGCAGCAGGAGAGGCAGCAGGAGGAGCAACAGGAGCAGCAGCAGCAGGAGCAGCAGCAAGACCAGGAGCAGGAGCAGCAGGAGCATCAGCTGAGGAGGCGCAGGAAGAGCAGAAGGAGGCGCAGCAGGAGGCGCACCAGGAACAGCAACAGGAAATTCCCGCCAGCCCCCACTTTGGGAGCCACGATGGCAGCAATATTTGTTTTCAGGAGAACACCTTTATACACACGGCAGTGCCGATGTACACCACAGCAGCCGTCTGCACCGCAACGCCTGTGTTCATTGACACCACAGCTGCTGTTTCAGCACCCCTCCGCGTGCACCACACTGCCTGCGTGTACCACAAAATTTGCGTACACCTCCACGGTCCCGACGAAGCCAAAGTCCGGAAAATTGCTGGGGGCCCGAATGCATCACATCCAATACGGTGATCTGACTATGATTATTGTTTTTTTTCCTGGCCCGAGGGAGCGCTTGGACATTTTGGGCCCACAGCGAATGTGAACACACAGCGTTTGCGTGCACGGAAATGAAAAGGGAAGAGGAGGAATAAGTGTGAGGATCTGCGTGGGCCCATTACCACAACGCGCGCTTACATCTTAGCGACCTTGCGCACTACAGCGATTGTGTACACCACGGCGCCTGTGTATACCTTAGGGTTTGTGATGTGTACACCACAATGTTTACGTACACCCTTTATGCCTGCGTTCACCACGGCTGCTGCTGCAACGACAGATGCGTGCGCCAGAACGCCGTGCACATCGCACTGCCTGCGTGCACCATAGTGCACGCCCGCGTGAACTACAGACCCTAGGCTGCCCAGGATCGCGCGCTGGATCGGGGCCGGGGCATTATTGCTACGGGGGGGAGGGGGGATAACATGCGTTACCCCTTGGGTGTATAAAAAGATTGTCTCATCCCTCCCTCGTTGTGGCCTGTGTGGACCTCCTTGTAAGCCCTCGTCGCCACAGATGGATTCGCTTCGAGATGCTTGTCAGAGCGCACCCTGGGAGGGGTTTGGGGGGCAGCCGTGTCGCTAGCTTTCGGTTCTCCTAAGCCGTGGCTCTAGTCATGCGGCGAGGGAGGGTCTCAATGAGGAGGAGGAGGAGGAGGAGGAGGAGGAGGAGGAGGAGAAGGAGGAGGAGGATGAGGAGGAGGAGGAGGAGAACGAGGATGAGGAGGAGGAGCAGGAGCAGGAGCGAGAGGGAGGAGGAGGAGAAGGGATGGGGGAGAGGGGGAGGGGCAAGCTAGGTGCGCAAGCGTTATATCTGACGTCCTACCCCTCCCTCCCATTCCTTACCATTGCGTAGGTCTCCTCTCGATTCGCGCAGTTGGAGGTCGAACAGGGCAATGATCCCGAGAGAGGACGCGATGCATGGTATATCACGGCGTAGCATGGTATCGCGTCGGGAACGCGACTCATTTCGACAACACGGTCAGAGGGAAGACAGATAATGCACAGGACGAAGAAAGCAAATGAACGGTCTGGAACCCGGGAAGCACAGCTTGAGATGATCGCTGCAGCGGGAGCTTGATTCCGAAGGACCGAACCCGCGGAAATGAGAGCAGTTCTGCAGTGGGAACGCGATTCGGAGGGAGTGGAAGCGCGGAAACGAAGCCAACGCTGCAGCAAGAACACGATTTTGAAGAACCGAAACAATGAAGTGAAGTCAGCACTACAA
>CAUYUJ010000881.1:97480-99980 GCA_963575745.1 Prorocentrum cordatum
TGAGCGCATCCAGTGGGCCATTTAGCAAGAGACTAGCGTGCTGGCGCCCTGTGCCTGCGTCTGCGGGCGAGTCAGGTTCGAGGATCCCCCCAGCGCTGTTCGGCACCTGGAATGCTCGCGCTCTACTTCATCATGACCGCTCCGCGGGTGGCATCCGCGAGCTCAAGCTACGCTATTTGGCACACATGTTGAGGCGTGGGGTGGTGATGGCGGTCCAGGAAGTTCATGCTACGCGTGCTGAGCTCCATCAAGCTCTGCATCGGCTGCACGTCTCATGCCAGGTATTCGAGTCCATTCCACGCGTGGATGCTGGTGGCGTATGCATCATCGTGCCATGCGATCCCTTGGTTCAGCAGCGGGCACGCTTTCGTCCTGAGGTCATTGTACCTGGTCGTATCCTGAGGCTGAGGATTTCTGCGATCGCCGCTGATGGCAATTCTTCTTGCAGCACAGTCATTTACAATGTGCACAACTTTGGTTTAAGCGATGAGGATCGCGTGAGATTTCGTAGCAAGCTCTTTTCCGATCTCACAATGGCGGACATGGCTCCCGAGAAGGTCACCGTTCTCTTGCTGGGAGACTTCAATTTGTATAAGCAAGCGCCCATGTACCCGCGGGCTCCTGAGATAGACAAGAGGCGTAGTCAAGGTGATGTTGCGGTGCGAGCCCATGACGCCTTCTGGCGGAGTGTGTTTAGTCGCATGATGGAGCTGGACAATGAGCTGCCCACGCATTACGTCACGAATGAGTGGCAGCCTAAGCTCACCCAGATCGATCGTGTGTTTGTTTCTATGCCGAGCTGGGCTGCCCTGCAGCAGCACTTCGATGCGCTCACGGAGGATAAGCCTGAAGACCTGCACGAGAGAGGCATAAGCGACCATGTTCCCGTCGTGATCTCGGTATCGGCCCGTCAGGTGGCGCCTGCCGAGGGGCAGAGGATCCCCTCCCACTTCTTCAAGGATCCTGAGTTTTCTGCGCAGTACGAGAGGCTGCGCGCGCTCGTCGACTGGTCTAAGCTCGGGGTGTATGCGACAAGGCGGCGGCACAAGGATCTGATGAAGGAGGCTGCGAAGTACGTGAGGGACCTGCGCTGCCGCAATCCAGTTGGCGAGACGAAGCTGATGGTCTTTCGCTCGATATCTCGAGCAGTCTGGCGGGATGATGTCGAGTTGGGACAGAGGCTTTTATTGACGTGTGAGATCGCGCCGATGTACATCACGGTCTCGAGCATCCAGGTCTCACTGATCCACCCGCCGTCGTTTGCTAGGGACTTCGCTGAGGCTCAGCGCTTGCACTTCGAGGCTCGAGCGGCTGCCCTTTCGGAGCAGGAGGCGAAGGCGTTCGACCCCAGATCGTTCAAGATGATGAATGCTGCCCGGCGCAAGATGCGTAGGCGGGAGGCCTTGTGGTCACCTTTCAATCGCACGCTCAAGTTGCAGGGCATCAAGGTGCCTGACGACGAGGGACACAAGGTGCTGACGGACCAGGTCGACGTGATCGAGGCCCTCCGCGACCACTGGGCCCCGATCTTCCAGGTCAAGCCGAAGGTTCCCAACTGGCAGGTCCTCGCGGACAGGTACATCAAGGAGCACGCGCCACTGCTGGAGGTGGCCGACCTGCTCCCCCCTGATCGACAGGCGTTGCTCCGCGCTGCTGCTCGCGCCAAGGAGTCGGCGCCTGGGCCTGACGGTTTGCCGTATGCTGCCTGGCGTGCCTGCCCCGCAGCGCTTGCTGCGCTGGAGGACGTGGTCCTAGAGATTGCGTCTGGCAGGCCGCCGCCCATCGACTGGAACGACCACCTGCTCGCCTTTCTCCCGAAGGGCTCGTATGAGGAGGATCTGGTGGACGGCGCATTCCGCACGCCGTGCACCACGCGGGCGATTGCGCTCAAGAATGCGGACTGCAAGCTGGTGGCATCAGCGGTGAATGCACGGATCAAGGGCCCCATTGAGAAGGCGTCGCCTGCACCACAGCGGGGCTTCCTGCAGGGCCGCAACTTCCTGGACAATATCTGCCTGCTGGACGCCACTGCAAGGGCCGCGGGGATGCAGGAGTCGGGCAAGCCCATCATGGCCTTGTTCGACTTTGGCGACGCGTTCCCGTCTCTGATGACGGAGTGGATGCTGCTCATGCTGGTCCGCTCGGGGTTCGTCGGAGGAGTTCGGTTCGTGCTGGAGGCGCTCTACTGGCTTCCCACGGCGTACGTGGAGCTCGCGGGCGCGATGGTGCGTTTCGTGTGCGTCTCGTGCGGGCTCGCGCAGGGATGTCCGTCGTCTGGGAGTCTCTGGGCCATCGCAATGAACCCGTTCATACATCACATGATGCAGCACACGGATCGAGATGCCAGTCGCCTCTCCGCCATCGGGGTTTGTGCTGACGACGTTGGGGTGGTGCTGCGATCGCGTCACCTGCTTCGTGGGATGTGGCGGGCCTTCGCAGCTGCGAGGGCGCTCGCGAGCCTGCACCTGAAGCTCCACAAATGCGTGCTGATCCCGCTGGA
>CAUYUJ010000882.1:0-52500 GCA_963575745.1 Prorocentrum cordatum
CTCCTCCTCCTCCTCCTCCTCCTCCTCCTCCTCCTCCTCCTCCACAAGGCTGGACGTTTGGTGAACAAGCTTCAAGAAGTCTTAGGGGAAAACGCCACTGTGGGAAGGAACCGCCCGCCATCCGAAATCTCAGGCGAGAGCCCCGTTAGATAAGAAACTGCTTTCCGTCCGTGTGACTGGCATAGAATGTTTGAGATGAACGTGCGCGGTGCTGAAATGAGAAGCCCGTTTTGAAGACGAGTGGCCCTCCATCCGTGTAACTGTTGGGCGTCTTTGAGACAAGAGTGCGTGTGTCTAAACAAACCCCATGTTGAAAACGGCCAGCCCTCCTCCCCAAATCCGTGCAGCGACTTAAGACGAATGCGCGCGGCGCCAAGGCGATAGCCCAGTTGTGAGAACGATCCGCCTTCCAGTCGTGTAACTGTTGGAGGCATCAGGCTTCAAGATCGCAAGCGAGGGAAGTCTCAGGCGAAGCGCCTGGCCCGCCCCAGCGACAAGTCCGGTGGCACGAAAGGGAGGAGATGTTTACAATGAAGCCGGGACGGAAGACGAGAGGAAGCGATGAGGACGAGGAAGATTCTGAGGATGAGGAGGGGGAGAACGACGACGAAGAGGAGTGGGGAGGAGGAGATGAGGAGGCCGTGGACGGCAGACGAAGGGGGCGGCCTTCTTTACCGTCGCTTCGCGGGGCGCTACTGTAAGAAACGGGAAGGCATTCGTGCCCAGCCTGCACAGACTAAAGGACGGCACAGCTTATCCAGCCAAGAAGAACTGGTCCCCAGGCTCGACCTGGAGTGCTGCCGATGCCGATTCGGTGGAGGAGGAAACCAACGAGACGAGCGCCATAGGGGGAGGGGGTGGCCAAAGATCCGACGTCGCAGTGGGTTCACCAGGCCATGGAAATCCGCCCAAAACCAATCTCCAGGTCCCTCCTGGGCGCCGCCTGACTTGTTTTCGAGGCCTCGTCCTGCAGAGGGCGACGAAGAGCAACAGTCGCAGAGCACCAGCCAGAGAGAACCGTCCACAGAGCACCAGAGCTGGAGAGAGAAAACTGAGAAAATGAAACATCATACAGCACAAACGAGAGAGCATCACCCTAGATCACCAGTGCGCGAGAGAGACAACGCAGCGAATGTGGCACCACGCTTCAGGGCCTGAGGATTGAACTGCGTGTGAGCGCGTCTGGCCGTGAACAAGGCTGGCTGCGAGAACGAGAGAGGGAAGAGCAGGACGGAGTGGGAGGCGAAAAGCGAGACACGGATACAGTGGAGGCCAGTCCACAAGAAACCTTCCGCAAGAAACCCAACCCTGAGACCCCAGGACGTCCATGAATTTTTGGCGTGGGCACGTCACGCTTTCCATTGCAAAGCCATCGAATCCCAAGAAACCCAGGGCACCCTGGAGGCAAGCAGGGTGTGTCTTGGCATGAGCCTCCACTGAGAACAAGAACCCGAGCCCCGTGCTTGGCGCACGGGTGAAAAAAGTTGAAACGCCGGGCGCTGTCGGAAGGCACCTCTTCTGGGGCCGCAGCGGGCCACCGCGCCGAGCTTACCCCCCCGCAGCTCGCAGCTCGAAGGGCCACGGCCGCCTCGCCACCAGAGGGGGCCCTCGTCGTCCTCCACCCCCACCTCCCCCTCCTGCCCCGCCTCCTCCTCCTCCTCCTCCTCCTCCTCCTCCTCCTCCTCCTCCTCCTCCCCCTTCCCCTCCCCCTCCTCTGCCTCCGTCCCCCTCCCTCATGGACAACTCCTCCCTGTCGCACCCCGGGACGGGTCGGCAGGGCGGGCCAGGCGTTCGGCCGGAGGCTTCCTCGCCACTGAGGATCCTGAGGCTTGAACTTGGCAACAGCTTCACGGATGGAGGGCGGATCGTTCTCGAATGTGGCGCTCGCTTTGAGCGCCGCGCGCTGTCGTCTTATAAAAGTCTTTAGGAGCTGCTTCACAGAATGAGGGGGCGGGTGGTTTTCTTCAACATGTGGTTCTCGCATTAGCGCCGCGCACCTTCGTCTCAAAAGCGTACAAGAACTGCACAGACGGAGAGCGGGCCGTTTTCAAAATGTGGCTCTCGCCGTAGCGCCGCGCACATCTAAAAGTTTGCAAGAGCTTGACAGATGGAGGGCAAATCGTTTTCAACATATGGTTCTCGCATTAGCGTCGCGAACATTCATCTTTAAAGTGTGCACATGTTTCACGGGTGGAGGGCGATCCCTTTTTCAAAACGCGGTTTGCAATTTAGCGCCGCGCACATTCGTTTCAGCAATTTACATACATTCCAAGGATCCTCATGATTTACATCACAGGAACGGAGTATTGGCACGATTTAAGATAGATTGCCCAGGCGCGACAGTCACGTTTGTTCGCGGTGTTGGCGCCCCAGGACTGGCGTCCTGGCACGATTCAGAATCGCCAGGTCGCAACAGTAATGTGAATTCGCGGAGTTGAAATCCCAGGAATGGTGTTCTGGCACGGTTGAAATTGTCAAACGGTTGTCTTCCAACGGGGCTCTCCCCGAGGAGCATATGAAAAGGGGATATTGGAGGGAGCGCAGCTTGCAACACACACACACACACACATAGTCAGACTCGTTCATACCCATACTCCCCCCCCCCATGATCTTCGCGATGTAGCAGGCTGTAGACTTGGGCGGCGATCAAAAACGGGTCTCAGGCGAAATGGCAGAGCGACATTACGCGGTGGCTTCCGCGGGCCGCAAGCGCGGCACGCTACGCTAGAGACGAGGGCGCTTACGCGCGACCTTACGCGGGAAGCTTGCGCGCCGATGTCGGCGCAAACGACCCCGTTGTTCTGCGTCGCTCGCTTGGGCACCCCAAGAGGGAGCCGCAGGCGGGTTAGGACGCTTGCCCGTGCGCGCCCCCCTATAAGAGCGATCGAGCGAGGCGTTAGGATGTGGGGATGTCTCGAGAGAGGCGTTTGCGTCGAGCCTGCGACGCCTCCCCTTATAAGAGCCCAATGATCACCGCGATGTTCCAGGCATGGCACGTGGGCGCCCCAAGGGGAGCCGCCTGAGGGCAGGGGCACGTGCTGAGTCTTTCTCGAGCTTGAGTCTGCTCGCACTCAGGAGTCCACGCCCACGTCAGGCAACGAGATGCACGTTTGGGGGGGCCCCGCGCCGAACAATCCCAATCCGTTGGAGGTCGGCGACGACGACGGCGACGACGGCGGCGACGACGACGACGCCGACGACTACGACGGGGCCCCGCCAGCGGCGCGCCGCCACTGAGGGGAGGGCAGATCGCTCAGGTCGCGGCGTCGCGGTCGAGCCTCCTCGCGGCGACAGCCGCGACGGCTGCTGAGCTGCCGTGTCCGCGACCCGCTGCTCTCTTCCGCGCCCTGCTTCTCGTGATGGTGACGATGGTGATGCTCCTGGTGATGATCATGTTGATGCTGACGATGATTCATGGTGGTGGTGCTGGTAATGATGATGGTGATGATAGTGATGATGATCCTGATGATGAAGATGGTGGTGATGATGATGATCATCCTCGCCATCATCACTGTCGTCATCAGCGTCGTCACCGGGACAATCGTCATGGTGACTGTCATAGTGGTGATCAGCGTCGGCATCATGGTCATCGTCAGCATCATCAGGGTCATCATCATCAGCATCATCAGCATCAGCATCCTCATCATCATCAGCATCATCAGCAGCAGCATCAGCATCATCAGCATCATCAGCAGCAGCGGTACCTTCACACTCACCATCACAATCCTCATCACAAGCATCAGCATCATCGTCATCATCATCATCACCAGCACCGTCATCCTAATCATCATCGACCCTGATCTCTCCTCCTGCTCCCTCCTCCCTCCTCCTCCTCCGCCTCCGCTTCCTCCTCTCCCTCCTCATCATGCTCATCATGGTCATCATGATCTTCATCACGATCATCACCAACAAACAGCAGCGTAATCATCATCAGCAGCATCATCATGAGCAGCAGCAACAGCAGCACAATCGTCATTAGCCTGATCAGCATCGTTCTAACCATCATCAGATTCGCTTCCGACGTCATGATCATCGTCATCATCACCATCATCATCATCAGCCGCATCAGCATCATCAGCATCATCATCATGATCATCATCACCACCATTAACACCACCACCATCATCATCACCATCATCACCATCACTATTATCATCATCATCATCATCAGCATCATCATCATCATCAGCAGCAGCAGCATCCTCATCATCATCGTCATCATCATCAGCATCATCATCATTGCCGTCGTCGTCGTCAACCTCGTGCTTTCTCCTCCTCGTCCTGCTCCAACTCCTCCCCCTCCTCTCTCCTCCCTCCTCCCTCTTCCCTCCTCCTCCTGCTCCCTCCTCCTCCGCTTCCTTCTCCTCCTTCTCCTCCTTCTCCTCCACCTCCTGCTCACCATGATCATCATGAGCATCATCATGAGCAGCAGCAGCATCATAATCATCATTTTAACCCTCACCAGAATCATCGTCGTCGTGGTCGTCGTCGTCATCGTCGTCGTTGCGGTGGTCGTAATCGTTGTCGTCGACGGCGGCGGCGGTGGCGGCAGCAGCATCAACCTTCTCTTCCTCCTGCAGCTCAGATCTGCCCTCCGCCCTCGAAGGTCGAGGAGGGCAATTGTTGAACTTGTCCTGAGGTCTCCAGGACGGTTTGGACCTCGTTTGAGCCCTCAGGAGCCTGAAGGGGCCTCACGAAGTCAGTCAGGACCCAGGGCGGCACTACCAACTTACCACCTCGCCATGATCCTTCTCGTCCTCGTCCTCCTCCTCCTCCTGCTCCTCCTCCTCCATCTTCTTTGCAAACAACTGCTCCCTGTCGCACCACTAGACGTGCCAGAAAGCCAGGCCGGACATTTCGCTTGAGACCCCGAAACATCAAAGTTCAACAGACACACGGATGGAAGGCCATCAAAATCTAGACCGGGGCGGTCAAAAGCGGCTGACAACCCGAGTTCCAGCTAATTTCGAGTCTTACCTTTCCCGGACTCTTGGGGGCATCTCTCCCTTCCGCAAGCTTCCGCCGGCGGAGCCGCCGTCGCTCTGCGTGCACCGCTGCCCGCAGGCCTTCGATCAGCTTCCGCCGGAGGCGACATGCCACCCCCGTGATCCCTCGAAGCAGAGGCCCCTTCAGGAAGAGACCCTGGGCGCGACCAGCTGTTTATCGAACCTGCTTTGGGGGCGCAAGAGGACATACTAGTACTCTGCGCTCCCTCTGGAGACGCACGTCCGAACCAAAAAGACATAGGAGACAAACATGTTGCAGTATTCAAGGGGCCCTGGGACACACAAAAAATTAGCCTGGCGAAGGACCCAACCATATGCAGTTGAGAGTACCGCAATTGTGAATATCTTCTTCGGTGGCGCTCCCTATGGGGCCACGAGCCGTATGAGGGGTGTGCCGAAATGCGTGGCAGTGTACACAACACGAACGAAGACGATAGGTCCGAATATGAAAGCTTGAGCGCGTGCGAGTCGGATCGCGAGCGAGTCTGATTATGAATGAATCTGCGCGCGATTGATTCTATTCGCATGAATGCGTGCATGGATACGCCCAGTGTAAATGTATGTATACGACTGTGAACAGTTTGGGTCTGCGTGACTCTCGGTACTCGTGACTCTGAGCGTCGCCTCTGCAGGGGGCTTCCCTGGGAACCCCGACGGCAGCGCCCGCGCGCCGCGACGCCCATGTCGGCACGCCACACACCTGGTGTGCGGGACGCATGCGGACGGCAGCACTGGGGCCTTCGGTGGAGCTCCCTGTGGGGCCACGAAACGTGTGAGGGGTGTGCCGAAATGGGTGTGCGGGACGCATGCGGACGGCAGCCATGGGGCCTTCGGTGGAGCTCCCTGTGGGGCCACGAAACGTGTGAGGGGTGTGCCGAAATGGGTGTGCGGGACGCATGCGGACGGCAGCACTGGGGCCTTCGGTGGAGCTCCCTGTGGGGCCACGAAACGTGTGAGGGGTGTGCCGAAATGGGTGTGCGGGACGCATGCGGACGGCAGCCATGGGGCCTTCGGTGGAGCTCCCTATGGGGCCACGAAACGTGTGAGGGGTGTGCCGAAATGGGTGTGCGGGACGCATGCGGACGGCAGCCACTGGGGCCTTCGGTGGAGCTCCCTATGGGGCCACGAAACGTGTGAGGGGTGTGCCGAAATGGGTGTGCGGGACGCATGCGGACGGCACGGCAGCACTGGGGCCTTCGGTGGAGCTCCCTGTGGGGCCACGAAACGTGTGAGGGGTGTGCCGAAATGGGTGTGCGGGACGCATGCGGACGGCAGCCATGGGGCCTTCGGTGGAGCTCCCTATGGGGCCACGAAACGTGTGAGGGGTGTGCCGAAATGGGTGTGCGGGACGCATGCGGACGGCAGCACTGGGGCCTTCGGTGGAGCTCCCTGTGGGGCCACGAAACGTGTGAGGGGTGTGCCGAAATGGGTGTGCGGGACGCATGCGGACGGCAGCCATGGGGCCTTCGGTGGAGCTCCCTGTGGGGCCACGAAACGTGTGAGGGGTGTGCCGAAATGGGTGTGCGGGACGCATGCGGACGGCAGCACTGGGGCCTTCGGTGGAGCTCCCTGTGGGGCCACGAAACGTGTGAGGGGTGTGCCGAAATGGGTGTGCGGGACGCATGCGGACGGCAGCCATGGGGCCTTCGGTGGAGCTCCCTATGGGGCCACGAAACGTGTGAGGGGTGTGCCGAAATGGGTGTGCGGGACGCATGCGGACGGCAGCACTGGGGCCTTCGGTGGAGCTCCCTGTGGGGCCACGAAACGTGTGAGGGGTGTGCCGAAATGGGTGTGCGGGACGCATGCGGACGGCAGCCATGGGGCCTTCGGTGGAGCTCCCTATGGGGCCACGAAACGTGTGAGGGGTGTGCCGAAATGGGTGTGCGGGACGCATGCGGACGGCAGCACTGGGGCCTTCGGTGGAGCTCCCTGTGGGGCCACGAAACGTGTGAGGGGTGTGCCGAAATGGGTGTGCGGGACGCATGCGGACGGCAGCCATGGGGCCTTCGGTGGAGCTCCCTATGGGGCCACGAAACGTGTGAGGGGTGTGCCGAAATGGGTGTGCGGGACGCATGCGGACGGCAGCACTGGGGCCTTCGGTGGAGCTCCCTATGGGGCCACGAAACGTGTGAGGGGTGTGCCGAAATGGGTGTGCGGGACGCATGCGGACGGCAGCCATGGGGCCTTCGGTGGAGCTCCCTGTGGGGCCACGAAACGTGTGAGGGGTGTGCCGAAATGGGTGTGCGGGACGCATGCGGACGGCAGCACTGGGGCCTTCGGTGGAGCTCCCTGTGGGGCCACGAAACGTGTGAGGGGTGTGCCGAAATGGGTGTGCGGGACGCATGCGGACGGCAGCCGCGGAGGAGAGAGGAGAGGAGAAGGAGGAGAGGAGGTGGGACGCGGGGCGCTGTCTCTTCAAAACGAGGGCCCAACACCACAGGATGGTTGGGAAAATACACAAATTACCCCAGTGCGACCCTACCTAGAAGTTAGAGCCCCTAGGAAAGCAGCAGTAGTTGCTATGCTATGCTATGCTATGATATGCCATGCTATGCTGCGCTATGCTGTACTATGCTATGCTATGCTGTGCTATGCTATGATGCGTTATGCTATGCTATGCTATGCTATGCTATGCTATGCTATGCTATGCTATGCTATGCTATGCTATGATATGGCATGCTGCGCTGTGTTATGCTAAGCTATGTTATGATATGATGTGGTTTGGTATGCTATGCTATGCTATGCTAAGCTAAGCTGCGCTATGCTATGCTATGCTATGCTATGCTATGCTGGGCTGTGCAATGATATGCTATGCTGCGCTATGTTATGCTACGCTATGTTGTGCTCTGGTATGCTAAAGATTGGCGAAGCTAAGATGAAGGTGGGCTAAGCTGAGATTACACCCATGCTATGATATGCGATGCTGCGCTATGCTATGCTATGCTATGCTGTGCTCTGCTATGCTAGAGCTCAGCGAAGATAAGGTGAAGGTAAGCTAAGCCAAGACAAAACTGAGGTAAGATGAAGCTAAGCTAAGGTAAGATGACATAAGCTAGGCTAAGATGAGATAAGCAACGCGAAGCTGAGGGAACGTCACTGGGGGAACCGCGGGGCGGATACTGGGGGAACCGCCCGGGGCGCGTTCCACTGCCCGGCCCTTTAAGCTACCGAGTAAGAACCCTTCTAGGCAGAGCCTAGGTAGGGAATAACCGGATTCCCCCTAGTTTCCCATCTGTTCTGGGCTTCTGTCTTCCCCACACTTCCCATATTTTCCCAGATTTTCTGGGGAATCGTCGATCGATTGTGTCTGCGTGCTTTTGTTCCCTCCTGACGTATGTCACTGCCCGGGCGGCATGGCCAGAACGCGCCCGCCGCCGAGCAGCTGCCGACACAAGGAGCGCGGAGCGCGCGCGTCGCCCAAGGGGGGAGGCCGACGCCGCACGCGTGCGCGCCGAGGACATGTCTGTGAATGGGGCCCTGGGACACACAAAGAAATACACACAGGCACGTAACAGGATTCCCGACCTTTTCCCAGATGGTCTGGGTTTCTGTCCTCCCCACCACTTCCCATAGTTTCCCATAAAATTCCTGGGGAATCGACGAGGAGTTGTGTCTCTGTGTGGTTCTCTTCTCTTCGCGCGGCCCGCCTGGCTCTTCACCGGAAGAGGCTCGCTCTCCACCCGCAGACCCAAAAAAGTGTGTTTCTCTTCCTCCCGAATGCTTGGGTGATGCCGATGTTTCTGGCGGCGAGCGACGGAGGGGGGGGGAAGCGAGACCGGGCGGGCGCTCTCAGAAGGCTCGGAAGCCTCCCCCGGCCTGCTGCGGAGCTTCATAAGCCTTCCCCGAAGACGAGAAAAGCTTCTCAGAAGGCGCGGGGGCTTGTGAGAAGTCCCGCCGCCTTCTGAGAAGGCCTTCTCCTTCTCATTTCCCACCCTCGCTCGCCGCCGGTGTCTTGCCAGCCGGCACCCACCCGATCCTCATTACCCAGCGGAACAGCTTGCCCCCGCGCTGCTTCTCGTCCGCGAGCGTGCGCACTACCTTCGCGGTGGTGCGGGCCCGGGGGGGCGGCGCGGACGAGGATGGGGAGGAGGACCACGACGAGGAGGGGAGGAGGAAGAGGAAGGAGGAGGAGACGGAGAGAGGAGGAGGAGGAGGAGGAGGAGGAGGAGGAGGAGGAGGAGCAGGAGCAGGAGGAGGAGGATAAGGAGGAGGAGGGGGAGCAGAAGAAAGAGGATGGAGAAGGACCAGGAAGGAGGAGGAGGAGGAGGAGGAGGACGACAACGACGACGACGAGGAGGGGAGGAGATGGAGGGATGGAGGAGGGGAACCCGTAGAGATCCTGGCGCATGGCGTCGCAACGGACGATGATGCCTCTTTTCGAGCCCCAGGACCCTCACGGATCGCTCGGGCTCGAAAAGATGTTTCGAGAAAATGGTGTCTAGGGCTCTGGTCGTGACTTCTTGTGATGTTGCAACTTCGCGGCGTCGGATCTCAGGTGAAGAGGAGCAGTAGCATCAGCAGCAGCATCAGCAGCAGCAGCAACAGCAGCATCAAGCACGAGGAGTGAGGGAGGACCTCATCGAAGGAGAATAAGAAATCGAAGCTGAAACGGGCCGATCCGCTCGCCAGCCGAACGAGCTGCGCGGCGCATCTAATGACAACAGCTGGATATGGACCAGACTGCTGTTTGTTGAATTGCTTAACCTGCTGAATGTGGATCAACGTGGCGGTGCGAGGAGGAGGAGGAGGAGGAGGAGGAGGAGGAGAAGAACGACGAGGACCACTAGTAACCCAGCACACCTCACCGATGGCGCAACCCAAGACATCCGATGTCTGGAATTGTCGAAGGCGGTGCCCCCAGAAGTCCCGATCCTTTCCCACGGGCCGATTCTCCAGCGCGAAACACTGTCTGATCTGAAGGTCCCCGGGCCAAGCGAGGCCCCCCGAAGCCCAAAGGGCGGGCAAAATTTGCGTCGTGGTTTCGATCACGACGCGAGCACGTCTGGGATACAGTGGAAGCTCGACCACAAGAAACTTCCCAAAAAACCCAACCCTGAGACCACAGGACGTCCATTTTTTTTGGTGTGCGAACGTCACGCTTTCCATCGCCAAACCATCGAAACCCAAGAAACCCAGGGCGCCCTGGATGCAAGCAGGGGTGTGTCTTGGCATGGGCCTCCACTGTACGTCCCTTCCGTCCGATGCCACCTCCGAACGAGCACGACAACGGGCCTTCCCAGCCTCTGCACCGAGCGCCCGCCGGAACGGTAAGGGGCCCGCCCGTCCCGCCCCACCAGGAATTCAAGATCAGGACCCTGGACGTACGTCTGTGCCCAGCGGCTCCCCAGCCTCGGGGTGCGTTCCAGCGGATGCGCCTCGGTGTCGGGAAGAAGGGGTTGGGAAGATGCAGGGTGCGACTGCGTAATGAACACCCTCAGCCTATGCGCCGCGATTGATGATATGATCAGTTCTCCAAACCCCGTCCTTCCAACCCGATAGTTTTAACGAGAGCGTTGTAGGGGGCTCCCTGAAAATCCTGAACGGCCGCTGGAGACACGAAAAATTGCCCGATACCCTGCCATTGAAGATAACGAAGGGGGTTGCGCTCGCCCGCAGGCAAAAGCTGCATGTTTGCCTTCTTGGGAACGCACACTGCCCAAAACGACGGACGCGTGGCCCATCCTCTGCGCAGCTCTTCTGGCCTGACGGCCCCCGATGTTAAGTTCTTCCTACATGTCCTGGAATGGAATGGTGAGGACTGGAATGGTGAGTCCGACGGCGACGCAGGAAGTGCGAGACCCGCGAAGGCTGGAGCGGCGAGGCCTCGACGGCCCCACCACCCGGAAGCGGCCCCAGGAGGACCAGACTGCGAGAGGCCGGTCGTTTTTTCAAGTTATCCCGGTGCGACCCTACCTAGGAGTTGGAGGATTTAGGAAAGCAACATCTACATCTACATGGACAGCTACACTTACATCGACACTTGCATCTACATCTACATCAACACCAACAGCGACACTCACATCTACATCAACATCTACACCTAGATCTACATCTACATCTACATCTACATCTACATATACACCTACACCTACATCCACATATACACCTACACCTACATCTACATCTACACGTTCGCATTGGTTGCGCTTTTGTTTTGTATTGCCTTTGGTTTTGCCCTCCTTTGCTGTTGCATTGCGTTTGCTTTTGCTTTGCATTGCCTCTGCTTCTGCTAAGCTAAACTAAGCTAAGCCAAGATCAGATAAGCTAAATTAAGCTAAGCTAAACTAAGCTAAGCTAAGCGAAGCTAAGCGAAGCTAAGCTAGGCTAGGGAAAGTTAAGCTAAGCTAAGCTAAGCTAAAATGAGGTAAGTTAAACTAAACGAAGCTAAGTTAATATAAGCTAAGCTAAGTTACGCTAAGAAAAGCTAAGCTAAGCTAGGCGATGCAAAGCTAAGCTAAGCTAAGCTAAGTTAAGCTAAGATGAGATAAGCTAAGATAAGCTAAGCTAAGCTGGGTGAACCCAAGGGGCGCAACTGGGGGAACCGCGGGACGGATACTGGGGGAACCGCCCGGGGCGCTTTCCACTGCTGGCCCCTGTAAGCCCAGAGAGTAAGAACCCTTCTAGGCAGAGCCTAGGTAGGAACAATGCCAAACAACCACGACAAATATATTCGACAGCCTGACGAGGCAGAACCCGCTGTGCTGAGGGTAATCCGCAATTCCTCTTTATAAATGCTGGTTTCGGCTGTCAATCACGGCACCGCGGCGGCAGCGGTGCGCTTCGGATGACAACTTCGGTTTCGAAGTTTGCGTCGACGGCGGCCTCGAACGCTCGAAATGAACACCAATTAACGCCACCGTTTGTCAGAAGCACCTTACGGCGTCGACAACTAAGTTGCAAATTCGCGCGGGTGGGTTCGCATGAGGACCACGCGGAGCCCGCGCGTTGGACACGCACGCCGCAGACTGGACCATGGCCTTGCCAGGGCCGAGCTGAAAAAGCATGCGACCACACGCCACTGCAACTTCATTTCCCCATGGTTGGACACGTCACGTGCATCGGGGATCCTGGCACCTGTGGGAGCGGCCGAAGATCTGCCAGCAGGCCTCCTGGGCTGGTTGGGCACCTGAATGCACACCGTGGGCGCCCTCGACGGCGCCGCCCTCCTCCGAGCCACCCGCAGCAAACCGCGCACGTCCGGGTCGGTCTGGAAAATCACTCGTGCGCCGCCGGCGCGGTTGATGCCCGCAGGGCCCCGAGGCACGCGGCGGCCGCTGCGGCGGGGGGGCCCGGGCGGACCTGGGAACTGAGCCGGCGCGCGCGGGCGGCGGGGGCGGTCTTTTTTGTTTTCCCCTGCGTCTTTGTTTGTTTCCCCTGCGGCGGCGGCGAGGCGGAGCGAGATCTCGTGCGCGCTGCTTCTGCACTTCTCCACCTCAGGCCCAGCGAGCTCCGAGCCGCGCGTGGCCGCCGCGGGCGGCCGAGCGGGGTGCGCCCTCATCGGCGCATGCCGCGCGCCCTGCCGAGGCACCGCGCCTGGGGCGCGGCACGCCGGCCGGTGGAGCCGCGCGAGGAGGTTCTTGACCTTCGCAGCCCTGGAGAGCACCTCGTTGTGAAATGCAGCCACAAGGCGTCCAGGTCGTCCGCGTGTGTGCGTCAGGCGCCGACTACGACCGTCACGTAGAGATGCAGCCACAGGTCATCCAGGTCGTCCGCGTCCTAGCATCCAGCGTCAACTACAACCCTGGCGTGCATGAGCCAGCCCTGACAGGCCGATGGGCCTCAGCCTCTGGAGGCCCTCGCTGGGCCCCGGATCGGGTGGCCGCGGGGCCGTCGAAAAACGGCTCGGGACGAAAAACCCGGTCCTGGGGACAGAAGGTCCGGATTTGCGGGGGCCCCGTGCCAGAAAAAAACATCGCACGTCTGGGTTTCGGACAGCGCTAACAGCGGCGCCTGGGCACGCAAAACGCACAGGGGCAGCGCCTCCATCACAAGGCAGCGCGCGCGCGAGCGGCAGGCCAGCCCCACGAAGACCAAAGCCGGGAGGAGGAGGAGGAGGACATGGGAAGACAAGGACGGGCAGGTGGAGGAGAACTAGGAACAGGAGAAGGGGAGCGTGGCGGAGCAAGGAGGAGCAAAGATGACGAGCATGACGGAATCCTTAAAGAAACCAAAGTAGGATAGGTTGGAACACGGGAGGAAGCACAAGGAGATCGGCTAAAGTAGGCATGCCCCGCGTTCTCCATCCCTTTTCATGAATAATAAACACCCCCTGTCGCACCCCCTGACGTGTCGATCGGGCGGGTTGGGCGTTTCGCCTGATATGTCCTCACCAACTCTACTCCTTAATGATAACACATTTGCAACAACTTCAAGGATGGGGGGCGGGTGGCTTCCAATCTGTGGCTATCCCCTCATTCAGCATGTGTTGTTCTCTCCTTAGCGCCGCGCACATGCGTCTTAACAGCTTGCAGCAGCCTCAAGGATGGAAGTCGGGCGGTCTTCAACGCGTGGCCCTCTCCCGAGCGCCACGCGCGCACGTTCGTCTCGAAGGATTGTGGCAGCTTCGAGAATGGAGGGCGCTTCCTTTTTCAGGCGGTGGCGCCGCGCGCACTCGTCTGAAAAGTCTGCAGCGATTCGAGGGTTCGCAAGGTTGAAGTCCTAGGAGCGGTGCCCTGCCACGACTCAAGACTCACAGGGCGCGACGGACACGCTGATTCGCGGAGTTGAGATCCCTGGGATCTGATTGAAGCTTCCCAGACAGACGCGTGTTTTTCAATGGGGTACTTCCCGCAATGAAGCTAAAAGTATGGCAGGAACATCCGGAGAAAAGGGAACTTGGAGGGAGGGTTAATCCAACATCGTTGATGCGTCTTGGGTTTACAGTGAACGTCCTTCTCATCCTCTTTCTCATCGTCCTCCTCGTCCTACTCATCCTCCGTATCCTCTTCGTCGCCATCACCGATATTCATCATCATCATCATCATCATCATCATCATCAGCATCATCATCCTCACAATCATCATCAGCATCATCAGCATCATCATGAGCAGCAGCAACAGCATCACCATCACCACCACCATCACCATCACCATCATTATCATCATCATCATCATCATCATCATCATCATCATCATCATCATCATCATCATCAAAAGCACCATCATCCGCCATCAGCCTCCAGTCAGCATGTCGAAATCAACATCCATACCGATGCAAAAATGAAAAAGAGCGTAATCACATGAACCACCTGCACAACATTATCCAGCATCATCGTCATCATCACAGATCATCAGCATCATCGTCATCATCATCAGCAGCAGCATCATCACCACCCTCGCAAGTATCAGTGTCCGCATCATCATCGTCGTCATCATCACCATCATCAACACCATTATCGAATCCTCAGTACTACCAGACTCAGCGCCATCAGCATCAGCAGCAGCGTCAGCATCAACAGCATCATCGTCTTGCTTAGCGTCGTCGTCATCAGAATAAGAATCGGCATCACCATCATCACTAACTCCGCCTGCATCATCATCATCAGCATCATCATCAGCATCACCATCAACATCAGCATCAGCACCATCATCACCATCATCATCAGCAGCATCATCATCATAATCATCATCATCACCATCATCATCACCATCAGCATCAGCATCAGCATCATCATCACAATCAGCATTATTACGCTGTTATCATCATCAATCCCATCATCATCATCACCAGTATCATCATCATCATCATCATCATCATCATCATCAGCAGCAGCAGCAGCAGCATCAACATCATCAGCAGCATCAGCATCAGCATCCTCAGTATCATCATAATCATCATCAGCAGCAGCATCATCATCATCGTCGCCGGCAACAGCAGCAGCAGCAGCATCAACATCAACATGTCTCCCTCTCCCCCTGCCCCTGCATCCCCCTGACACCCTGAAAGCGCCCAAAAGCTTACAGAGCTCCCCCGAACGCCCTAAAATCATCTCATCCCGCCTGTACTTCTTCACCCTCACCCCAGTTCGTTTCGGGTCGCCAGCCCTTGGAGCTCGGGCCACCAGCCCCTCATGTACGGCTCCACTTGTTTCGGGCCGCCAGTCCCTGGAGCTCACGAGCCCTCCCCAGGGCATATGCTTTGTCCTGGCCCGTTGTCGGCAGCCGCCTGAGGCCTTGAAGCAGCCAACGGAGGTTGCAAAATGGTCGACAAGAACTATGGCGCGATTTGCTCGAGTCGCCTCCAAGTTCTTCTCCTCCTCCTCCTCCTCCTCCTTCTCCTCCTCCTTCTGCTCCATGTCCTCCGCCTTCCCTGCCTTCATCCCTCCCTCCCTTGTCCCTCTATTTCTCGTTCTCCGCCTTCCCTGCTTCCCTCCCTCCTCCGCCTCCTCCTCCTCCTCCGCCTCCTCCTCCTCCCTCGCCTAATCCTCCTCCACCCCTCCCTACCTCCCTTCCTCCCTCCCTCCCGCATCCTCCCTACCTGCCCCTCTCCATGCCGCTCCGTCGCCCTCCCACCCACCCTCGCCAGCACCGCCTCGCCGGAGCTGTCCGAGAGCAGGAGCTCCTTGAACAGCTCGAAGGAGAGGGTGCCGTCGGACTCCTTCCGCAGGGCCGCGAGAAACCCGTCCGGCAGGTCCGCCACTGTCATGCCGCGGGTGGCGAGGGCGTCCTGGATGGACGCCGCCTTCACCCTTCCGCTCTCGTCTGGGCAGAATTGGGCCCAGGCGACCCACAGCAGCTTGTCCTGCTCCTCTCGGCTACACGCAAGAGCGACCCTGAGCAAGAGCGACCTCTGGTGCGCAAACGCAGGCGCGCCAGACGCTACTATCGCATCGCGTTCGGCGATCGGGGGATCCCTGTGTGCCCGCACCAAAGGTCAATCTGGCGAAGGGCCACTCTGACGTCTAGTCGATCCTCCTGGGTCTGCCCCCGAAGGTTGATGACCCCCGCCAGGAACTCCGTGTACGACACCTGCCCGGTGCGGCCGACGTCCAGCTCGTTGACCACTTTCTCCAGCGCCTGCAGCGAGAGAACAGCGAGGACGAGGACGACGACGAAGACGACGACAACGAGAACGACGACGGGCGAGGACGACGACGAAGACAACGACAACGAGGAGGACGAAGGCAAGGACGCCGACACGACGACAAGGGAAACAGTTATAAACAGAAGAAAAACGACGACGACGACGACGACGACGACGACGACGGACAAGACAACGACGGCTACGACGACAGGCTGGGAACGACGACGACTACGACGACGACAACGACAACAACGACGACGGGCGGTGCCTCCGGCGAGGCGGCGAGGCCGGCGAGCCCGCGGCGGAGCTCCTCGCGCGACAGGAGCCCGTCGCCGTCGGTGTCGAAGGCGCGGAAGGCCTCGCCGCCGCCGGCGGTCGTCGGTCGTCGCCCCCGCCGCCGATCGTCGTCGGCGTCGGCGTCGGCGTCGGCGTCGTCGTCGTCGGCGTCGTCGGCGTCGGCATCGTCGTCGGCGTCGTCGTCGTCGGCGTCGGCGTCGTCGTCGTCGGCGTCGGCGTCGTCGTCGGCGTCGGCGTCGCCGTCGTCGGCGTCGTCTCGGAGGTGTTCAGGGCATCTGCTCAAGCTCTCCGCGCCACGGCCGGGAGTTCAGGAAACTGGCCAGGGTGGACCCTGGCAGGCGTCCGGGCACCGATGCTGACTCGATCTTGGTCGGACCCGGCATCCGCCGATACGAATCCCACCAGCCCTCTGGGCTAAGGCGGTCTAACGATATATGTATGTCTTGCCTCTTTCAAAACCCTTGCCCCTTCGGGGAGGTTTACCTTCGCCCCCTTCCTCAGGTTGTTGGAGGGTTCGCGATCGGTCAGGGCGCCCAAGATTGCCCAATATGGCTCCAAGAGAGCGTCCGATCGATGTTCCAAGATCGCATCCAAGGCGGCTCAAGATAGCCGAAGATGGTTCAAGATAGCTTCCGACATACCTCGAAGAGGCCCGACGAGGGCCACAAGACGGTTCCAAGTGCTCTGGGAGCCCCTTCAGGACCCCCCCAAGAAGCCCAAATCCTTCAACAACCATAAGAAATTGGAAGATGTAAGCCTTCTCGGTTTTTCGCTCCCGATGCGCTTTTAGGGCCTCAGGACGGCCCAAGCGAGGTCCAAGAGGGGCCCAAGAGGCCCCCTCGACGGCCCCAAGAGCGCCCAAGAGCGGCCCAAGAGCGCCCCAAGAGGCGATGTTGATAGTTCCAGGTGGGGGAGGGAAATCCGGAACCCACCTCCTTTGATCGATAGCCTTAAAAATGGCCTCAAGAGGCCCTCCAGGGCTCCCAAGACGGCCCTAGGAGGGCCCCAGGGCGGACCCACGAGCACCCAACAGCCCCAGAAGAGCGTCCCACGAGGGCCCCAAGAGGCAGTTTGCAGCCTCCTCCTCCTCCTCCTCCTCCTCCTCCTCCTCCTCCTCCTCCTCCTCCTCCTCCTCCTCCTCCTCCTCCTCCTCGTCTTCCTCCTCCCTACTCCTCCTCCTCCTCCTCCTCCTCCTCCTCCTCCTCCTCCTCCTCCTCCTCCTCCTCCTCGTCCTGCCCCTCCTCCTCCTTGTCCTCCTCCTCCTTCTCCTCCTCCTCCTCCTCCTCCTCCTCCAATCCGCGGCCCCAGAGCTCCCAACCGCGTCCCCAGGGGTAGTCGTTCGTCCCCGTTACAAGTTCGATGGCCCTAGGGCTTGAAGCAGGCCCCCACGGGCCGCAATCTAAAAAGAAAAACTGCTCTGGTAAAAATCATATCGACGGAGATCTGAATCGTACCGACGGAGATCTGGGGATGTTGATGGTGACGTCGGCGTCGTCGTCGCCAGCCGCACCGACAGGCACGGAGGGCCTCGTTGGCGCTCCGCTGCTGGCCGGCGTCCAGCTGCGTGGCCACCAGCCGCGTGACGAACTTCTCGAACTCAGACCGCCCGCCCACAGCGGCGACGCCGGGAGGACCGACGAGCGGCACACGCAAGGGCCTTCGGCCTTCGGAGGCCCGCGTGGATCTCATGGGTCTGCGCTGGACCCCTCTCCTGTGAATCTCATGGGTCGGCGCTGAAATCCCTCCCCTCCTCCTCCTCCTCCTCCTCCTCCTCCTCCTCCTCCTCCTCCTCCTCCTCCTCCTCATCTTGTTCCTCCTCCTCCTCCTCCCTCCTCTCCTCCTCCTCCTCCCCTCCTCCTCCCCCTCCTCCTCCTGCTCCTCCTCCTCCTCCCCTCCTCCTCCTCCTCCTCCTCCTCCTCCTCCTCCTCCTCCTCCTCCCTCCTCCTCCTCCTCCTCCTCCTCCTCCTCCTCCTCCTCCTCCTCCTCCTCCTCCTCCTCCTCCTCCTCCTTCCTCCTCCCTCCTTCTCCTCCTCCTCCTCCTCCTCCTCCTTCCTCCTCCTCCTCCCTCCTCCTCCTCCTCCTCCCTCCTCCTCCTCCTCCTCCTCCTTTCCCTCCTCCTCCTCCAGGGGCCACGTTGAGGGGGGACCGGCTCCAGGGGGGGTTGGGGGCAGAACCGAGCTCGACAGTCGGCGGTGCCTCGCCGATATATTGGCGACTGGCCCCCGAGCGCGAGTCCGCGCGCCCCTCGGCGGGTCGGGGCCCTCGGGCCCCTCTCGGCGGTGAAGGGGCGACTGGGGGCCGATGCGTCCCCCCTGAGCCTATCGCCCCCTGACGTCGGGGCGCGAGCATATACGTGGGGCTGGAGGCCGACGTGGAGGAACCGGGCCAGGACCGCACGGATCGGCCCGCCAGAGGTCCGAGGGCGCTCGGGGTCGAGGTGGTCACGGGTGCCTCAGGAGCGACGTTAGTAGGGGAACAAACAGTGGCATAAACATAAAAACTCGGAGGTCCGCGCGGATCTCTCGGATCGGCGCTGGACCCCCTCCCTGGCGCGCGGAGCGCGCCAGGGTCGGCGCCGGAGGCGCCGCCGGGAGGCCCCGGCGCCGATCCGAGAGATCCGCGCGGACCTCCGCGTTTCTATGTTTATGCCACTTGTCGTTCCCCTGCTCACGTCGCTCCTGAGGCACCCGTGACCACCTCGACCCCGAGCGCCCTCGGACCTCTGGCGGGCCGATCCGTGCAGCCCTGGCCCGGTGCCTCCACGTCGGCCTCCAGCCCCACGTATATGCTCGCGTCGCGAGGAAATCACGACGGGGTGCGGGGAGACCCCGCGAGAGCCCAAGCTGGAAGCCGGCGGTAAACCGTCAGCCTTGGTTCCCGCCGGGAGCTCCTAGAGCTTCCATGCGATGTACATGAACGGCATGCGGGCGCGGCACTCTCGCACTCCGCGCGCGCGCGAGGGTGCGGTTTCATAGAAATGCGCCTCGCAGCTCCTTGCTTGTCCACGGGGTGCGGGGAGACCCCGCGAGGGCCCCAAAGGACCCACGCTGTGCCTCGTGGACGCAGGCACGTCCGCACCCAGCGGCCTCGCGGGCCAGGCCCCTGGGCGGCGACCCCCGTGTTAGGCGGGGCGCCTTGGCTCGCGGATGCCCCGCGCGGAACGTGTCGTCTCCATCCGTGCGACCGCGCATCCGCGGCCTCGCGCCCCAGAATAGGGGACCACATGCGAACCCTACCCCTACCCCCTACGAAATTGATGGGGAGGGTGGGGTTCACTTCGCTCGGGAGCTCCCGAACGAAGTGAACCCCACCCTCCCCCTCAGAAATCGTGGGGGGTAGGGGTAATTAGGGTTCGCACGTGGCCCCCTACAAAATCCAGACCGCGAGGGCGTGGATATGGATCGGTTCGCCGCTCGATGGAGGCGGCCGGGGGATCTGAACTGGCCGGGCCCCGAGGAAGTCTGCCGAGAGGGATGGCAGCAACTCCGCTCAGAAGCAGTCCCCAGACTCCCCCGAGGTCCACCTGGTGCAGTTGTTCACCCGGGATCTGTTTTGCACTGCCCCAGGACCAGAAAACCGCCCCCCGGAGGCAGAAAAGGCATAAAAACCCTTCTCGAACTCGCACCACCTCGAACCTCGCCCCGGACTCCCCTCCCTGCCAGCCGGAACCAACGCTGTGCCCGTCCAAAAACTCCCCCTGTGGGGAGGCTTGTCCGGGAGGGCGCATGGGAGCGCTTTGGGGCGCGTGGCAACGCCTGGAGGCGCTCCCAAGCACCCCCAGGCGCTCCCAGCCAGCTCCAACCTCGGGGGCGTCCAAGAGGGGGGCGTCCAAGAGGGGGGGGCGCAAATCGTAGCCGGAGGCATGTGCGCGGACGAGGGGGGGACCTGGGGACGTCATGAAAGACGAGGAAGAAGAAGAAGAAGAAGAAGAAGAAAAAAAGAAGAGTGGGCCATGAATTGCGGAGAAATATCATAGCCCCGGCCGAGGTACCCACCCACGCTACAGTCAGGTGAACAATGTTGGTGGTGAAATTTTAGAGCGCATGTGCACGTACCGGAAGCCATGAGGGAGCCATGAGGGAGCCACGACAACGACGACGACGACGACGACGACGACGACAACGACCGACGACGACGACGACCGACCGACCGACCGACCGACCGACCGACCGACCGACCGACTGAGACGACGACGACAACGACGACGACGACGACGACTGACCGACCGACCGACCGACCGACCGACCGACCGACCGACCGACCGACCGACCGACCGACCGAGACGACGACGGCCGACGACAACCAGATCGACCGACCGGTCGACCGACCAACAGCACGCGCACAAGCGCGCGCAGACTGCCCCCGTTTGGGGGCGAGGCGTGACGACAATGCTAGGACCCCCGCCCTCGGGCCTGTACTCCTTCCCTCCCCCCACCATCTTAGTATTGTTAAATCCTAAACGGGGTGCGACGAGGGAAAATGGCTCCAGCAGCTCATGCCTGCAAGACACATAGGCTCCAGCACCAATTTTTAAACGAGGGAAGGTAGTTCCAGCAGCCGACGGCGTCGGCTCCAGCACCCAATTTTTACGAGGGACAGTAATTCCAGCAGCTCGTGCCTACAGAAAACAGATGGGCTCCAGCACCTCATGTTCTGCGAGGGAAGGCGGTTCCAGCAGCCCGCGGCGTCGGCTCCAGCACCCAATTTTTACGAGGGACAGTGGCTCCTGCAGCTCCACACCCCAACCACCACAAACCCATGCCCCTGCCGGTCAAGATTCCCACTACCAAATTATTCACCTAACTGTAGTCACTGAAATCCGGAGAGATACCATGGCCCCGGCCATGGTACCCACCCACCCCTAGTCTTAGGTCGGGCATCTCCTCCGACAGGCGGAGCGTGAAAGAAAAGCTCAGGATCGCCAGACGTCGCCAAAAACAGTCGGAGGAGCACGAGAAAACGCCACCTGCTCTGTTCTGCTGCTCTTGAACACTCCCCCCTGGTGGAGGGACATGCCCGACCTGACCCCGGTCGTCTGAAGGGAAACTGGGACACACAAATAAATAGACACAAATAACCAGATTCCCTATATTTCCCCAAATTTCCTGTGCTTCTGTCTTCCCCCCCACTTCCCATATTTTCGCATATTTTCCTGGGAGCCGACGATTAATTGTGTCTGTGTGTTTCTTTCCCTCCTGATCGTCGCCCCCCCTCCTGGACGCCCTCGGGCAGAGCCCCCGAGGGGCTCGTGCCCATGGCCGTGCCGCCGCGCGGCCCTCCGGGGGGGATGCTCTTCAGGAGCTCGCCGCCCTGGTCCAGGGCCCGGGCCGCGGGGCTGCCCGCCAGGACGCCGGTGCCCACGAACCAGGGGTCCCGCAGGCACTCCTGCGGGCAGGGGGCAGCAGGCGAGCCCGAACCCCTACCCCCCACGTGGCCATGGAGGAGGAGGAGGAGGAGGAGGGGGAGGAGGAGGAGGAGGAGGAGGAGAAGGAGGAGGAGGAGGAGGAGAAGGAGGAGGAGGGGGAGGGTGGGGTTCACTTCGCTCGGGAGCTCCCGAGCGAAGTGAACCCCACCCTCCCCCTTCGGAAGTCGTGGGGGGTACGGCAGGTTCGTGTCGTGCCGACCCCGGCGTTGGCTTTTGACACCGCGCTGGATCGTTCAACCTTGAACGATCGGCCGCTGCCGCAACGTCCGATCGTTCCACATCGAGCGATTCTGGGTCGCCGGCGGCGTTCAACCTTGAACGTCCGCGCTGGGGTCGCCGCTGGTCGACACGACGCAAACCTATCGTAGGGGGTAGGGTTCGCCTGTGGCCCCCTAGCGGGGGGGCAGCGGGCGGCCACGGCCCCGTCGAGGGCACACTCTCGGGGATAGGCCGCGCGCGGGGGCCATGCGGCGAGGGTCAGAGCACCGCAAGCGGCTCGGTGCCGGTTGTGGTCGACGTGGCGTGCCAGGACGGCCAAGGCGGCCTCAGCCACAACCATAGGGCGACGAAATCTATACATATCCACTGCTCCCAGGCCAGGCCCACCCTCAACCCCGCAGCGGTGTATACGCCACGCCCTCCTGGCTTGGCCAGGAGGGCGCATACACAGCTCCTGGGTTCAAGATGGGCATGGTCAGGGAGCAGTGGATATGTATAGATTTCGTCGCCCGAAATTAACCAGAGTGCGCATGTCGAAGTCGGTGGGTTCTTCCCCGAAGAAACCTCCCGAACGATCAGCTCGGCTGTGGTTGTGGTTCTCTGTTGCGCCCGGAACTCCTGCGCGCTGGGGCGCTGGTGCTCCTGAGGGGGCCATAACGCATCGAAGCCGCTCCAGTCATGGTGCTACCGTCACCCCGAGATCCGGGCCTTGCAACGTTGTCGAGCCGGGCGTCTTCGCATAATTTCGGGCCCTGGGACCCTCACATGCGGCGACGGGGACCTCCCAGGGGGGCCCCAAAGAGGGCGGGGGCGAGGCGAGGGCAGCGGTGTGTCGGCGCCTGTTCCTCCTCCGAGGCTCCCTCTTGTTGAGCATCCGCCTGCACATGCTCCGCGCCTCCTGCGTGGCGCCCGGAAAGGAGCTCCAGTCGGGCTCCGCCTGCACCGCCTCCGTGGGAGCAACAAAAGAAGCGGCACAGACTTTTGATCCGCGGGTCGAGAGCGCACCTCTTCCGGTCGAAGCTAAGCGGGCCGCGCACAGCTGCAATTGACAGAGGGGGGAAGGCAGAGGGAGGGGCCTCACGTCAAGGCCAAGAGAGCAAAGCGGCACAGACATGAACTGTCGGAGCTCCACGCGGGCTCTTCTTGGATCGGTGCTGGGCCCCTCCCCCTGGCGCGCGGAGCTCCTGAGGTTTATGCTTACGCACGTGCTTCTTCATCGAGCGCCGTCGTCTTGGAGGTGCCCTGGCCGTCTGCGGAGGCTCCCGTCGCCACGGCCGGACCGAGCTCAAGAAACTGGACGGGGCGGCCCCGGGGGGAGGCGTCCTGGCACCGGTTACCAGCCTGGAACATATCCCTATCCCTATGCTGGGCATCTCCTCATCACGATGCCAATGTTAGGGATCCTGTATTTTTTGAGGGCTCATCCCTAAGATTGTCATCGCCTTTTGGCGTGTGAATCTTAGGGATAGGGATAAGATCGAGGCTGGTAAACCGGCTCTGACCGGATCCGATTCGGACGGCGACGCCGCCGAGCCTTGGGGAACTCCTTCAGCGTGGGGGCCTGGAACGGCAGCCTGCCAGACAGGAGGAAGAACAGCATGCAGCCGACCGACCAGATGTCGCAGCTCTTGCTGAAGTTGCCCTGCCACACCTCCAGGGAGGCCCAAGCCTCCAAAACGTATTGCAAAAACGGCTCGAAAGATTTCCGCTGTGTTCGGCCTCTCGGGGGGCCCTCCCCGGCCCAGGGAACCGTCGACAAACGACTCGGAATGCAAAACCAGCCCTGGGAGGAGGGTCGGGACCTTCGGGGGCCTCGCACTGAGATCAAGACAGCACATCGGATCTCTGGGACGGTGAAGGCCCTGACCGAGAGACGAGGAGGGGATCTGAGACTGGATTGGGGGTCTAACTCCATGGGGAGAGGCCTCGCGAAACGTACACTGCCCTGCCCAGCGCGCATGTCTGGGAGACCCCGAAAGCAAGTTCCTGCCGTGGCGACGTCGGATCTGATTTCTGGCAACGCTTGCACCGCTCACCGACCAAAGATAGGCAGTGGTGGGGAATGGATGAATCTGTTCTATACCAGTATTGGAGAACTCCGTTAAAGCAAAACGAGAAACGGATTCACCCAATTACTGAAGCAAACGAAAACCAGCTGGGCAGCAAGCACCAAGACCTGTGCAGGAGGTGACACGTGTTTCTGAACGGAAACCCGTTCACTACCACGACCCCACTTGTTCGATGAACCCCTGGGTCTTGACCACTCTCCGCTCGCGGCCGTCCCCAGCGGCTCTCTCGACTACATCTTCCGCACCCGCCGGTCGGAAGGGGTGGGCCGAAACATGAGGCAAGAAGGCTCTGGACGTAGACTGTGAAGGGGATCTGGGACACACAAATAAACAGACACAAATAAACAGATTCCCCATATTTTCTTATATTTTCTGGGTTTTTGTCTTCCCGCCCAATTCCCATATTTTCCCATGTTTTCTGGGGGATCGACGATGAATTGTGTCTGTGTGCTGTTTCTCCTCCTGAGACTGGGCGACCGCCCGGCCCCCTAGGACGAGGGCAGAGGGAAGACCACTCGACCCTTGAAGCAGGAAGGCGCCCAGGGCAGATTGGGACCCGGGCGTCCATGGATACCTACAGGGCAGCTTTTGATACATAGGAGGTTTATATATATATATATATATGGATTTTGATATATGATGAATTCACGAATAAATTCACGCACGAACTCCTCGTTGTGTCTCATGCGAACTCCCTGCATTTTTATACATACATGGCCCGCACGCGGAGCCTGCATCAAAAACGGCACCGCACTGGATCTCGGTTTCTAACGATTTCTAGGGGAAGCATCAAAATTCTGGAGCTAAAAAATATAATTTGTTGATGGGCGTCCCAAGGATAATGAGCGCAGTGGTAGCATGACATATCCGAAATCAAGAAGCAGGATGAGGAGGAACGGGATGACGAGCAACTCTGTCACAGAGGGCCTCCAAACGCACGCCCTCTGTCACAGAGGGCCTCCAAACGCACCCCCTCTGTCACAGAGGGCCTCCAAACGCACCCCCTCTGTCACAGAGGGGGGAAATGATCACTTTCATGCGGCTTCTGGATTACCTGCTCTCGACCACCGACGGGCGCGGACCTGCGCCGCCCCCGTGCCCTCTGCGCCCCCGGGGGCCCGAGACCGAGCCCTACCTGGCAGGCGCTCGGCCCCCGGCGCGCCCGCCCCCCGCGGGGGGGCCGCCGCCGCGCCGAGGCGCCCCGAGCCACGCCGGAGGCCCCCGGAGTCCCCATCGCCGGGCTGCCCCGATTGAAGGGGAACTGGGACACACAAATAAATACACACAGATAAAAAGATTCCCCATATTTTCGCATATTTTCTCGGTTTTTGTCTTCCCCACCACTTCCCATATTTTCTTATATTTTCCTGGGAGTCGACGATTAATTGTGTCTGTGTGTTTTTTTCCCTCCTGAGGGCGGGCGCGCCGCCGCGCCGAGGCGCCCCGAGCCGCGCCGGAGGCCCCCGGAGTCCCCATCGCCGGGCTGCCCCGATGCGCCACACCCAGACCCCCTCGAGTAATGAAAAAATCATGACGCGAGGTTTTTCGCGATTTTCGGCCTCCGGGGGCCCTCACCGGGCCTCGGGAGCGTCAAAAAACGACTCAGGATGCAAAGCCAGTCATGGGGAAAGGGTCGGGACCTCTGGGGGTCGACGTAATGAAAAAATCATTACGTCGGGGGTCTGGGCACGCGGCACGCATCGAACGAACGAACGAACCGCCTCCATCGAACGGCTGGACAGACCTCCCTTTGGTAAATTATCCCGGCAAAGCAACCTAACAGCGATGTGTAGAAGCATATCTGAAAGCATTCCCCTTAAGACTCAGATGAAAATCCAGTTGTCGAATTCTGCTGTTCTCGCAGTCGTAGTCGCATTCGCGATGACAGTCGCAGCGGCAACGGCAGTCGCAGTCACAGCCTCAGCCTCAGCCTGCCTCCTCCCCCTCCTCCTCCTCTTTCTCCTGCTCCTCCTCCTCCTCCTCCTCCTCCTCCTCCTCCTCCTCCTCCCTCCTGCTCGTCCTCGTTCTCGTCCTCCTCGTCTTGCTCGTCCTCCTCCTCCTGGTGCTCTCTCCTCCTCCTCCTCCTCCTCCTCCTCCTCCTCCTCCTCCTCCTGGTGGTCCTCGTTCTCCTCCTCCTGGTGCTCTCCCCCCCCCTCCTCCTCCTCGTCCTCCTCCGCCTCCTCCTCGTCCTCCTCCTCTTCCTCTCCGGCCTCCTCCTCCTCTCCTACTCTCCTGGTAGTCCTCACCCCTCCCCTCCTCCTCCTCCTCCTCCTCTTCCTGGTCGTCCTCGTTCTCGTCCTCCTCGTCTTGCTCGTCCTCCTCCTCCTGGTGTTCTCTCCTCCTCCTCCTCCTCCTCCTCCTCCTCCTCCTCCTCCTCCTCCTCCTCCTCCTCCTCCTCCTCCTCCTCCTGGTGGTCCTCGTTCTCCTCCTCCTGGTACTCTCCCCCCCCCTCCTCCTCCTCCTCCTCGTCCTCGTCCTCCTCCTCCTCCTCCTCCTCTTCCTCCTCCTCCTCCTCCTCCTCCTCCTCCTCCTCCTCCTCCTCCTGGTACTCCTCCCCCTCCCCTCCTCCTCCTCCTCCTCCTCTTCCTGGTCATCCTCCTCCTCCTGGTCGTCCTCCTCCTCCTGCTCGTCCTCCTCCTCCTCCTGCTCGTCCTTCTTCTCCTGCTCCTCCTGCTCCTTGTCCTGCTCGTCCTCGTCCTCCTGGTCTTGCTCGTCCTCCTCCTCGTCGTGCTCTTGCCCCTGCTGAACATGTGGCCCAGGAATGGGAGTTCTGGGAAGTCGAAGAGCACGAAGTTGCCTACAGTTAGCTACGGGCATTCAAAATGTAGCCCGGGAATGGAGTTCTGGGAACTCGAAGAGCACGAAGTGGCCTACAGTTGGCTCCGGGCATTCAAAATGTGGCCCGGGACTGGAGTTCTGGGGACTCGAAGACCACGAAGTGGCCTACAGTTGGCTCCGGGCATTCAAAATGTGGCCCGGGAATGGAGTTCTGGGAACTCGAAGACCAGGAAATGGCCTACAGTTGGCTCCGGGCATCCAAAATGTGGCCCGGGAATGGAGTTCTGGGAACTCGAAGAGCACGAAGTGTTTGACTGTTGCATCCGGCCCTCCAGAATGTGGCCCGGGAATGGCGTTCTGGGATCTCGAAGAGCACGAAGTGTGTGACTGTTGCATCCGGGTATTGAGAATGTGGCCTGGGAATGGAGTTCTGGGAAGTCGAAGAGCACGAAATGTGTGTGACTGTTGGTGAAAAACGAGCCCGGCACCCTGCCGCCCGGCAACTCCCCAACACCTGCCCGGACCCCCCTGTGGAGTGATCTGTGAGCTCTTTTGAGTCAACTAGAAACCTATCAGTCTTCGCTGTTAGGTAAAAAGTGGTCTCGTGGAAACGACCTCGGGCCCAGACCTGGCGGGCGCAAGCCTGGAGAATAACGGCCGCGGCGCCCTCTCGAGAACCGAAAACGGACAATTCACTAATCGACGTGTCAGGGTAGGAGGTCCCCCTTGCTGGGCTGCCCCGATGCGCCACACGCGGCACGCAGCGTTATGTCGGGCGTGTCCCCCTACAGGGGGATTTTCAACGAAAAATAAATTATCCCGGCAAAGCAACCTAACAGCGATGTGTAGAAGCATATCTGAAAGCATTCCCCTTAAGATTCAGATGAAAATCCAGTTGTCGAATTCTGCTGTTCTCGCAGTCGTAGACGCATTCGCGATGACATTCGCAGCGGCAACGGCAGTCGCAGTCACAGCCTCAGCCTCAGCCTGCCTCTCCTTCCTCCCTCTTTCTTTTTCTCCTGCTCCTCCTCCTCCTCCTCCTCCTCCTCCTCCTCTTCCTCCTGCTCGTCCTCGTTCTGTCCTCCTCGTTTGCTCGGTCCTCCTCCTCTCTGGTGCTCTCATCCTCCTCCCCCTCTCCTCCTCCTCCTCCTCCTCCTCCTCCTCCCTCCTCCTCCTGGTTGGGTTCCTCGTTCTCTCCTCCTGGTGCTCTCCCCCCCCCTCCCCTCCTGTCCTCCTCCTCCTCCTCCTCCTCCTCGTCCTCCTCCTCCTCTTCCTCCTCCCTCCTCCTCCTCCTCCCTCCGCCTCCCGGTAGTCCTCCCCCTCCCCCTCCTCCTCCTCCGCCTCCTCTTCCCTGGGTCGTCCGCGTTCTCGTCCTCCTCGTCTTGCTCGTCCTCCTCCTCCTGGTGTTTCTCTCCTCCTCCTCCCTCCTCCTACCTCCTCCTCCTCCTCCTCCTCCTCCCTCCTGGTGGTCGCTCGTTTCTTTCTCCTCCTCCTGGTACTCTCCCCCCCCCTCCTCCTCCTCCTCCTCGTCCTCGTCCTCCTCCTCCTCCTCCTCCTCTTCCTCCTCCTCCTCCTCCTCCTCCTCCTCCTCCTCCTCCTCCTCCTCCTGGTACTCCTCCCCCTCCCCTCCTCCTCCTCCTCCTCCTCCTCTTCCTGGTCGTCCTCCTCCTCCTGGTCGTCCTCCTCCCCCTGCTCGTCCTCCTCCTCCTCCTCCTGCTCGTCCTTCTTCTCCTGCTCCTCCTGCTCCTCGTCCTGCTCCTGCTCGTCCTCGTCCTCCTGGTCTTGCTCGTCCTCCTCCTCGTCGTGCTCTTGCCCCTGCTGAAAATGTGGCCCAGGAGTGGGAGTTCTGGGAAGTCGAAGAGCACGAAGTTGCCTACAGTGGGCTACGGGCATTCAAAATGTGGCCCGGGAATGGAGTTCTGGGAACTCGAAGAGCACGAAGTGGCCTACAGTTGGCTCCGGGCATTCAAAATGTGGCCCGGGAATGGAGTTCTGGGAACTCGAAGACCAGGAAGTGGACTAGAGTTGGCTCCGGGCATCCAAAATGTGGCCCGGGAATGGATTCTGGGAACTCGAAGAGCACGAAGTGTGTGACTGTTGCATCCGGCCCTCCAGAATGTGGCCCGGGAATGGAGTTCTGGGAACTCGAAGAGCACGAAGTGTGTGACTGTTGCATCCGGCCCTCCAGAATGTGGCCCGGGAATGGCGTTCTGGGATCTCGAAGAGCACGAAGTGTGTGACTGTTGCATCCGGGTATTGAGAATGTGGCCTGGGAATGGAGTTCTGGGAAGTCGAAGAGCACGAAGTGTGTGACTGTTGGTGAAAAACGAGCCCGGCACCCTGCCGCCCGGCAACTCCCCAACACCTGCCCGGACCCCCCTGTGGAGTGATCTGTGAGCTCTTTTGAGACCACTAGAAACCTATCAGTCTTCGCTGTTAGGTAAAAAAGCGCCCAAAAATACCCCAAAAAGGTCCAAAAATATTTGTTTTTTTAAAAAATCCCTGGACTATTTTTGGACTATGTTTTGACTATTTTGGGGGCATTTGTTATTTTTCGTCGGAAGTCGTCCTGTAGGGGCACAGGCCCGACTTAAACGTAGCGCATAGGCACGGAGCTCAGCACGCAGACCGAAGACGCAGGCATGGCGCGACGCGTTCGCCGAAACCTGGGCCCAGACGCTGAGCCAAGACGCAGCGTGCGAACCCGGACGCTCTGAACGCGGCACCTGCTGCGTGTCCAAAACGGGAGCGCCGAGGCAGCCAAGGTCCCCAGAGGCCGGCGCGGTCTGCAGAGGTCCCCCGAGCCCTCCAAGAGTCCCCGGGGGGCCGCCTCCCGTGGCCAACAACGATTCACAAAAACCCTTACGACAACAGAAAGCGATCGACCCTCGATGACGGACCTCGTCGTTTGCGGCCACCAGACGGGACCTCTCAACCCCTTCCGAGGGACCGGTTTTTCGTCACGGATCGAGTTCGACGGCTCCAGAGCCCGAAAGCGACCTCGACGAGACGCCGAAAGAGAGGGACAAAAAGGACAGCACTGCAACCATCACAGCGTCGGAGGTCTCGGCCTCTCCACCTCCTCCTCCTCCTCCTCCTCCTTCTCCTCCTCCTGCTCCTCCTGCTCCTCCTCCAACTCCTCCTCCTCCTCCTCCTCCTGCACTCTGGAGGTTGGCTGGCAGCGGCGCACTGGAAAAAATCCTCCTCCTCCTCCTCCTCCTCCTGCTCCTCCTCCTCCTCCTCCTCCTCCTCCTCCTCCTCCTCCTCCTCCTCCTCCTCCTCCTCCTCCTCCTCCTCCTCCTCCTCCTCCTCATCCTCCTCGATCGCCTCAGGGGCCATGTACGGGGGCGTCCCAGACACGACGGCGCTGCGGTCCGTCGGGTGGGAGAAGACCTCCGCGAGGCCGAAGTCCACCACCACCACGTGCATGTCCTGCACGGGCGCGTCCCGGGGAGAGCACATCATGACGTTCTCCGGCTTCAGGTCCTTGTGGATCACGGCGCGCGAGTGGCAGTAGGCCAGCGCCGAGAGGGTGTGCAGCAGAACCTTCGCTGGCAGGGCTTCGGGTCGTGCACAGGCAGCCCCCCCAGGTGGTCCTGGCTGGCCTCCACAGGCCCCCCAAAGCAGGCCTCAACAGGCCCCCCGGATAGACCGGGGCGGCCTCGAAGCCCTGGCGCCGCCTCCTGCAGCGCCCATAGAGCGCTCCGCGCCCCACGGCTGAGGTGTAGAGACGAGACCGGACTGCCCAAGGGCCTGTTTAGGCCAGCTGGGACTGCTCGGGTGGCCTGTCAAGGCCAGTCGGAACTACCGGGGTGGGGGCCTGCCTGCGCGCCACCCGAAGCCTCACCGACCTTCGCGACCCAGAACTCGTACGCCTGAGCGTCCATCGGCGGCAGGCTCCTCACGTACTCCGCGAGGTCGCCGCCAATGCACCGCTCCATGACGAGGTAGAACTGCTCCTCGTCCTCGAAGTCCTCGAAGATGCGGAGGACGTGCGGGTGGTCCAGCTGCTTCAGCACGGCCAGCTCCTCCCGGACCTTGGCCTCGGGCACCCGAGCCTCCTTCGCCCTCGCCTTGTTGACGATCTTGCAGACGCGCACGCGCCTCTCGTTCTGGCTGTCCCGCTGCGTCCGGTGCGTCACCAGGTGCACGGTCCCGAAGGAGCCCCGGCCGAGCACGCCGCTCGCCTCGTAGACGTCGCCGAACCTGCGCGGGTTGCGCTTGAGGAACTCCTCGCGCCACCGCTGGTCGCGCTCGCTGGCCTCCGTGCTGCTGGGGGTGTCCCGCGCCTGCGCGCGGTCTGGAGCTTTTGCCAAAACAGCCAAGATCTACTCCCTGGGCTGCGAGGGCCCGCGCCGATCGGCAAAACAAGGAATCAGAGAACGATCACCTTACGGCCAGGAGCTATTGCTCAGCGTGTCGCTGCGGCGGCCAGGGAGACACGCCGTGCCCTGCAAGCGGATATCGTTTGTCGCTCCGCTCCGCGAGGCGGGAGGCTGTGAACGACTCGGGACGTTGACGCTCGGGGGCTGGGACGTGGATGTAGCGCGTCGCGCCGAAGAGTGGTGGGCCAGGCCTGGCTGCGAGACACGCGAAGCCAAGGGGCCCGACCGCAGATCTGTGCCGATGACGACCGAGGATCAAGGATCGAGGCCTCTGGAAGTTTGCTGGCTCGCCCTGGGCCTTCGGAGACCCCTGGGGGCCTCTGGGGGACCTCCAGGGGCCTCCACAGGGGTCAGGATCCGGGGCGACGCTGAGGCGGAAGACGATGGAGGTCTTGAGTAAGGAATGCATGCAGAAAGAATCTGGAGGCTCGAACGGTCCGAACTCCTGATATGCTCGAAGGCATGGTCGTCACTCTCGAAAATCAAAGCGTGAATATCGAAGCATGTGTTTGCTTACGCGCGCCTCGGCGACCCGCACCTCTTGGCTGGCCCTGAGGAAGCACAGCAGCCGGAACAGCAGCGCCTCGAACTCCTCGATGCCGACGCCACCGGCGGGGCCTCCGCCGTGCTTCTCGAAGAGCGCGAGCATCTGCGCGTCCATGGGCAGAGGGAGAAGAAGCGACACAAACATAAGTTCTCAGAGGTCCGAGCGTTATGTCGGGCGTGTCCCCCCTACAGAGGGATTTTCGACGAAAAATCAAAACTACACCAACAATGCCCCAAAAAGGCTCCAAAAGTAGTCCCCAGGCTATTTTTGGATTCTTTTTGTTGACTATTTTGAGGGTATTTCTCATATTTTTCGTCGAAAATCCCCCTGTAGGGGGACACGCCCGACTTAATCCGAGCGCATTCCTTGGATCGGCGCTGGGCCCCCGCGGCGGCGCCTCCGCGCGCAATGGGAAGCCCAGCGCCGACCCCAGGAAGTCCCCGCGGAGCTCCGAGAGCGCACGCCCGGGCTGCTGCTCTGCTCCCTCTCCTGGGGGTGCTCATGCGCAGCTCGCGGAGGACCTCCTTCAGAGACCTCTTGAAGTCCTCTTGGGCGTTGCATAATGGGGGGGTCATAAATGGGGGGTTGGTGAGGGTGGTCCGAAAAGGTACCCAGACGGTACCTAAACGAGCCCCCTGGGGCTCCAGAGGGGCCCGAAAGGGGCACGAAAGAGGACCGTTTCTGACCCCCCCATTTGTGACCCCCCCATTAAGCCATGCCCAATCCTCGAGGCCGAGGCAGGCGCCGGGGGGCAGGTCCCGGAACGGGCGCTCGGCCAGCTTCCTGCCGGGGGCTGCGGGGGGTGGCCGCCCGGGCCCTGGGCGACCCCGGCTCTCCCAGGGGTCCAGGTGGCCCCCCGGAGGAGAGATCTGCTCCAGACTCTGGGTCGGTCAGGCTCTGCAGGATGCAGCACAATCCTGCAGCGTCCTGCAGGATCCTGCGCCCCGGCCTGGGTCGGTGCAGCCCTGGCGCCGCAGGATCCTGCAAGATCCGGCGCTCTGACCCCCGTTCGCAGGGAACCCTGCCAGTTGAGCCCCGACCCCGGGGAGGGGGCAGAGGCCCGGGGTACCGAGAACCATTTGGCGGCGTGGGGCACGGCGGGGCGGGGATGCGATGCAAAGCTTGGGCGCGACCAGCAGTATGTGGGGGGTCCAGCCCCCGAGATACGACCGTTGCCGTCGAAGCACAATTACCCAGTGGCGTACCCAACCTTGTCTAAGATTTGGCTAACATGTGTGTATATATGTGTGTATAACTACAAATATATACATTGGACCGCTCAAAGCCAACAGACATGCTGAAGGACCCGCAGTGCGCTGGGGTTCTCAGAAGATCACACCAGCATGCAAGAATGGCAAGATGGAGACGGAGACAGAAGCATACAGAGGAGGGTGAAGGGGGACACACATGCTCAACAACGGCAACGGCAGTAGCGCCAGCGCTACATACGCGGGACAGAACAGCGCCGTGCGCTCTATAGCAGAACAGCGCGTCGCTCTGGGCGAGGCACGCGCCCGAGGAGGCATGGCGGGCCAGAAGCAGCTGAGGATGGGAGGCCATGCAAACAAAAGACAGCGCCACGCGCTGCGTGGCGCAGCGGCTCCCCGCTAGCTGCGATGCGACAGCGCCGAGCTGGATCCCCGTACAGATCCACTCCGCTAGACCTCCCAGGAACCCACGACAGCGGCGACAGTTTCACACGTCGCAGCCTCCCACGGAGCCTCGAGGTCTCGATTGGACCCACGTGGAACTCCACTCCGCTGGACCTCCCAGGAGCCCGCGAAAGTGGCGGCAGTTTCACACGTCGCAGCTCCCTTCGCGAGGTCTCAACTGGATCCCCGTACAACTCCGCTCCGCTGGACCTCCCAGGAGCCCACGAAAGTGACGACAGGTTCACACGTCGCAGCCCCCCCAGGGAACGGCGAGGTCTCAACTGGATCCCCGTACAACTCCACTCCGCTGGACCTCCCAGAGCCAACGAACGTGGCGACAGTTTCACACGTCGCAGCCCCCCAGGGAGCCGCGAGGTCTCAACTGGATTCCCGTACAACTCCACTCCGCTGGACTTTCCAGGAGCCCCCGAAAGTGACGACAGCTTCACACTTCGCAGCCCCCCCCAGGGAGCCGCGAGGTCTCAACTGGATCCCCGTACAGCTCAACTCCGCTGGACCTCCCAGGAGCCAACGAACGTGGCGACAGTTTCACACGTCGCAGCCCCCCAGGGAGCCGCGAGGTCTGATCCCCGTACAACTCCACTCCGCTGGACCTCCCAGGAGCCCACGAAAGTGGCTGCAGATTCACAATTGGAGCGCCTTTCTTTATGTTCGGCGATGACAGGCGTCATGGGGGGGGGGAGGGGGGGTATGACATAACGCCCCCCCCCCGCCGTGTAGCTCCAGCACCACAGCCGCGCCCGCGCGCACGACGCGACGAGCGACGAGCGACGACAACGACGACAACGACGACGGCGACGACGACGGCGACGACGACGACGACGACGACGACGCGAGCAGCATGTAGGTGGCGATCTGCCCCACTGCGCCTGTGTACACCACAACGCTCGCGTGCACCACAGCGCGCGTGTACGCCACAGCGCCTGCGTACACCGCAACAGCCGTGTGCAACGCAGCGCCTGTCTACACCACAGTGCCTGCGTACACTACAAAACAAAAAAATAAAAAAAAAAAAGAACACAAAAAATACAAAAAACAAAAAACAAACAAAAAAAAAAAAGAAAAAAAAAAAAAAAAACAAAGACAACTACAATAAAAAAAAAAACAAAAAAGAAAAAAAAGACAAACAGAAAAACAAAAACAAAAAAAAGTACAATAAAAAAATTACAAAAAAAAAAAAAAAAGAACAAAACCCAATAGCGCCGGTTGATACATTTTGTCAACCGCGAGCAACCATGTGCAACACAACAAAAAACACAAAATAGAAAAAAAAATGAAAAAAAAAAAAACAACAACGGCACTGTGTACACCACAGTGCTTGCGTCCACCACAACGCCTGTGCACGCTACAGCGCCTGTCTACACCACAACATCCGCGTGCAACACAGCCTGCGCTGGTGTACACCAGAGTGCCTGCGTGCACAGGACAAGCAGAAGGAGCATGTACGTGAGAATCTGCTGCGGACAACTAAACGCCACGCCAGGAAAGTGCTGATAATCGAATGCGACGTCCTTCCCTCCTCCCTCCTCCTCCACCTCCACCTCCTCTTCCTCCACCTCCTCCTTCTCCTCCTCCTCCTCCTCCTCCTCTTCCTCCTCTTCCTCCTCCTCCTCCTCCTCCTCCTCCTCCTCCTCCTCCTCCCCCTCCTCCTCCTCCTTATTCCTTGTCGTGAGGGTTGGCGCTACAGCGCACGTGCGCATCTCAGCGTGCACCGCAGAATGGCCCATTGAATCGGTCCACTTGGTTCTCGGACGGCCAATTTAGCTGGAGCCCCCTGGACGCAAATGGGAGGAGTTAGGGTGATGCGGGTGGACTCGGGAAGACTCGTAGATTCCAGCGGCGCTCAGTTGTCCATAAGGATTCCTTTCTTTTTGATTGCTCTGGAATACGCAAGCGCTCCATTTTGTCACAAGGATTCCTTTTCAAATTCTATATTTACAACAGTGGTGCTGTGTTGCACACGGTTGCTGTGGTGCACACAGGCGCCGTGATGCACAAAGGCACTGCAATGCACGCAGGTATTGTGGTGTAGACAGGCGCTGCGTTGCACACGGCTGTTGCGGTGTACGAAGGCGCTGTGGTGTACACGCGCGCTGTGGTGCACGCGAGCGTTGTTGTGTACACAGGCGCAGTGGGACAGATCACCACCTACATGCTGCTCGCGTCGTCGTCGTCGTTGTCGTCGTCGCTCACGGCTGACGTGGTGTAAGCAAGCGCTGTGGTGTACACAAGAGCTGTTGTGCCCGCAGGCACGGTGGCACAAACTGACACTGTGTTGCACGCGGCTGCTGTGGTGTACATAAGCGGTGTGGTGTACACAGGCGCTGTGGTGCACGCAGGCACTGTGGTGTACACAGGCGTTGTGGTGCAGATCGCCGCCTACATGCTGGTGCTACCCGTCGTCCGTCATTCCTAAGTATTCCCAGACGCCGCCGGCGCGAAACGTGACCCCATCGACCCCCTCCACGTCCCCCCGATGATTGCCGTCATCGGCCCCGAACGAAAAACAGGCTCCAGCCGCGTCCGCGCGCACGACGACGATGAGCGACGAGCGACGAGCCACGAGCGACGACGACGACGACGACGACGACGACGACGCCGCCGACGACGACGCCGACGACGACGACGACGACGACTGCGGACCAGACTCCTTTGCGGAGTCCTACGCGGACGCCTACGCGGATCCAAACGCGCACGGCGGCAGTGCCCGGAGCGCACTGGGGGGGGGGGAGCGTTACGTCATTGGGGGGGGGATCGGGGGCCATGACGCCCGTCATGCCCCAAGCAATACACAAACGGGCTCTTGACAGCCCCCCAGGGAGCCGCGAAGTCTCAACTGGATCCCCGTACATCTCCACGCCGCTGGACCTCTCAGGAGCCTACGAAAGTGACGACAGCTTCACACGTCGCAGCCCAACTGGATCCCCGCACAACTCAACTCCGCAGGACCTTCCAAGGAGCCTCGAGGTCTCGATTGGACCCACGTGGAACTCCACTCCGCTGGACCTCCCAGGAGCCCGCGAAAGTGGCGGCAGTTTCACACGTCGCAGCTCCCTTCGCGAGGTCTCAACTGGATCCCCGTAAAACTCCATTCCGCTGGACTTTCCAGGAGCCCCCGAAAGAGCGACAGCTTCATACTTCGCAGTTCCCCCCCCAGGGAGCCGCGAGGACTCAACCTGATCCCCTGATCCCCGTACAACTCCACTCCGCTGGACCTGCCAGGAGCCCACGCAAGTGGCGGCAGTTTCACAATTGACAGCCCCCCAGGGAGCCGCGAAGTCTCAACTGCACCCCCGTACAACTCCACGCCGCTGGACCTCCCAGGAACACACGACAGTGGCGGCAGCTTCACACTTCGCAGCCCCCCAGGGAGCCGCGAGGTCTCAACTGGATACCCGTACAACTCCACTCCGCTGGACCTCCCGGGAGCCAACGACTCCGGGCGGTAGCGATAGCGCAAACCAAAGAGCAAGGGCAGGCGAACCCTGCTCGCGACAGGAGGCAGGAAATCGGAGGCAGGAGGCAGGAGGCAGGAGGCAGGAGGGGAGGAGAAGGGAGGAGGAGGACTGGAGACCACAGTGCTCCATTCAAAACGAAAACCCAACACAGGAGGGTGGGGAAAAAAACATCTCCTGGAGCACTCCGCGCGAGGCACAGAAGGCACCAGGGAGAGCGCGAAAAGCTGGGGGGACCTCTGGACCCAAACATCTGGTGTCTTCAGTTTGTTCCAATACGGGGTCCAGGATGTCCCGACCCTTTCCCCTGAACGGTTTTTCATCCAGAGTCGTTTTTGGACGGTCCCGGGGACCCGCAAGGGCCCCGGAGGCCAAAAACGGACAACAGACACCTCCCGTCATGATGCTTGTCACGACGCGAGCATGTCTGGGGTTTAGATCACGTCACAAAAGCAGGAAGCATCGTTTTCCGTGTTCAAGATCGACGTGTGTTTGCTCCGTTTGGGGTCTGTTTACATCCCGTTCCGGGAATGTCGTACTCCGTTTCTGCTCGTTGGAGGCTTGGCGGGGTGTTATCGTTCTGTTGTTGGCTGTCACTCTTTTTCGGTTTGGGCTGACGCCGAAAACCGAAAAGGTGAAATACACAGCAACAACAACAACGACGACGACGACAGCAGCAGCAGCAACACCAGCAGCAGCGGCAACAACAACAACAACAACGACGACACCAACAACCACATCAACAACAACAACAACAACAACAACAACAACAACAACAACAACACCAACAACAACCACAACAGCAGCAGCAGCAACAACAACAACCACAGCAGCAGCCGCAGCAGCAACAGCAGCAGCAACAATAACAGCAACAACAACAACAGCAGCAACAACAATAGCAACGATAACAATAACAGCAGCAACAACAACAAAAACAATGATAACAACAACAACAACAACAACAACAACAACAACAACAACAACAACAATTACTAGCACGTGGGGACACTCCGTTCTCACCAGCGCCAGGGTTTTCATAGGAGGCGGGCAATACCCCCACTTTGTGGGGGGGCCGGTTCAAGCTCTACCAAATTTCCATACGACTCTTCGCCACCACCCACACCAGCTTCCCGCCCTATGACGTTCGGACACTTCACTTCGTGGCATGCGGACGACCGTGGCTACTATTCAGGGCCCCGCGGCCGACGACGACGGCGTGCGCGCGCGAAGAAAAAACGAATGTGTCCCGCATGGTATTATTTGACAGGGATGATGGCACTGGCAGGTGCGCAACCGTTGTTGCAGAAGTTCGAAAAAGTTGCTCGCAAAAGCCCGTTTGACAGAAATGTTTAAAAAGTGTTGGGTTTCCTACGAATCCGCAAGAGCGCGCGGGATGAATTTTGACAATTTTTTTTGAAAAACCATTGGTTGTTTTGATGTTTTTATGTTAAAATCGTTACGAAAACAAAGGTTTTGGAAGGATTTCGTCTTGCGCGCGCGAATGTCCACTTTACCTTATTTTTTGCAAGGGATTCTTGAAGTTTGGTTATGATTAGAACAAGAAATGTCCACTTTAGCTTATGTTTTTGCAAGGGAAAACCGATCGTAACAACACAACCGGATCTGGATCCATCGTTTTACCTGAGACTTCCTCACGAAAATGATGAAAATGAGGCTGCGGCCTAGGCGCGGCGGGGGGGCGTGCACCAGGGGCCCCAACAATAATTATTCTTTAGAAGTAATAATGTTCAACAACAACAACAACAAGGTACAGGCCGGCATGGTCCCCCCGGGGTCCGGGGCTTCACTTCCCGCGTCCGCCACAGTGGAGGAGGCCGGTCCCGCCCCCCCGGTGAGTCGGAGGGGGGGGGGGGGAACAACACAACACAACACAACGAATTCTGTACGAATTCTGTGCGAATTCTGTATGAATTCTGTATGAATTCTGTATGAATTCTGTATGAATTCTGTATTCTGTAATGAATTCTGTCTATGAATTCTGTATGAATCCTACACGCTCCCTACGGATTCCCATCGGAATCCGTTCGGGACCCTCTAGGAGTCTTTGGATCCCTCCAGGGACTCTATAGAATCCCTGTGGATCCCTCCAGGGACTCTATAGAATCCCTGCGGATCCCTCCAGGGACTCTATAGAATCCCTGTGGATCCCTGGGACTCCATAGAATCCCTGTGGATCCCTCCAGGGACTCTATAGAATCCCTGTGGATCCCTCCAGGGACTCTATAGACTCCCTCCAGGGACTCTATAGAATCCCTGTGGATCCCTCCAGGGACTCTATAGAATCCCTGTGGATCCCTCCAGGGACTCTATAGAATCCCTGTGGATCCCTCCAGGGACTCTATAGAATCCCTGTGGATCCCTCCAGGGACTCTATAGACTCCCTCCAGGGACTCTATAGAATCCCTGTGGATCCCTCCAGGGACTCTATAGACTCCCTCCAGGGACTCTATAGAATCCCTGTGGATCCCTCCAGGGACTCTATAGACTCCCTGTGGATCCCTCCAGGGACTCTATAGACTCCCTCCAGGGACTCTATAGAATCCCTGTGGATCCCTCCAGGGACTCTATAGACTCCCTCCAGGGACTCTATAGAATCCCTGTGGATCCCTCCAGGGACTCTATAGAATCCCTGTGGATCCCTCCAAGGACTCTATAGAATCCCTGTGGATCCCTCCAGGGACTCTATAGAATCCCTGTGGATCCCTCCAGGGACTCTATAGAATCCCTGTGGATCCCTCCAGGGACTCTATAGAATCCCTGTGGATCCCTCTAGGGACTCTATAGACTCCCTGTGGATCCCTCCAGGGACTCTATAGACTCCCTGTGGATCCCTCCAGGGACTCTATAGAATCCCTGTGGATCCCTCCAGGGACTCTATAGAATCCTTGTGGATCCCTCCAGGGACTCTATAGAATCCCTGTGGATCCCTCCAGGGACTCTATAGACTCCCTGTGGATCCCTACAGGGACCCTCTAGACTCCCTGTGGATCCCTACAGGGACCCTCTAGAATCCCTGTGGATCCCTACAGGGACCCTATAGAATCCCTCTGGATCCCTACAAGGACCCTACAGGGATCTGAGAGGATCCCTGTGGATCCCTACAAGCATCCTAGAGGATCCCTGTGGATCCCTACAAGCATCCTAGAGGATCCCTGTGGATCCCTACAAGCATCCTAGAGGATCCCTGTGGATCCCTACAAGCATCCTAGAGGATCCCTGTGGATCCCTACAAGATCCTAGAGGATCCCTGTGGATCCCTACAAGCATCCTAGAGGATCCCTGTGGATCCCTACAAGCATCCTAGAGGATCCCTGTGGATCCCTACAAGCATCCTAGAGGATCCCTGTGGATCCCTACAAGCATCCTAGAGGATCCCTGTGGATCCCTACAAGCATCCTAGAGGATCCCTGTGGATCCCTACAAGCATCCTAGAGGATCCCTGTGGATCCCTACAAGCATCCTAGAGGATCCCTGTGGCTCCCTACAAGCATCCTAGAGGATCCCTGTGGATCCCTACAAGCATCCTAGAGGATCCCTGTGGATCCCTACAAGCATCCTAGAGGATCTGTATGGATCCCTACAAGAATCCTAGAGGATCTGTGTATGGATCCCTTCAAGAATCCTGGAGGATCCCAATGGATCCCTACAGGGATCCTGGAGGATCCCAATGGATCCCTATTGGGATCCTGGAGGATCCCAATGGACCCCCACAGGGATCCTGGAGGATCCCAGTGGATCCCTACAGGGATCCAAGGGGATCCCTATGGATCCCTACAGGGATCCTAGAGGATCCCCGTGGATCTCTACAGGGATCCTGGAGGATCCCTGTGGACCCCTACAGGGATCCTACGGAGGATCCCAATGGATCCCTACAAGCATCCTAGAGGATCCCTGTGGACCCCTACAGGGATCCTAGAGGATCCCTATGGACCCCTACAGGGATCCCAGAGGATCCCGATGGATCCTTACAGGGATACGAGCGGATCCTTATGGATCCCTGCATCCTAGAGGATCCCCATGGATCCCTGCAGGGATACGAGAGGATCCCTATCGATCCCTACAGGGGCCCTATAGGATGCCTATGGGTCCCTACAACGGGCCTAGAGGATCCCTATGGCACCCTGTAAGGGTCGTGTGGGAATCCTATGGAACCCTGTACGGATCCCACAGGATCCTCCTGTAGGGGTGCGTTGTGTTGTGTTGTGTTGTTCCCCCCCCCCTCCCCCCCTCCCCCCCCGGGGGGGCTTGCCCCGCCTGTATCAACAACAACAACAACAACGACGACGACGACGACGACGACGACGACGACGACGACAACGACAACGACAACGACAACGACAACGACAACAGCGACAGCAGCAACAACAGCAACAACTGCAACACCAGCATAAGCACAACAACTATAACAACATAACAACAACTACACTGATGTTCATACTGTTCGTTCCTATCTTCTCGCGTGCCATTCAACACGGATATCCCGAACGCTCGGTACCCACCCTCTTCGTCTTCGGTCGTACCCCATTGGGGGTATATCTTCCTTACCTGCCACACGAATTTGGTGGAGCCCCTAGAATAGGGGAAGAATGGACGGATGGAAGGGAGATGGAGAAGCACGAGAAAAATTAGCAGTAGGGGGGCTGGAAGGAGAAAACACGTGGTAGAACCAGACAGGCGGATCCGGCGGGCAGACCCCAGGCGGGAGGGGTCGGGAAGGCGGCCGAAGGCGGCCAGGTCGAGCAGGCGGCTTGCTAAAGCGTGAGCCCTGCATGAATCGCGAGGAAGTCTCGAGCGATAGCGCGATTCCCAACTGAATCGCGAGAAAGGCCACAAGGAGAGCGTGATTTCTGAGTGTCGAGGGCGCGGCGTCTCAATAAATTGCTAGAAAGTCCCACGCGAGAGCGCGATTCCTGCATACACTTTGAGGATGTCTCGCCTGAGAGCCCGATTTCGGAATAACTTGTGAGGAAGTATCCGGCGGAAGCCGTTGTTGTTGTAACTCGGGGGGCCAGCGGCCCAGTTCGAGCACGAAGAGTTCCCCGGTAAAAAACAGGGCGAGGGCCCGGGGAGGAACACTTTGATGGAAAAGGCACAGAATGCACCGGTGGGGGGCGGGAGATTAACAATAATTTTTCTTTGGGAATGAACACTCAGCCACCGCAAAACCCAGCGTGGTCACTAGAATCAGAAAAAAACACCATAAACATAAACTTTTGACGGTCCGCGCGGATTTCTTGGATCCGCGCTGACCCCCCATCCCTGGCGCGCGGAGCGCGCCAGGGGCCGCGCCGGAGGCGCCGCCAGGGGGGGCCCAGCGCGGATCCGAGAAGCCCGCGCGGAGCGCCAAAAGTTTATATGGTTGTGGCGCTTCTCTTCGTCCTCGAGTTCGCAGCAGCCGAGGCCTGGCGGGCCAGGGCCACCCCCGGCTGCTCCTTGCTCCGGGGGAGGAGGAGGAGGAGGAGGAGGAGGAGGAGGAGGAGGAGGAGGAGGAGGAGGAGGAAAGGGGGGAGGAGGAAGACGGAGGAGGAGGAGGAGGAGGAGGAGGAGGAGGAGGGCAGACCTCCGGTCCTGAGCTTGTCCTTGCTCCGCATCAGCTCCTGGAGGTCCTCGCGCGCCTTGGCGGTGATGGAGAGGCGGCCGCCGTCGGGCTCGGAGCGCGAGCGGGGCGGCGGCGAGGGCTCGGCCGCGCCGGAGGAGGGGCTGAGGCCACGCCTGTCGAGGCTCAGGTTCGAGAAGGCCTGGCGCAGGGGAGGAGGAGGAGGAGGAGGAGGAGGAGGAGGAGGAGGAGGAGGAGGAGGAGGAGGGAAGCGGCAGACTCCGAAGTTCGTAAGAGAAGGGGCGGGGGGTCACGACACTCCCAGAGGCCCCTCCAGTCGAGGCTCGGGTTCGAGAGCGCCGTCCGCAGAGGAGGAGGAGGAGGAAAGCGGCAGGCTCCGAAGTTCGTAAGAGGAGGGGTGGGGGTCTCAGCCCTCCCAGACGAGCCATGTGGAGGCTCAGGTTCGAGACCGCCTTCTGCAGGGGAGGGGGAAAGCGGCACGCTCCAACATTCGTGAGAGAGGGGCGGGGGTCACGACACTCCCGGGCGGGCCATGTCGAGGCTCAGGTTCGCGAGCGCCTGCCGCAGAGGAGGAAGAAAGCGACAGACACCGAACTTCGGAAGAGAGGGGGGTGGGGGCCTGAACCCTCCCAGGCGGGCCGTTCTTTAGCCCGCCACAAGACAGCTCCAACCAGTCCCCCCCCCCAGATCAGGCCACACCCCCTTCTATTGCGAGATCTGGAGCACACGCGTGATCTCGTGGAGGTCCGCGCAGATCTCTGGGGGCGGCGCCAAGCGCGCTGCCAAGGGGGGCCCAGCGCCGATCCAAGAGATCCGTGCAGACCTCCGAGGAATCGTGTGTGCGTGTGTGTGGGTGTGTCGGTTATCATGTTTCTTAATTTTGTTATTATTATGAATCGAATTCTTAACATTATTATGAGTAATATGAATAGTATGAGTAGTATTATTTGCATGTGTATGGTATGTGTGGTGCTAATAATAGCAAGGGCACTTATATTACTGAGTGATTGTTGTTAGTATGTTTCTTCTTAGTGGTATTAATACGATTGGTAGTATTACTGATGATATTACGAGTAATTGTATTATCAGTAGTATGTATTACTTGTCTCATTCGTATTACGATGAGTAATGTTATCATCACTACTATTACCATGTTTGTTATCATTGATACTAATATTGTTATTAGTAATAATAGTATTCGAGCGGTCCGCTAGCCCGCCCAAGGTGAGAAGCAGCGTTAGGCCCAGCTCGGGGGAAGAAACATCCAGCTGGAAGCGGCGGTGCATCGACGATGGGTCGGCCATAGGCCCCTGGAGACGAATACGCACTATACTGGGCGGGTGGACTATCGGGCACGTATCGGCGATTCATGGGCGATCGGGGGTCGACGCATCCCCCCCTGATCCTATCCCCACCTCCCCTGACATAAGCATGGGGGCCCAAGGATAAACCAAACAGACCCTCCAGAGGACAAATGGGACCATCCGTCGGCTTGCCATCGGCCTTTTGAACTGACTTCTTAGTGCCAAGTCTATCGCTATTGAGGGTCTGTTGGGATGCTCCTGGCCCTCTGGGCCTGATCACAGTGAACTACGGATTCGAAGTGGTCCCAGGGTATGGTCGAACAGGTTGATCCCGCTCGGGATTCGTTGAAAAGCGGACGGCTTCGGACGCGGTTTCCAGCGGTTTCCTCAATGCTGTCCTGATGCGTTCCATACGCGGGCCCCACAGCTCTCGACCCCCTCCTGGGAACGGATCGTCCGCTCCGAGATCTCTCCTGACGGCCCCTGGAGCCCGCAGACGGCCCCCAGAGGCCGAAAACTACGGGACAGACGTCCGCCCTGACCAGGACGTGGCAGGTCCCTAGGGCCAAGGGGCGTCCCCAACGGGATCACATACGCCACGAAAAAGTACACGCAGAACATGCTGAGTTTCCCATGTGCCTTCAGGGAGGGTGGCGGTGTATCAACTCGTTGGCCCTCAATGGTAAACTATACCCTGAGATCGTACGTTGCTTGGAAATTCAACATAACGGAAAAGCACGACCAATGCCCTAGACCTCATCTTTCTGCGCCATTCAGCGAGCCAGACAGATATGTGAGGGACCCGGGACCCGAAGCGAGGCCAAAACGCCCGTCGTGAAAAAAATATGACTCCCAGACGTCAGGGTACACGACCACCTCCACCTCAAACCGACGAACTGTCTACTCGGGGGTGTCTGTTTTTTGTCCCCCTCACGACTGCACTCCCAATGCTGTCTTGTCGAAACACCACTGCAACGCGGACTCCCAATTCGAGCTGCCGTCGTGGCAGAATCACACGGATCTGGTCAAGGCCAACATAACCCGTCCCCGCATTCATGCTGACTCAAACAAACCCTCTCGGCGCCTCGCTGGCTCGAGGCAAAAAGCATGGCGAAGCTCCGACGTGGGTTGCCCACACGAGGCCTCCGCGCACCCGAGGGCACGCTTCTGCTCCACGCGCCTGGACCGACCGTCCGCGCGGCCGTGCGGCCTGCTGCCCGCTGCCGAGGGGCAGCGACTTGAATTATCCGCTGGGGCCGATGACAGGTCGCGGCCACATCACGCGCACGCGACCGCCGCCACCTCCGCAGCACCCGCCGCCGCGGCACCCGCCGCAGCGGCCACCTCGCCAGCGCACGAGGCCGGGACGGGGGCGGCCTCTGGCGGCGGCTCCTCCTCCGCCGCCGCCGTCCGCGTGCGCAGCTCGGCGAAGCTCACGGCCGGGCCCGCCAGGAAGCCCTCCAGCCGGCCGGCCGCGTCCTGCAGCGCCCTCTCCGCCCTGGCGAGGCGGGGGCCCGCCTCCCTCTTGTCCTTGACGGCGGCGAGGTGCCTGGCCTCGCTCTGCTCCTGCTCCGTGCGCGCCGCGGTGAAGGCTTCCGCGCTCGCACGCTGTCGCCCGCGTGCCTCGGTGAGCTGGGCCCGCGCCCTCGCCGCCGCGTCGGCGTTCGCCGCCCTCGCCGGCGCAGCCTGCTCCACCTGGTCGTCCAACGCAGCGAGCCGCTTGGCGCACTGCTGGCTGATCTCGTTGACGACCATGAGCTCAAACTGCCCACGCGCCGCAGGTGCCTTCCCCAGCGCCGCTGGGGCCACGGTGAACAGCGACTCCTCCATGTGGACCAGCCGCTGCAGCTTCGTCACCAGCGCGGCCGCCTTCGACTCCGTGTCCTGCTCGGCTGTGCCATCCTTGAGCGGCTGGAACACGTCCGCTACCGCCGCGCGCAGCTCCGAGCGGTCGCGCTCCGCCGCTCCGACGTCCACCTCGAGCGCGGCCTTCTTGCCCTCGGCCTCCGCGAGCGCAGCCTTGGCGGCGCGCACGTCCCTGGCGTCTTGCGCGAGGGCCTTCTGCTTCTCCTTAGCCACTGCCCTCTTCTCGCTCAGGACGGCGTCGGCGGCGGCGACCGCCGCAGTGCACTGCTCCTTCTCCTTGGTCATAGTGCTGACGTGCGCCTCGGCCTGCTCGGATGTGGTCTTCAGGCCAGCCTCCACCCTGGCCATCTGCTCGGCCACGGCCGTGATCATGCTTTCCTGCAGCCCGTGCCGCTCGGCCTCTGGCACCATGGCAAGCGGCAGCGCCACGGCCAGCATCTCGCGCACGGCCGCGGGCATGTCGTGTAGGACCTTCAGCGCCGCCACCACCTCATCGCACTTGGCGGCCACCGGGTCGCTCTTCTGCTTCTTGGCGGCCGCGCCGCCCAGCGCCGCGATGCGCTTGCCGCCCATCGTCTGGCAGTGTCTTGCAGAGAGATGGCAGAGAGGCGAGGAGGCTCGGATGCCGATCTTGCGCCCAAGCGGCTTGAGGCCAAATGGCTACGGATGTCCACGCACAGCTCCCAAATGGGGTCCGAGAAGATGGGGTCGGAGGATCGCGCCGCATCGCAAATGCTTCGCAGATGCATCGCCGATACATCGGCGATGCAGCGGCGACGTCGGCGGTGCATCGCCAACGTCGGCGTGGAGAAAGTCGGGATCCGCATCGAGCCGCATCGCCAATACATCTGCGATGCTGCGCGATCCTCCGACCCCATCTATTCCGATGCCATCTGGGAGGCCTACAATCAGGAATGTTTACTTAGCGAGTCGCCACAGCGGTCCTGGCGACATGCTGTGGCCTGCAGGCGGACAGCGTGTCGCTCCGCTCCGCGGGGCGGAAGGCTGTGAAAGGCTCGGGACGTTGACACCTGGGGACTGGGTCGTGGGTAGCGTGTCGCGCCGAAGCGCGGCGGGCAAGAACCAGCGGCGCGACACGCTGAGCCAAAGTCCCTGATCTTTTTTATCGTGGCCCACAGAGCCTTCCGCAGCCCTGCCAGCGGCCTCTGGGTGCCGCCACCCGGCGCCGCTGCTCCCGGGCCCGCGCCCCACCTGGGGAATCGCGTGCGAACCCCACCCCCGCAGGTCAGACTTCTGAAACACCAGCGGGTGCGCAGGACGTGAAGGACGTCTGCAGAGCCTGCAGCCAAGTGAACCCCAGAGGGAGGGTCCGACACCCCAGCGTCGATTGGACCCGCAAGGGTAGGGTTCGATTGGGCCCGCGCCCCACCAGGAGGACGTGCTCGTGGACGTCGCAGGCGTGCCAGAGCACACCGCCGGCGTCCTGCCCTCCGGTTCCGACGGCTGCGACCGCCCCGAGCACTCGTGGGTTACGAAGTGCGGCTCGCACAGGCGCGCGCCGCAGCGGCGGCAGCCGCGGTTCCAGATTGCCATCCTCGGAGGCCTCCCAGGTGGGGTCGGAGTAGAAAGGGTCGGAGGATCGCTCCGCATGGTCGACGCATTGGCGACGTCGGTGAGGAAACAAAAAACACAGGCTCCACATCGAGCCGCATCACCGACGCATCTGCGATGCGGCGCGATCCTCCGACCCCGTCCATTCTGACCACCATCTGAGAGCCCTAGACGCCGCGTCGGTTTCGACCCCGCAGCTCTTTACGGTGGCGAACTGCTCTCAGCGATGTCGCGGCGGCGACCCCAGCGACACGCTTGATCTGCGGGGCGAGAGCGAACCTCTTCCGCTCAAAGCTGGGCGGGCTACGCACCGCTTGAATTGGGGAGACAGGGCACAGGACGGCGGGGCCTCAGGCGGCCGGAGCGGGCGGAGCCCGGAGTGCAGGCGGTGCCGAAGTGCGACCCCAGCGACACGCCATATACCCTGCAGGCGGATGGCGTGTCGCTCCGCTGCGCGGGGCGGGAGGCTCGGAGCAGCTCGGGACGCTGGCGGTCGGGGCCCGGGGCGCGGATCCTGGAACCCGGGGGCCTCCCCCGAGGACGGGAGGGAGGCCTTCCTCGTGAGCCTTTTCATCGACTGCTACTCCTCCCCCTTACTGAGCCTCCTCCTCCTCCTCCTCCGCCTCCTCCTCTTCTTATTATTAATGTTCGCATTCGTATTCATATCAGCATGCTTATTATGATGTTTATGTGCATGATTATTATTATTCGCATGTTCTTATTACTCTTCATATTATTATTATTAGTTTTATTATTCTTATGATCATCATTCTTACTATTGTTATCACGGTTGGCATTCTCAATATTATAATGATTATATTCATGATTATTCCTACTCCTCATGCTATTATTATTCTTGGTATTCCTCCTCCTCCTCCTCCTCCGCCGAGCCTCCTCCTCCTCCTCCTCCGCCGAGCCTCCTCCTCCTCCTCCTCCTCCTCCTCCTCCTCGCACGTAGCCCAGGAAAGTCCACAAGTCATCATCACTCTACATCAGCCTGCTGAAGCATCTGGGCTCGAGCTGCCCGAGCAGAAATTACCAGAGCCTGAGAAGAGCAACGACGGTGAGCATTGTACAGGTAGAATGCAATTACAATACGTTGGGCTGCCAGATCCCGCTCATCATCTGTAAGCGAGCGAGCGAGGGCGAGCCGAGAATCGAGATGCACTGGGAGGGGTTTGTCAGGATGCCAGACTTGGTGGACAGCACCCCAAAGCCACGGGCAGCACATATAATGAGCCTGGCTGTCCTCACCTTCCTCCTCAGAACACCCGAAGAGACACATGCAGCGCTTCTGAGACATCCTCCGCTCCGTCACCCACCCACCCGCCAGAGTCTTTACAATGCACATCTGCCAAGACGGAGGCGCGCTCAACATTCGGGCTCGAAGAGCGGGCCAGTCAATGGCTTTCATGGCACGGGCAGAGGGAGGCCTCGAGGCCCACGAAGAAATACGCCGTTTGATGGTGTCCGATAGGCAGTCCTGATACAGACTCGCACCCAAGGAACGGCCAAAAACTCTCTGGACCTGGACCCGCGGATTCAACTCTTGGGCTTCCTTCAAAGCAAGCTTAGCACGAGCCACAGGGGCCCGCAGCCAATCATTCTCGACAAATCCTGCTGCAGCCTCGGCCAGTTCCTGCACAAAGGCCCTACGCTGCCAGAACGGAGGTGACCAACTGTTGCGAGTCCAGAGCACGATGGGGAGAGAGCTCCTAGCCTTCTTCTGTAGGCGGCAGAACAGGGGCCTCCAGTTCTTGATGGTGGTGGCCGCAGCTCGCCACAGGGTCGCCGTAGCCTGCACCTCGAGCGACAATGGGCGAACCTTGGCCCAAGTCCTGAGAGCGAGGAGGTCCTGGAGCGGGAAGGTGCAAGGAGGGAGGTGAAGAACTTTGTGCAAGGCCCACGACTCCCATCGCGCCACATGCTTTGGGAGAGGGGCAAGTTGGCAGAGGTAGGAGAACTTGGAGACAGCACGAGAGTTATAAAGCTGAATGGCGACCGAGGGGGCGGCCTGCTGCTTTGTTATCGCGTGCGCAACCTCCACCCACTCCCGAAACATCCTCGACCACATCTCCATATTCGCAGCAGGGCCAATCCACACCCCGAGATATTCTGCCATGGCGGCGACAGGCATGCTTTTCCAGCTCGGGACATGTACCGCTAGCAGAGCTTCAATTGACTTCCTCAGTTCTGGCGAGAACTCCGCTTCCAGCGGGACAATGCAGCACTTTGGTATTTTTAATTGAAGCCCCGCAAGGACTTCGGCTGCATAAAAAACACCATGCACTCTCTTAAGAGCCTTGACTTCCGAGAGAGCTAAACCCACATCGTCCGCACACACGCCTGACTCCGATCCTGGCGAGAGGGCAAGGCGCTTCCTGAGGGCCCTCAGGAGGGGGTCCATTGAGAAGGCCCACAGTGATCCACTGGCAGGGCCCCCCTGCATGGCGCCCGAACAAATCACACAGAAGGCCAGGAGCTGGCCGAGGATCGGAGTTTTCGCATACGCGAAGGCGTACGTGGCCTGAAAGAACGCCAGGAGACCCGATGGCATTCCCACGATGGAAAGCACTTCCCAAAGGAAACTGTGGGCCAGAGAGGGGAAGGCATTGCCGAAATCAGCAAGGAAGAGGACGGGGTGATGGACCCTGGCAACGCCGGACATCCCGAGGATCCTGGCCGTAGTATCCAGGAGGGTGATGTTCTCCAAAAAAATTCTGCCGACCAGGAAGCCCTTTTGGTCCTCCTGAGCCTGGGAACTCAACATTCTCTTAAACTGGAAGTTGCAGACCGACGAGAGCACTTTAATGTCCGTGTTCTTGAGAGCGAGCGGTCTTGTGGCTGCAGGTTCTCTCACAACACACTGACTGTCGTCTTCACGCTTGCCTTTAGGCGCGAAGACTAGAATCACATCATTCATATCCGTAGGAGGGGGGGAAGCCAGCCTGGAGGTAGAGGAGGAGGTCGTAAAGAATCTCTGCAGACAATTCGCGCTGCTGCCATGCTGCATAGGGAAGGCCGTCAGGGCCTGGAGCGGTGGGCTTCGCTCGCTTCAGCGTCTCCCTGATCTGATTGACCGTGGGTACACTGACATCTGTCCAGTCAAAAGAAACAGCGTGCTGCGCTAAGTACCTACGGACATGCTGGACAGGGACCTGCCTCCAAGCGAAAACGGGAGCCCAGTGCTGATGCAACGCCGATGTCATCGCCTGCGCATCCGACACGACAGCACCATCGGGGCCCACAAGGGCCTGAAGCGGAAGGGACTTCCGCACAGGCGCCCAAAGTTTGGCTCGCCTACGCTCCGAGTACATGTGCGATCTTAAACGCTTGCGCTCCTTCTGTGACTCACTAGCCTTCACCGCCGATTCCGCCGAGGCTAATCTGCGCTCTGCGCGCTGCTGCTGGAGGGCTTCGCATTGACGACGAAACACGACAGCCGACTTCAGACCGACACGACCTTCTCCCTCCAGCGTGATATGCTCGGCGGCGGCAGGAGCAGTGGCCAGCAACTTCGAGGCAAGACGAGTATCGTTATAGTTAACTGCCCTGGCAACAGATCTGTAAATCAGAAGTTTCGAGTCTAGCTCTGGGGCCGAGTGTTTGATCAACGCATCCCTGGACATTCGAGCGGCTTCCCGGAGCAGACGTTTATATTCACGCCACCGTGCTATAGTTGGGAGAGAGTAGAGAGGAGAGTGAGAGATCAGAAGCGAAAGGAAGTGAGAGAAGGATGGGGAGCAGCAGACATGCCTCGGAAGCGGCTGCTCCAGTGGCGGCCGCTGCGGACGCACAGCAAACGTCACGCGGACAGGCGCATGGTCAGAAATGCCCTGGCTGTGGAGCTCCTCGGGCTTGTCCATCACCGTGGCCGAGATGCGCCAATTGATGGGCATCCAGCCAGGCGACGAGGTGAAAAACTTGTCGAGCTGCGTGAGGCGCTCTCCGTCATGGACGTAGTGCGTCGGCTGCTCAGGATCCAGCTCCACTAGGCCCGCCAGCGCGTCCAGCCAGAGGTTCCCTCTCTCCCTGTGGCGCGCCTGAGACATGACGCCCTTGTCGATCTCTGGGGTGGCCAGGTACATCGCCGCCCTCTCATGGAAGTTGAAGTCCCCCATGAGCAGCACAGTGGTGCGCTGCGGGTTTGCCTCAGCTAATTCAGCCTCCGCAGCAATCCTTCTCATCAGCGCCGTCGCCACCGACTCGTCCAGGCCGAAGTTGTGGATGTTGTAGACAACGAGCATGCTGTCCTGGGTGCGGGCGCCGTTGGAGTGGGATGCCCTCGCCTTCACCTGCAGGCGCTGGACATATCCAGGCACAATCACCGTGTGCCTGAGGCGCCCCGCTTCCACAGCTTCGTCAGCCTCCTGTTGAGAGAAGCCAGGAAGGAGAAGGGCCACACCACCGGCGTTGTGTCGAGGCACCGACGCGAAGACTGCTGCCTTCCTGTGTGACAGATAGACCTCATGTCGAAGCTCCTCTTCAGTGCCGTGTACTTCTTGTAATCCAATCATGGTGTGAGGCTTCATCAAGGCTGCCAATCGTCTACATTTCTTTTTCCTGGTCGCAGGAAGGTGATGAAGAAGAGCTCGAGCATTCCATGTGATAAAAGAGGGAACCCCTGTGTCATACTGCGAGAGGTCCTCAATCCAAGGCTGCATAATCATATTAAATCTGCCACCGCACTTCCTCCGACGTGTGAAATATACCGTTGAAGCGCGCCAGCAATGTTTCCTTGTCCAAATTCTTTGAGCGAACCGCTGCATAATTCCAAAGTAACTTCGTCGGGGCATCCTTTTCCTGTCCGATCTCGAGCTGAACTGCTGGTTGTCCATCCACAAACACGATGCCCTTCGTCCGATCATGTCGCACACGCAGCTCTGCATGTGTTTCACGTACCAGACCTGCCAACTTCTTGGTTTGAATTTCTCGCCTAACCATTTTGTCACTTTTGTCCAAGCCCACGTAAATGCGCGAACGACCTCCTTCCAGTGTCGGGCAGCTGAATTGCCTCCATTCATTGTTCTGCCTGAGGAAACGCCGCGCCTGCTTGACTTTGCGCATCCCTGCATTCGCATCCCCTGACATCTGCACCGTGAATCGTCGACCAGGCGAATTGCCCAGTACCTTCCACTGATGCTCCTCCATGCCCGCGTCCTGCATCCAGGTCGCCAGCTGTTCCTTGAGAGCGTCCCCTGTGACCATGGCCTCCGTATTCGCGATGAAGACCGTGCCATCGGGGTCCCTGTCCCACTCCAGCGCGCTGCCGAAGTCCTTGATGGGGATTGTGGCCTCCGCGAT
>CAUYUJ010000882.1:57500-65000 GCA_963575745.1 Prorocentrum cordatum
AGGAGTTGCCAGCCTGACGGCGGTGGGAGCCGGTGGCGTCTAAACGGGAGGATCGCGAGCCGCCTGGTCCACTCCGCTGGAGGAACACGACTGGCGCGCGTCGTGCAGGTCAGCGCGGTCGCTGCGCGCGTCGTCGCCGTCGCCGTCGTTCATGAAGGCGCCGAGCCAGCGGGTCGAGATCGTCTCCATCGAGGTAGTCGAGTTGGTTCGACCACGGCTCATCGAGGTGGTCGGGGCCGCCTGGCAAGCCTGGCGACTCGTTCCCGCCTTGGCCTGCGGTGAAAGGGTTGGGATTCATCTCGCCGAGTTCAGCCCAAGAGTGTCCCTCTCTTCTGTCAGGCAAGGGGAGCGCCTGGTGACGTCGGTCAAAGATGGCGACGGCCGTGCAGTGGAGGACGGCAGAGAATGTATGTCGCCATTTGGCAGCGTCGGCGAGGCCTTGTGGAAGGGCGCGCAGGCGTGCGCCGGCAGCAGCGTGCTCGACGGCGCGGCGGTTGGAGGCGCGATCCGGCCCAAGTTGATGCCTTGCTCGCCTAAGTGGCACCTACTTTCTGGACATTGAACATGTCTGGTCTGGCCTGTAGGATCGGGTGGTGCTTGAGCTGGAGGTCGGCCTGAGCACCCGCTCGCGGCGGTGGTTCACAAGAGAGGAGGTCCTCGAAGCCGTCGACCACGGCGTGGCTGTCGACGAAAATGTGAGCAGGCCGTCCAGCCGTGGTGATGAGATGCAGCACGGCCAGCGTCTCGGCTCCGCGCGCGGACTGGGCCAGCCCGCACACTCGCGCAGAGTAGTTGAGCCGGCGGTCAGGGCCATAGTACACTCCGAAGCCAGCCCTAGCGAGTAGTGGGCGCGCTTGGTGGGAGCAGGCTCCATCGGTGGCAGCGTAGGCCCATCGGTCTCCACGCTCGTTGGTGCACTTCTCGCGAGGGTCGCCGCCGGGGCCCTCCGGTGCCCGGCGCGGAATGGGCAACGGGGCCTCGTCCTCGGCGAGCGCGACCTGGAGATCGAGGAGCCCGGAGTTCCTACAGGAGGTTGAAGTGTCTAGCATGCGGTGGCAGGTCTCGCCACTGTTGCTCGGTGGTCATGGTTTGCAGAGCAGTCCTTTCAGATTCCCAGCACGGGCAGACGGTGGGTTCCTGGTTTCCTTCTTCTTCTTCTTCTTTTTCTTCTTCTTCTTTTTCTTCTTCTTCTTCTTCTTCTTCTTCTTCTTCTCGTTGCACCATCTGCATTGCGGGGATGGGTTGGCCGAGATGCCGGCATTGACTTTTGCTGTCGGGTGCGGTCACCCCCGCAGAGGTAGTTGGCGAGGAGACCGACTTGCCAAGCCGCACATGGTGGTTTGCCTTTGGCACGGAGAAGCCACGCGTTAGCGAAGTAGTCAAGACCCTGTTTGGCAGCAGCGACGGCCCCCAGGTCGAGTCTTGTGGTCGGGACGCGTCGAAGGAAGGACCTTCTCTGATAAGCGCGGCGCACGCGCGCGAACAACCGCGCAGGCAGGTGCCCCCATGCCAGGGGGATGCCCCAGTCAGCGCGCATCGCACCGCAGCCTGGCCCGTCCCATTCGAGCTGGGCAACGGTTTGCCACGCTCTACCCACTCGGCCTCCCCCCATGGAAGGTTTGCGCGTGATCGCGCGGCACTTCGGCTGTGGCGTCGAGAGTGGCGCCTATCCGCGCCTCCCTTCCAACCCGCGAAGCTTCCCTTTGCGCGATGGCACCAAGTTGGATGGCGCGCCCCGGGGCGACGAGAGAGTAGCGGGCCCATTGTGAGATCCAAAGCTTCTTTTGGGCCGAATGGCCGCGCCCGCGGTGTTGTTGTAATAGAATAGTTCCTGGCTCGCTGCCTGGGCGCTCGAGTGTCGGCGCCGGCAGTACATGTCGGCGCCGGCGGCAAAGGATGGGCCCCACGGAGTGCGCTCTCGCTTGAGCGTCTGCGCGGGGACGTCCGAGGCGAGGCGGTGTGGCGACAGCCCGTCGCACCCTGGCGTCAGCGGCGGCCTCGAGGTTCAGTTTGGCGTCGTTGCAGTGGGGGCCCGACCACGAGAAAGGAGGAGGAGGAGGAGGAGGGGGGGGAGGAGGAGGAGGAGGAGGAGGAGGAGGAGGAGGAGGAGGAGGAGGAGGAGGAGGAGGAGGAGGAGGAGGAGGAGGAGGAGGAGGAGGAGGAGCAAGAAACCCAACCCGGAGACCCCAGGACGTCCTAATGATCTTTGGCGCGGGAGCGTCACGCTTCTCATCGCCGCAGAACCATCGGAGCCCAAGAGACCATCGGGCACCCTGGAGGCAGGCAGGGTGCTTCTTGGCAGGCGTCTCGACTGGGCAGCCACGAGTGCGACGTCGATGCCGTTTCCAGCAAGCTTCGCCCGGTGCCGAGCCTGCAGCGGCTGCCCGCGCGGCTGAAGGGAGGCCGCCTGGCGGCCGGGGCTGCTCCGCCCCCTCCGCCCAGCCGGCCACCCTGCCCAGGTGGACGTCCTGGCCGGACAGCCCGTCGAAGAGGACGGTCCCGTCGAGCGACGTCTGGAGCCCCCTGGCCGCGGGGGCTGCGGAGCCGCTGTCGTCGACGAATGCTGAACTCAGCGAGCGGGGAGCGCACAGGTGCTGTCGATTGGCCCACGCGCGCGCGAGGAGGTCGACGTCGTCGAGGGAGAAAGAGCTGCCGTGGAGGTGGCCGCTGGCGCGGGCCAGGTCTGGAGCAGGCCCCGCCCACGTGAATGCATCTCCAGCGGTCGTCGTAGAAATACCGCCGGACTTGGGCGACGTCAGGTGGGCACCCAGCATGCAGCGCCAGGACAAGCCGTGACGAGTTAGTCGGGACAGTTTTGCCAGTCAAACGCTGCCCCTAGGGGCAGCGTTTGACCATCTCCAAGTTCCACTGGCACCTGCCAATGGAACTTGGAGATGGCGGGCGCACTATACCTGGAGCGCCAAGGTCGTACTGACGTCTCCTATGGTGGCGGGCAGGGCCGCCCTGGAGCTAGTTGGGAGGGCCCAGCGAGCTCTCCAGGCAGCAAAGCTGGGGTGGGTTGGTGCTTCCCGAGCGTGCATCCACATGCACGTGACGGAAAGGAACCGCTACTCAGCGGGGAGCCCACCTTTTCCTTTCCGCCAGCATGGGTTCGGCATGCACAGGAGAAGCTCGGAAACTCGACCCAGCCGAAAGCATGGCCCTCGATGCCGGAGCGAAGAGGCGGAGAACTCCGTCAGGGAGCGCGTTGGCCTCGAGAGCGGCCCACCCGCCCAGGCCCCCGGCCCTGGCGACGGGGCGGGTGCGCACGAAGCGGATGACGGCCTCGTCGGTCAGGACGAACGGTTGGGCCGGCGCCGAGCCCCTGGCGGCACTCCGCCCTGAAGTCTTCCTACGTGGGAGGGGTCTCGTCGGGGTGGGAAGCCGCGCTGCGGTGTCTGCCCAGGAATGGGCCCCCACGTGTCCGCCATGGGTTTGAGCGTGATTCTGGCGTCGGCCAGGATAGCGTTCTGGTTTGGGTCCAGCGGGGCGCATTCGTCGGAGTCACTGTCGTGGTCCGATACGGAGTTGCTCGAGACGGTGGTGGGCGTATCGCTGGAATGCGACTGGGCGCCAGTGCCCTGGAGGCCGAAAATTGCGAAAAACCTCCCCACGTGATTTGTTCACGACTCGACTGGGTCTGGGTTACGCGAGAATGAATCAGCCGCGTGCAGCTGGTCTTCCGGGCGACGCCCAAGGCCTCCCGGCGCCAGCGGCGGCCGCGCTTCGAATGGCGTGCCCCGCGTCAGGGGGCCGAACCAGCTGCACGCCGCAGGGTTCGACCCCCTCCCGTCACCCCTCCCCTACGGCCAGGAGTTCTCGCTTCGCCTGGCGCCGCGGCGGCCCCGGCGACACGCCATGCCTCGCAATCGGATGGCGCGTTGCCCAACGCCGCGGGGCGGGAGGCTCGGCAAGGCTCGGGGCGTTGGAGCCCCGGGGGCCGGGAAATGGATGGCGTGTCGCGCCGGAGGAGGCTCGGAAGGCCTTCCTCCCTGCGAGAAGTTTGCTGAGCCTCCCCCGAAGACAGATGCGGTTTCTCGGAAGGCCAGGGGGCTTCTGAGAGACCCCGCCGCCTGCCCCCTATTGTCACTTCCCCCTCGGGCGCGCCGATGATCCTCCCGTCGTCCTCCCCGCATGCTGGCACCTCCTCCTTCTCCTCCTCCTCTTCTTCTTCTTCTTCTCCTCCTCCTCCTGCTCCTCCTCCTCAACCGCGGGGAGGCGATCGATGAGGAGCGGGTCGGCCATTGTCTGGCTGGGGGCGGGGGGCAGGGGGCTGGGCAGCCGCAGCGCTCCCACGCTGCGGCCGGGCCAGAGCGTGCCAGCTCGCTCCGCGGCCGAGACGCAGCAGCCGCCAGCACGTCCTCAGCAGCCCAGTGCGACGGGACTGGCGACGTCCGCAGCCGCATCACCATCGGCCCAATCCCCGCACTGGCCAGGACAACCACTGGAGCATCAGCCTGACATCCCGCCGTATCCTCAAGAGGAGACGTTGGGCACCGAGTGCGGTCGGACCGCCCAGGTGTCGGAGGCCCTGTGCCGCGCAGCTGCTGCACCCCGAAGACTCGACGATCCCATCGGTGAGCCCGACAAGACGTCGGGTGACAGCAAAGGCCTGCCTGGGGAAATGCTTATGTGCTTCACTAGCTCTCCACAGAGGGCTTGGCGTCGAAGTGCAACGGAAATCATATTCGATGGACAGTTTCCTTGAACGTCCTGCTTGCAGCTGCAAAGGAGTCATGGCAGCCTGAAAGCTGCGTTTGGATTTGGAGCGGCCACTGGTCACGTAGTCCACATTCGAGCAGGGAGGAAGCAAGGCATGCGTTCCAGAGATTCCCAAAGTTGACTTCGGACGGCAAGGGTACGAAGAGCAAGGACAAGCGGTAAGGCTTGGGGATGCGCTCAGGACGCGTCGATGGGACGCTGCAGCGCGCGCCAGGGCGCGGCCCTATTGGGAGCGCAGCGGGGGGGGGGGGGGCGTGGCCCCTCCGAGAGGGAAAAAGACAAATCAAAAACGTTGTTCGCGGATGCCTAAGACAATTGCCTCGCGGAGGGTTGGAGAACGCTACTTGATCGGATCAAACGGCCCTCGGAACGCGAACTCCATCGGCTCGCCTCAGATCTGCTGTTGTTTTCTTTCTGCTGCAAGGAGAGAGAAGACTGACTGGCTGAAGCCGTGCATCCTTGGCGGGCGCGTGGGCAGCTTGAGCGAAACAAGAGAAGATGCAACGGAATGTACAAGTGCACGCGCAGAGGAAAAAGGAAAAGGAGGGAGGGGGGCGGAGGGGCATACCACAAAAGCCCGCAAACTTGCATCGCCCTTTGTTGAAGGATGAAAGAGCGCCCCTACCCTGGGTAACAAGTGCGTGGTCTGTGAACCTCCTGGGAGCTCCCCCCAAAGGCCAGAGAGCCGCCAGGACGCCGCGCAACACGCGCGACACGCAGGGTTTACCCTGTTTGCCAACAGAAGGATCAGCGCACAGCGCCTTGTAATCCAGGGTAGGGGCGTTTCTTACGCCCTCGATTGGGTGTCCCAAAACCGTGTGGTGACAGACCCGGCGGCGACCTCGAAATCCGCCAAGACCTCACCGCAAGGTCCGTCACCGCGCGGTTTTGGGACCCTGGAGGCTCCGGTCGCCCGAGACATCCTCGGAGAACGACCCCAGGTCCCAAGACCGTGCGGTGACCCCGAATCCCCACCGACTCACCACACGGTGTGGTCACCACCCCGTTTGGGCGTCCCCGACCTGACTCTGTTGTCTCGGGCGGCCCCGGCGCCTGCGGAGGGCCCAGTTCTTAGGGGCACCGTCGGCGCCACACACCAGCTGTCCGACGGGGAAAACACGGGGAGGAGAGGAGGGCGAGGACGGCACGCGCTCGCGCAACGCTGGTGCGGCAGTGAGCCGCACCCCTCAGCAGCATGGCACTCCTATCCAACTGAAGAGCAGAAAGCAGAAGGAGCTCGACAAAAAAGAGAGAGAGAGAGAGAGCAGGGAACGAGAGGAGGGAGGGAGGGAGCGAGAGGAAGGAGGGAGGAAACGACAGGAAGGGGGGGAGGGAACCGCAGGAGAGAGAGAGGGAACGCAAGGCAGGAGGAGGGGAGAAGAAGAAGCCCTGGGGGCGGAGCCTCCGCGGCGGCGGACCGCCCCCCCCCCCTTCTCCCCGGGAAAGAGCACGGGAAGCCCCTCCCCGAGCCCCCCCCCCCCCCCACGGGGCCCAGCCAGTCGCCACGACGTGGGCACGGGCCCTCGGAGGCCCCGGCCGCCCTGGGCGTCGCCCCCGGCGCGCGCCGCACGCCGGGCCACAGATTTAAGTCGGGCCTGTCCCCCTACAGGGGGTTCGACGAAAAACAAAAAAACACCCCGGAAATAGTCCAGAAATAATCCAAAAATAATCTGGGGACTATTCTTCAAGTATGTTTTGACAATTTTGGGGGTATTGTTGGGGTATCTTTAATTTTTCGTCGAAACGAAAATCCCCTCGTATGGGGGACAGGCCCGACCTAACCATAGGTGTCGCCGTGAAGCGAGCGGGTCCCGAGCAACGCGGGTCCTGATGTGTACGCCGTCTCCGAGTGCCCCGGGGCCCTCCACGGGCCCCAGGACCGCGGGCCCCCAGACCCGGGGCCGCCCCTCGCACCTCAGCTCTGCTTGTGTCGACCGTGCGGAGGCTTCCCCGTGGGGCGGGGACTTCGTCGGCCTGCCACGTCTTGGGCTCACGTGTGCGGCTTGTGTTCCTCTTGGGGTAACGGGGCACGAGGTTGACATACCCAGCGCGCGTCAAAGCATCGAAGCTGGCTGTTCTTCGCTGGGCTCGGGAAGAAAACCTTCCTGTCGCCGTCTTCGCCTAAGTCCTCCATCTTCGCACGGACCTGTGGTTTCATCAGAACCTGGCACACAGGATCTTCGAAGAGAAAACATCCCCAGCCATAGGACACACGACTTCCTCCCTTGACGATACACGTTCGACGACTTGGAAATCTCGTCCTTCCACGTGTACGTGGCCGTCTGGATCGTCGACATGTGTCTGTAAGTAATGCCCTGTTTTGGCAGGACTCGCTAGTCTACGAAAGGGCATGGAGACTTCATGGCTGGCGCCAGCTTCTGACATGCCGGATCGGTCGATGTCGGAATATGTTGATCCAACTCTCTCGGGTGAGCTGCTGCATGAACTGCCAACCTGTTTGCCATGAGGGCTTCCATGAATACGCGTGTCGCTGTCACTACTCTGATAAACAGCATTGTGAGTACAACACGCCGAGACGCGAGAAATTGCTCACGGGAGCTTCACAAGCCTGAAGACAACGACAACTTAGAACTGGCGTTTACCGATATTACGGAGCCGAACTCTATACACCGACGCTTTTTTGGGCCCCGCACTGAAATTCGCACAGGAAAACAGATCCTGGTGTATACGGGATCCTGGTGTATATATTGTTCGCTGTTTCCCCCGGAAAACGGGGAAGCAAGTATACACCACACCACCCCGACGTCGCCCCCGACC
>CAUYUJ010000882.1:70000-72500 GCA_963575745.1 Prorocentrum cordatum
CGATGGGATCCCAATGCTCATGGACCGCCTCAAACATTCTAGATGGGGTATCCTGCAAAGTGACTGAGGGAGCGTCAGCGTGGTCGCCGTGCAGGTGCACCCGAATGACTTTTGAGCCTGACCTGTCTGGCCCACGGGGTCCAGAGTCTTGACCTGTGGGCAGCTTGACGCTCCAGCAAACGCTGGAAAGCTTCGTCGCGGCGGCGTCCAAAATCATCCAAGGCCCTGGCACGAGCAAACGCTAGGAGAGCTCTCTCCTGATGGCACGTGTCATAAACATTACCGCACACCGTGTGAACGGAGGGAGGATCACGAAAAAGCGGCGACGTTCTCAACGACGACGAGGAGTTCGGCGGCATGAGGGGAGGAGGCGATGAGGCGGCTGGCAGTGCGTATGCTGTTGCACCACATGACACGAGAGGTGGACCTGCAAACGCACATGTGCGCAATGGCTGCCTCGCCTCTGCAAAGGCCAGGTCCGTGCTACCCATTTCTTCGCGCCGCAGCTGCTTCGTACATGAATTGCGCGGTGCCTGTCCAGGAATCGACTGCAGACAGCTCCGAGAGGTCAGTAGCAGCGACACTGTTGCTAAATAGATGAAACTCGCTGGTGTGAAACAAATCGGCAGGAATGGTTCCCTCTGCTTGCGGTCTCGCCTGAGCAGGCTGTATTTTGTAAACAGCATGGCATGTTCAGAAAGACCTTGACCAGAGAGAGTCGTGATGTCGTGTGCGATCTGCAGAGTGGCTTCTAATGAACGAAGTTGGGAGGCACGCCCAGCCTTGAGAAGGCGATTGATGCACGAGGGCTGCTTGCGATGAGCATCGACAGGAGAGGGCACATCACTGGTGAGCCCGATGATGCTGTCAAACATACGCCTCCATCTGGCCCGGAGGTGTTGGCCTCTATATTGCCTACGACTGGGGGATAAGCAGCAGCCTGAGCAGCGGCAGGGATCGAGGGGAGGAGAAGCTGCGAGGGGCAGTCTCAGAGAAGTTGAAGTCACCGAGAAGAAAAAACGAGTAGGTGTTTCGGCTTTCTAGCGCCAAGTTGCGTTCCTGGGTCCAGAAACGTTCGACCTCGTCGACTTGTATCGCAGACACACCATGGTTGTGTACATGCAAACTGCGCATGCGCTGACAGAAGGAAGGTCAGGAGACGATTAGGGCAGCAACGCGGCCTGGGATGATCTCCTCACGCGAGAAAGGCGACATCATGTCGAGAGGGGAGGGAAGGAAGAAGAACTGCATGCCCACGAACCAGGAGCGGTGTAGTGGTACGGCGATGAATCGAGCAGCTGCTGCAAACGTCTGCGATCACCTCGTACCTCCTGAAGTACGATCACAAGGCGCTGGCGTAGGTGCTCACGTAATATGTTGATCTTGGCTCATCGTCTTCTGCAGCTTCGGCAAAGTAGACTTCTGGCGTTGCACCAGATCGCTCGAAAGCCTCCGTTCGCGTCTCTGTCGAAGGGCTCCCGTGGAGCCCAACATCTGCTGGGAAGACCACCGTGCCTGCCGAGCCTGGTCGAAGGCCACGTGAAAGTATGTTTCAACTTCGCTGTTCTGGATGCCGACTTCTGGATGTCGATGCGCTCGACGAGATCCGAATCACACGAGACCTGATGTTGGGCACGACGGCAACGCCACGGATGCTGCAGGTATGTTTGTTCTGAGAGGGTGCGCTGCAGCGTCTCACCTTGCACTTCCTTCCTGCCCACTTGCGCAATTGTGTGAGGACGCATGCTGCAGTGGACGTTCCCGGTAGAAGCGCGCCGAACTGCCGGGAGTACGGAGGAGGAGGAAGACGAGGAGAGCAGGAACAATGCAGGAGCAGGTGGGACCCAGACCTCGGACGTCGCGAATGTTCTGTGGCGTGGACCGCTGGCCCGATCGACCCCGTCCCAGGGACCCGTCTGCCGTCTCAAACGGAACCTGTGACAGTGGAGCCCAGGACGGGCTTCCAGGAGCAGAACACTTTTCATTGTTTTCAAAATTTGAACGAAAAACCTGAGAGGTGTGGTGGCGCCAGAGGTCTGGGGAGGTAGGACGAGGAGGGGGAGAAACATGAGGAGGTGCGAGCAGGAGAAGGAAGAGAGGCAGGAAGAGCAGGTAGACCACAGACCTCCGACATCACGATCTTGACGACGACGGCGGCGGCGGCACCAACCGACGCTAGCCGCGGCGGTGGCGACGGCAAGAATCACGACGACCCCCAACGGACTCTGGAGGTCTCTGGTGCTTAGCTGCTCCGGTAAGCGACACTCAACACGTAGCGTGTTGACACGGAGCCAACAAGTAGACTGAAAACGTAGGTCTGGCGCGATGTGCGTTGCCAAAACGTGGCCCAACAAGTTGAGCCAATACGGAAAAAATGTTAACACAGACGCGCTGCGTTTTGACACGACAGGTGCTGCGCTTGAAAACGGTACATGCTGCGTTTAAACACGGGCGTACCAGGGCAGCAAAGCTCTGGAGGTCTCCAGAGGCCTCCAGAAGT
>CAUYUJ010000882.1:75000-83795 GCA_963575745.1 Prorocentrum cordatum
TGTGTCCGATGCGCACGGCGGCAGTGCCCAGAGCGCACTGGGGGGGGAGGGGGGGAGGGGGGGGCTATAATGCCCACTATGCCCAAAGCAATCAAGAAACACGCTCCTGAGCCCATCCCCCCTAACGTCGCTCCCGAGGCAACTGTGATGACCCCGACCTAGAGCGCCCTCGGGCCTCTGGCGGGCTGATCTGTGCAATCCCGGCGTGTTTCCTCCATTTCAGCCTCCAGCCCGAGATGTGCTCGCGTCGTAAGAAACCGGGGGCCCTTGCCAGGCCCCAGGACCATCAAAAACGCATCGGGATGCAAAACTGGCCCTGGGGAAAGAGAGGCCTCCTAGACGGGGTCCGAGTAGATGGGGTCGGAGGAGCGCGCCGCATCGCAGATGCATCGGCGACGTCGGCGATCCATCGGCAACGCCGGCGCTGTGAAAATCGGGCTCCAATATCGAGCCGCATCGCCGAGGCATCTGCGATGCGGCGCGCTCCTCCGACCCCATCTACTCGGACCCCATCTGGGGGGCCCAGGATGAGAGGATGAGAGGATGAGAGGATGAGGATGAGGAGGAGGAGGAGGAGGAGGAGGAAGAGCAGGGGGAGGAGGAGGAGGAGGAGGAGGAGGAGGAGGAGGAGAAGGAGGAGCGCATGGAAAATAACGGACATCGCATTTCTGCCTGCTTTTCCTCCACTCCGGCCTCCGTCGGCCGTGTCGGGGCCCCAGGACGGAAGGAAGGATCGGGCGCCGCGCGAGGCCAGGGGGATCCTCCAGAGACGGGGGGCAAGGGCAGGGGCGACTGGCTCAGGGGGGAGCCTCAAGGGGCCCCAGGACACACAAATAAATGCACACAAATAAAAGAATTCCCCATACTTTCCCATATTTTCTGGGTTTTTGTCTTCCCGCCCAATTCCCATATTTTCCCATATTTTCTGGGGGATCGACGATTCATTGTGTCTGTGTGTTTTTTCTCCTCCTGGGAGCCATGGACCTAGAATCGGCGATACGTCGCCGATAGATCGGCGATAGGCCCCCGATGGCAAGCTCGCGTGTTCCTGGGCCGGGGGGGGGGAAAGGGGGCAGGCCCCTGTCGGCGAGCAGTGGGCGGTGGGGTGTCGACCCCCCTCTGCCCCCTGAGCCTGTCCCACCCAAACGCTGCCCCTGAAGAGAACAGGACGGATCGCTTCTTGTCGTGCTGCTACACGCTGAAGGCACTGAATGAAGGATCAGGTGTCCGGGGTCCGGGAGCCCGCTGAACTCCCATCGTGGATTCACCGTGGGCCTCACCGCCGCCCTCATCAAGTAAGGAACCCTCAGGTGTCTGAAACCTCCTGGCCACTGTCCTGGACGAACGCCCCTGCTGTATCACCACTACCAACATTGCAATCATCACGCCGGGCAGGCCAGAGGCCAGGTTCGGACACTGGGGAGCCGATGTACCTGCGAGAGCAAGACGGCCCCGCTGTTGAGGCGACGCTGGAGCCCGACGACATCAGCGTGAAGGTGATCCAAGTGGCTGAGCTCGAGTCCAGGTTGCTCTGCCTGGCCGCCGAGCGAGTCGACGCGGAGGCCGCCGAGTGGAGCCTGAGGGCGGATTTCGGGGGCAACCAGAGGGTGGCCGACGTAAAGGGCGAGGAGGCGCACATGGTCGCCGAGCGGAGCCTGGCGGCGGAGCTCGGGGGCAAGTCGCCCGCCCTTCTGAAGGAGGTCAAGGAGGAGCAGGCCTCGGAGCTCGGGGCAGCGGGCTCTGGCGCCCATCAGCGAGGACCGGGAGGCGATGCTGGAGACCGGCGTCATCAGCGGCAACGGCGGGCTCGATGGCAGGCTGCTGGGAATGACGGACGAGAAGTTCGAGATCGATGTGTCCGCGGGCGGTTCCGACGGGCTGGCGCCATGATGCTGGCTCACGCGGGATCTTGTGGCGGAGGACGAGGCCTTCGCGGAGGGATTCGCAGCTGGTTGGCGCCTCGTTGGGCGGGACGGCGCGGCAGTGATCTCGGAGAGCTCGGAGGTGGCCCCCATCGCGGCTGTGGCTGTAGGCCAGGTGCTGCGGAGGCGATGGCGCCAGAGGCGGGCCCTCGGGTGCTGGAAGAGCCGTGCGCGCACGGCCATGCGGCAGCTGGTCGACGTGCGGGGCGAACTGGGCGATATCTTGGGCATGTCCTGAGATGGCCGCAGCAGCTGTGGCTGTGGCGAGGCTCCCGAAGGGGCGCGCCAGCACGTCGGGGCTGACTGCGCGGAGATGGCGGCCACGTGGACGCCGTGGGTTGATCACCGCGCGCTACGTGCGGCACGGCGTAGGGGTTCACACACACACATATATATATATATATATATATACATACACATACGCACACACACATATATATGTATATACATATGTATATATATATATATATATGTATATATGTATACATATATATATATGTATATCCAAGCCTCCAGATGGGCCTCTTGGGGCCTCCTGGGGGCCTCTCGGGGCCGAGGGCTCGAAATGTCCGTTCGGGTCTTCCATCTGGGGCCCCTCTTGGAGCCGTCTTGGGGGCCTGTTGGGCCGTCTTGGGCGCCTCGTGGGTTGTCTTGGGGCCCTCCTGTGCCGTTCTGGGGCCTTCTTGCAGGCTTCTTGGGCGGTTCGTGGGCGATCTCGGGATCCGCTTGGGCTGTCTTGGAGCGTCGGGAAACCGAAGAGGCGAGACCGCCCAAATCCTTCAGACACCCAAGGGGAATGCAAGTTTGTTGCCTCTTGGGGCCCTCATGGGGGGCCTCTTGAAGGCCTCTTGGGGCGCCTTGGGGGCATCTTCGGCCGTCTTGAGGCCGTCTTCGGCGTGTGGGGGCCTTCTAAGCCGGCGTGAGGCCCTCGTGGGCGCGACAGAGTGGCGCGACAAGCCGCGACCAGCCCCAGAGGGCCCGCGGGGAACCCTGGAAGATTTGGCAAATTTGGGTCCCGGCCCCTCGAAGAGTCTTCAGGATTGAGGACTGAGGCACCAGGGGACCGAACAAGGGACCTGCGGACATTCCAACTCGTGCCTCAAGAGCACGGTGGCAGATGTCATGATCGAGCATAAGTTGATATCACGTAGTCGAAGGGTATAGCGTGCAGCAGCGACTGATTATCGGCGCTTTATCGAACGCGAACAACATGCGAACCGACGCAAGGCTGGCCACAGGACTGAAACGTACATGAATAAACAGGAAAGAGCCGAGCGTAACGTGATTCAGTTGAGTGCAGCAGCGGCCAGGCGACGGCGTTTTACCAAACGCAACGCGCGCGCGCAGCTCAGGTTGTGCACAGTGACAAGCAACGCCAGGCTCGGGAGCAAACGACGAAGGGTTCGGTGAGGATCCTTCGAAGCAACATCGTTCTCTATCCGCCGCTTGAATATCTACATGGTCTGAGAGCTCTCTGGCCGTCCCGCGGCCGCTTCCTCCGGCCTTCCTGCCCCTCCCTTGACTCTCGCCGCAGTTGGCCACTGGACGCGTCCCGCCGTTGGCCAGACCGCTTGTTGGGCCCACCTCGCAGCAGACCAAGCACGTGTATGTGTGTGTGCGCGCGCGTGCATGTGTGAGAGAGAGAGAGAGATAGAAAGAGAGAGAGAGAGAGAGAATGGGGTTAGCGTGTTTATTTAATCGCTTCGCTCATTCCGCCGGCCCTCGAGCGCTCTATGGGGCCTGTTTGAAGCCTCTTGGGGGCCTCTTTGGGGCCTCCTAGGGGCCTCTTGGGGGCCCCTTGGGGGTCTCTTGGGGCTCCTCGGCGGCGTCTTGGGCTCCCCTGGGGCCTCTTGGAGGGCTCTTGGGAGCCCCTTGGGGCAGGAGGGGGTGTAGTCGATTTCAGCCACCCCCTCGGAGGCCACGATCCTCGTGAGGGGTGGCGAAAAATAGCCTCCCCCCTGGGGATCGCCCGGGGGTCAGCTGGGGATCGGCCGGGGTACTTTTCGTCCGGGGGCCCCCAGGGGCCGCCCCGCGCGCGCGAACTAGAAATATCATTAGTAGTTACCGGAGGTCTTAGCACGCCTCTGGCCCGTTGGGCCGGCGAATTTCTTATCCTCTTGGCCCGCCCTTGTGGCCACGGTTGGATATGTCGAGATCCTGGCCAGATTTTTGGCGATTCGATGAATCGCGCCCACGTTATTTTTGCTCTTTTCAGCATCAGGGGTCCTGGTCTGGGCCCTGGGGTAATCAGAAAACTGTCTCAGGATGAGACGCCAGTCCCCAGGAAGGGGTCGAGAGAGTGTGGGGGCCCAGGTCGTGCCAAAAGCTGGCAACTGTCCACCGCCAGGCAAGTGCAAGCTGGGAGCATAACGCACAGAGAGTAAACGCTGCGGATCGAGAGGATAGGATGAGGTGGAGGATACGATGAGGATAGGATAGAGATAGAGTGAAGGATGAGGATGGGAATGAGGATGAGGATGAGGATGATGATGATGATGATGATGAAGAGGATGAGTATGATGATGTTGATGAATGATGATGATGAGGAGGAGGAGTGAGGGATGAGAGGAGGAGGAGGAGGAGACGTGAGGTGGGACGCTTGTTGCTGCGGAGAGAAACAGGAGACCCAACAGCAGAGGAAGGACGCGGGAGAATGGATCCCACGCCGACGGGCAGCGGGTTGCTTCTCGCAGTCTCCCGTGGCCCAGAGCGTGCGCACCCCTGGGGGCCACGACCTTGGAGCACAGCATGCGCCTAGCGGCGCCTGCGCCCGCTGCCCCTGCACGCCCACGGCTTGCTCGGACAGGGCAAACCTGCGCGCCCAGCCTCGGCCCGCCCGCGGCCCACTCCAGTGCCGCCGCTGACGCCTTCACGAAGCCGCCCGCAGGCACGCGCTCCGCGTGCTTCGCTGCATTGCGCCGCCGCCTGGCCGCGCCAGACACCCGGCGCCCAGCAGCCCGGCACTGCAGCGCTGGCCGAGAGGCTAGCTCCCGATCGCGCCACGACCCTGGGGCACTGCCTGCGCCCACGGCCGCCCGAAGGGCCGCCTCGCAGGCCGCACGAGCCCGCGCCCGCGCCGCGCGGCGAGCGGCGGTGGGCCCCAGCGACGCCGCCTCAGCCTCCCGCCACGCCGCGGGCCGCCATCGCCTCTCGACGGGCGGCCCCCCGCAGCCATCTCCTTCAGCTCCTCTGCGAGCTCGCGCAGCCGCCTTGCCCCGCGACGGACGGAGAGAGGGACGGAAACCAGCTTGAGCCAAAATGGCTACGGAGGCCCCTCAGGAGGCCCCAAGAGGCCCCCAAGAGGTTCCAAGAGGCCCCCAAGAGGCCCCCAAAAGGCGCCAAGAGGCACCGAAGAGGCCCCCAGGAAGCCGCGAAGAGGCCCCCAAGGGCTCCCAACAGGCCTCCAAGCGGCTCTCCAGAGTCCCGAAAATTAACCCCAATAGGTCCCCGGGAGCATTCCAAAAAGACCCCAAGAAGCATGAGGACTCTGACCCATAACCCAGGCACGGTGGCGGGAGGGGCCGAAGGCCATTGAATACTTTGTGATGTTCTGTTCTGATCTGGACGGGTCGGCGTTACGTCGTGACGCCTGTCACGTTTGATACGTCGTCCAAACGGTCGTTGGTGCGCCTCTTTGTTCCTGTGGCCAGCCTGACATCGGCGCGCACGTGGCGTTTGGTAGGGCGCCTTGAATCGGTCGCTGACGCTTTATCTTCTGGTGTATTCATCAGTGCTCGACTTCGGACGGTTTGAATCTACCATATCACATTACGTTCTGAAATGCCCTCATACACAATGTTATAGTACACTATGTCCTGCTATGTTGTGTTACGCTCACCCCCGTTATGTCATGTACTACTCAACAGCATCATACCACAAACTATTGTACTGACTGGTATGACCAATGATATCCGTTTGCGCGTCGGGTGTAGTCTCGCCCCCTTCTTTAGTACAAGCATGAGATTTGACGATATTGTGATATCCCAATCATGGTTACAATATGATTCACCGTTACCTGATGATGGCGCTGCATGTTTATGGGATTGCACTTCACTTCTGGCATGCTTGACACTCTTAATCACAAATCCATGGCATCGCCGTGTAATGCATGTACATTGTGGTATGTATAGTTCGCCTGTTGCTGGCACTTACTATGCTATGCCGCTGCCATATTTCTAGATCCACCACTGATATGCGAAGCCATGTGCAGGATGGCTATGTACTACTCCTCTGGTCTGTCTGCTATCGTGTATGTGATTCCATCCCGATGTAGAACACAGTATGATATGAAATGCGATGGCAGGGAAGCATGATTCTTCACATGTGTGAGATCCTAGTATGGTGTGCTACACAGTCGCTGCTGCAGCGGCAGCTGAAGTAGGACGAGTATGGTATAGTATATATGGTCCAGGGCTTTGCCCTCCACCCTCCCGCCCCCCGCCTCCCCCCCAATGCTGATGCCATTGCCCCCCCCCCCCCGCGCGATGATCCCCCCCGCCCCCCCCTGTGGGCGTGGCGTGGTGCTGCGCTGCGGTGCCCCCCTCTCCCCCCCTGTGGATGTGGTGTGGTGCTGTGGTGGTTCAGAGGTGGGCGTGGCGTGGTGCTGCGCTGCGGTGCCCCCCTCCCCCCCCCCCTGTGGATGTGGTGTGGTGCTGTGGTGGTTCAGAGGTCGTCGTCGTCGTCGTCGTCGTCCTCGTCGTCCTCGTCGTCCTCGTTGTCGTCGTCGTCATCGTCGTCGTCGCCGTCGCCATCGTCGTCATCGTCGTCGTCGCCGCCGCCGCCGGCGTCGTCGCCGCCGCAGCCGTCGTCGTCGTCGTGGTCGTCGTCGTCGTCGTCGCCGTCGTCGTCGTCGTCGCCGTCGCCGCCGTCGTCGTCGTCGTCGTCGTCGTCGTCGTCGTCGTCGTCGTCGTCGTCGTCGTCGTCGTCGTCGTCATCGTCGTCTCTGGGACCATAACATCTTGGGGGGGGAGGGCCCGAGAAATCCTGGGACCATACCATCTGGGGGGGGGGCCCGTGGGCCCGGAGCCCGGGATCATATATGCTCTCGTGTGCCCCGCTCTGTCACAATGTGCGTTGCGCTGTTAGGGTGTGGCATGTGGTGTGATAGTGTGGCATGTGCTAGCCTCTTCTGTCATGCTATTGTACACTCTAGGTTGATGTGTGATGATATGATGTGTTATGCGATGACCCGTTCAATATAGTTAGCTGTTGTATGGTATGGTATGGGATGTCTGTGTAAATTTTTGTATACGCTGTTGTAGTGTTAGCAGTCGCAAAACCTATGGTGTGTCGTGTTATGCCATACTCTGTAACGCCCCACCCTGCAACAGTATGGACTACAATGGTATGGTAATGTGTGTTATGCGATGCTGTGCTATGTTATGCCCTGGTCTGTCATACGGCAGTGGGAAACAATTACTGAACACTCCCCCTCCCCCCAAAACTCAAAGCTGGCACGCGCGGGGGAGACAGCGGTCGAGGAGCAACTCATCAGACCCACCACCAACTTTGAACATTGGGGGGAGGGGGAGGCGTTGACAGATGAATGTGGCATGAGTGTTCGCTATTTTTTCCGAGGCATGTAGGTCTGGTATGGGTATTGTGCTGTGCTAAGACAAGTTCATTGTCATGGTGCGGTCTCTTAGAATGTAATGTTAGCATAACATAATGATCTACGCGTTCGTGATAGATTGTGCTCGCTGCGGGAGTGGTAGCGGTAGTAGAACAGCTATGGTATGTTCTGGTATGCCCTCTACGGTATACAATGTTATGGTCCGCTCTGTCTCGATACGCATTATTATGGTATGGTACAGTGATGCTGTGTTATGCGATGCTATGATACGCCATGCTATCGCTTGGTATGATGTGTCCAGCTATGCTTGGACATTATGATATGAGATGGTGTGCCTACGACTATATGATATGTTATGTCAGGAGGTGTGTGTGTGTGTGTTGTGATGTGTGCCTGGTTTTGCCATATTATTGACAACGAGTAGTCATGCCTCTTTGCTTGTGCGCTGGGACGCCTGGACGGCGTGACGCCATGACGCCTCCCCATCGGGGCTGCCTGGTATGCAGGGTGTCGTTATTCGTCGAGGACGCGAGGCGGGACACTCAGGGAGTCCTGGGACCCTGTGAGGTCTGACGACCGCGGTACTCAGGGATTCCCAGGATCCTGTGGGGTCTGGCGACTGCGGCATGCGGGGAGGGCAGGCGGGAGTTCTTCTCTCAAAATCTAACGGCCCGAGCCTGTCGGGCGGGAAAAGCACGTACAAACGCGTGCCATGTGAAGCAGTCAGAGACGAAGGCTGTTAATGAGCCCAGCCAAGGACACTGCTGGTGGACAGTCGGCGGCTTCCCCGGTCGAGGCCTCAGGGCGCAGGCCGCGGAAGTAGTGGCGTGGCGGCCGGCGGCCGGCGGCGTCGGGCGAGGCGGCTGGAAAGCTGCCTCGAGGGGAGGGGCCTCCTCCCACCTCCAACTTCTCCTCCTCCTCATCGCCCGTCCCCCTTCTCCTCCTCCTCCTCCTCATCATCATGCTCCACTTCCTCCTCGTCCTCCTCCTCCTCCTCATCATCATCATCCTCCTCATCCTCCGTTCTTCCTCTTCCCATCTTCCCTTTTCGTCCCGCTCCCCTCCTCCTCCACTCCTCCTCCACTCCATCCCAGCCTACTTAGCCTACTTGCTCTGGTTCTCCTCCTCCCTTCATACTCCTCCTCCTCCTCCTCCTCCTCATCCCTTCCTCCTCCTCCCTTCTTCCTCCTCCTCCCTTCCTCATCCTTCTCCTCCCTTCTTCCTCCTCTTCCTCCTCCTCCTGCTCCTCTTCCTCCTCCTCCTCTTCCTCCGCCTCCTCTGCCTCATCCTCCTTCTCTTGA
>CAUYUJ010000882.1:83895-96395 GCA_963575745.1 Prorocentrum cordatum
CTCCTCCTCCCCCTCCTCCCCCTCCTCCTCCTCCTGCTGCTCATTTGGGCCCTGGCTGTGGGCAGTGTTGGATGCTGGCTCGTGGTGGCCCGTCTGGCCCGCGTGTTGGGGGCGGGCACTTCGTGGAGCTGGACCTCCCCTCGACGTCGTCAGGTGCCCGCCCGGCGACGCCTTTTCTTTTTCGCCGTGCCCTGCGTCTTCATGGTGGGCAGCGGCTTCCCTATTGCCCGCGTGACTCCCTGTTGGGAGAGCGGGAGCGTCGCCATCTGCTACGCTGATGGCCCGTCTGGCCCCTCCTGGGGGCGGGCCCATGGTGGAGCTGGAGGTGGACGCCTTCTTCGTCCTCCGCTGAGGACGCGGCCGCCTCGGCCGTCCCGCCAGCTGTTCGTTCCGACGGACGGTTGCGCCAGGCCTCGTCCATCCTCCTCCTCCTCCTCCTCCTCCTCGCTCCACGGAGCCACAGTGGGATGCAGCTGTGACTGAAATTCGTCGCTACGCGAGGCGTTTAGGCGGGTGTTCGACGAAGAAGTTTCGGGAGTCTTGGGAGTCACCTACGCCCACGCTCTCACCGACACGAATGGGTATTCCGACAGTATGATGTGGCTCCAGCTAGCCCGAGCTGCCCTTCGGTTTGGGTTTCCACCCGAACTACTACAATGTTCGCATCCCCACTCCGTGCGGCAGATTGGAGCGTGTTCGAGGGCTGTTGAGCCGACATGCAGTATTGTCCAGGGCCTACGCTCTGGAACGCGATGTGCACGTGCGATGACCTTGTTCACTATGGAGCGGATATGTTATGCGAATGTTCGGCGCAGCCATCGTTTGTGGATCGACGACCTATCTCAGGCGACCAAGGGATCGGCATCTCAGGTCAAGCGGGATATGATCACCTGTTTTGTCACCACTGCGAGGCAACTCAAGTCACAGGGCCACAGCATCGCCTCCAAGTCGGTGGTCATGTGCACGAAGATTGGCTTGGCAAAGGACATTGTGCGCGCCCTCAAGCTCCGAAGTGTCACGATGACTGCGGCCAAGAACACGAGCTATATCTGAGTCGACCTGGGAGCTGGAGCCCGCCATTCTCGGGAGCAACGCACCGAGCGGAACGCCACGCACCTGGCGAGGCACCGCAAGGTGGTCAAGTATGTCAGGACAACCAGACGGGCTTCGATCGCTTCGAGATTGGAGCGCCAAGGCGCTCAAGCTGCTGGCTCGTATGGATACGAGATCTTCGTCGCCGTAGGCCAGGAGCTGGCACGGTACAGCCGATGACTGTGTGCAGCGCGTGGAGCCAGGACCCAAGGCCGTTGCCTAACGACACCCCTCCAACTGGAAGCACACTCTCCGGATCAAGCACAGCGTTGTATGTCTGGCACGTTCTTGCAGTGGCTGCAACATTGGAGGCGTCACCCTGGAGCGCGTGCTGGCATTATTCGGGCGTGGCATAAGGTCTGCCAGAAGTTGGAGGCCTTACCCCACGCCCAGAGGTCCAGGCGCATACGCGGGCCCATGTCGGCGGTGGTGTCCCACATGCTGGAGTTCGGATGGATACTACGATCACCTACCGCGTGGGCCCCACCTGGCCATACCGCTTGGAAATTTCCAGGTGCGAAGTTTACAGGCGTTGAGGCCATTGACGATGCCAGCCTTCAGGAGCTGTTCGGTGAGCTCAAGGTCGCAGCCATGGCCCCGTTTTGGTCCAGGGCGTCTCAACACTTCGACGGTGATGTGATCGAACACGGCATGGGCAGCTACTCCTACCGACGCTTGCTCCATCAACGTCAGAAGATTCCGCATACAGGACGCCGCCTCGCTGGGCTGCTCTTGAACGCGGCAACTGGAGGGGCGTGGACTATGGCTCGGAAGAAGGAACAGCTCCAGACTACCACGGCCGACGTCAACGAACGCGATGACGTGTGCGACAGATGCGGTGAAGCGAGTGAGACATCGCACCACCGCTATTGGGCTTGCCGATGCCACACAGGATGCCTGCCGTATGAACGGAGCGACGCACCGATACCACAGGCTTGCAGCCAGGGCGAAGCGTACGCGTGTTTCTGGCACCGCGGCCTCATCCCATTCGGGGTGGACGACCACCCCAGCACCTCAATACACGGATGACTGGCACTGGGACGGACTGAACGATGGAGTCGCTCGACACGGTCTCCCACGCGGTACGGCCGACCGTCCCAGACTGATTGTCGGAGACGCCAGCGGGGGTCCAGATACGACGGACCCCCGCATGCGTCGAGTGGCGCTCGGCCTCACCGTGATCAGCGATTCCACGACCATGGCTCTTGACTGGTCTGGATCAGGAGATCTTGCAGGAGCGAGGCCAGTGGTGGCGAGAGGAGAAGTGAAGGCGCTGTGGCGCTGTCTATTTTGCAGCAGTGGGCACACCCACTATGTGACAGATTGCGAGAACGTCTACCTTGGATGGATCCATCAAATTTACTTGCACCCAGCTGGTGCGGATGTTGATGTTTGGGCTGAGATCGGAATTTGTATGGCAGATTTGGTATACACTGAAAATTCATGGTTCGTTCGTTCAGTCAAATCAGGGACCAGATGATATGATGCACACAAGTCTGAGCAAGCTTGGATGATTGTGGGCAACACGGCAGTTGATGAGTAGGTGAGATTGGCTGCATTTATGACTTGGTACGCTCTCGCCTACTACAACTGGAGCGGGATGCATTTCTTGTGCGTCATCGGCTGCTACGTGCTGCTCTGGACAGTGTGCGAGCGGGAGTGGGCTCGCCAGGTGAGTTGGAAGGCAAGCGATCCTCTCCTCCTCCTGTCCCCCCCCCGGCACCGTCCACTGTTTTGACGTGTTCGACCTCCCACGATTTGAAAGAGTGTGGCCGTCGTTGCTCCAGGTGCTTTGGAAGCGCCACTCTGGCCACCGCCAGCCTCCGGAAGGCTAGCCAGTGTTTCAGTTCTGCTTTTGTTTGATTAGTTTATTGCGTATTTGTCTTTGTTTATTTGTTTCTCCGTTTCGCACCCTTGGGGCTTGTGATAATACCCACATAAGAGGGGGGCTGGGTCCACAAGAGCCATAGTATGAGATTATGCGCTAAGCTTGGCCTCTGGTTCTGTGGAGCCTGCAGCAGCTATGCTAGTTTGAGGTTGTGCAACCTGCAAAAGGAATACGATTCGAAAGCCACACCAACGGGAGCCGAGTACTTGAGGCGGATCCGGTTTCGCCCAAGGCCTCAGCAAAGCCGAGAGAGAGGCCCGACAGGGGCCCGTTCGGAAGTCCACCTCCCAGGTGTAAGGCTCATTTACCCTTTCACCTAGTGAACTACCTTGCTCTTGCTCTTGCCCCTTCTCATCCTCCTCCTCCTCCGCCTTCTCCTCCTCGTGCTCGTCCTCCTCTTCAATCCCCTCCTCCTGGTTCCCCTCCTCCTCCTCCTCCTCCTCCTCGCCCCTCCCCATTCTCATCCTCCTGCTCCTCATCCTTCTCCTCCTCCTCCTCCTCCTCCTCCGGACGACGAGGATCCAAGATCGAAGATCGAGATAGGTTTGGGAAGTCGTACCCTTCGTGGATTTCGGGGAGTCTCCGTGGTCCCCTAGGAACCTGCGGAGGCCGAGGAGGATCGGGCGAGAACCAGAGTAAGCCCCAGATAAATCAACAACGATCCAACCCCCAAAGAGGCCCTCAGGAAGACCCCAAGAGGCCCTCGCAAGGCTCTCAAGAGACCACCGAGAGGCTCCGGAAGACCCGCGAGGCCCTCCCCCTCCTCGTCTCCACCTGTTCCGTCTCCCTGCCCTCCTCGCACACGGGGTCGGAGGCACTGGCCACAAGGCCTTCACAATCAACAACGAATCAACGCACCCTCCCGTCCCTAGAAGAAGAGAAAACGCCATCAACATAAATTTTTGGCGCTCCGCGCGGGTTTCTTGGATCCGCGCTAGGGGCGGCGCCGGAGGCGCCGCAAGGGGGGCCCAGCGCGAATCCAAGAAATCCTGGCGGAGCGCCAAAAATTTGTGTTGATGGCGTTTTTTTATCTTCTTCGAGTTCCAAGTCCCCTCCTCGCATGCCCCTCCAGGTGTACGGTTTCATCGCGAGGGGCAACCACCTGGAAGGCGAGTGCCCCCATAAGCCTGCTATTCAAGCTGGCCTCCCCGCTTTGCAAAGGAACTGCCCCCACCATGGTACGCATCAACGATGCCTGGTATGCGTAAGATCATATAGTGTGGATGTCAAGGCGTCAACAATGGCCAAACTTAGGAGAAACACTGCTCTCCGTCCGCACAACGACTGCACATGACCAAGATTCAATCTAGAAAGGCTGAAGAACAAAAGTTTGCCAAAGCCCGATTGTGACAACTAATCGCCCTCCATCCGTGTGACTGTTGCGTACGCTTGTACGCTTGAGCTCTGGCCCACAAGAAACAAGAAAATTAAGCGATAACCTCAGCTAGCAAACAAAAACGCCCTCTATCCGTGCGACTGTTGCACGCCTGTGATAGCAACAGGACCGTAGAATGCGACCCCGTCTCCAAGACTACATCTTGGAAATAAGCCGCCCTCCATCCGCGCAATTAGCAACTGCGGTAACCAAAGCCTTGGAAATGGATGTGCGCGGCGCTAAGGAGACGGTCAAATGATGAGAGCCATCCGCCTTTCCATTTGCATCATTGGTGGAGCACTAAAGCTTCAGGGCCACAAGTTGTTGAGGCCTCCAGCGAAAGGCCAGACCCACCTTACCGACACGTCAGCTGGCGTGACCAAAAGTAAGAGTGACAGTGGCGGAGGAGGAGGAGGGCGGAGGAGAAGGGAGGAGTGGCGGGAGGAGTGGGGGAAGAGGAAGGAGCAGGAGGAGGAGGAGGAGGACCAGTGTAAACCCAAGACTCGTCAACGATGTTGGAATAAAACCTCCCTCCAAGCTCCCTCTTCATAGGCCCCTACAAACATCCATCTCCACTGAAGGGATTTCTTCGTTGGGAGACGACCAGCTGAAGACCCTGAAGCGCGCAAAAACACCATTCCCGGGACTGGCTGAATCAACCGGACTGCTACGTCTTGACGATCCTGAGTCGTGCCAGAACATGACACCTGGGACTTCGATATCGCTGCGCTCTCACAATCCTGAGTCCGTCCAAAACACAATTTCTGGCACAGGAATATGCAAGACTCTTGTGCGTGGCACTCGAGCACAACCACATGTTGAAAAGGCAGCACCCGCAATCTGTGAAACTCTTGCCTTTCAACAAGACGAGCGTGCGCGGCCACAAGAAACGACTCGCCTTCAATCCTTGAAAGTCTAACTACCCGCCCTCAAGGCGTGAAACACTTGCCAATGCTTACAAAGAGTGAACGCGGGGCTAAAGCGAGAGCCACATTTTGAAAACGGCCCGCCCTCACTCCGTGAAACTCTTTCCAAATTCTAAAAGCTTCAGGGTCATCACTGGTGAGGCAGTCTCAGGGGAATGCCTGGCCCGCCCGTTCGACCGGCCTCGGAGTGCGACAGGGAGGAATATTTTGTAAGGAGGAGGAGGAGGAGGAGGAGGAGGAGGAAGAGGAGGAAGAGGAGCAGGAGGAAGGAGGAAGGAGGCGGAGGAAGGAGGGCAGAGGGAGGAGGGAGGGAGGAGGGAGGGAGAAAGGGGGACCGGAGGCAGGAGGAGGCAGGAAGGAGGGCGGAGGCACGAGGAAGCAGGGAAGGGGAAGGAGGGAGGGAGGACGCAGGCACGAGGGAGGCAGGCGGCAGGAGCAGCAGCTCTTGGACACGCCGTCGCCGACGAGGGCGTCGGCGCCCCCAGCGGCGACACGGCCGCGGGCGCCCTGGCGGCCGCCGGCGCCACGGCCGGCCGCGGCGCAGCGGGCAGCAGCGCGGGCGCCGCGGCGGCGAGCGGCACGGCCGGGACGCCCGCCGGGCGGAAGGTGAACAGCAGGGTGCCGACGGCTCGGGAGGCGCCGGCGGCCAATCCCAGACCTCACCCGGACCTCTCTGGGCGATTTCGGAGGCCCTGAACCCAAGAGGCATTCTCATCTCTTGGGGGCACGTCTTTGGCTTCCGCCGCCTGCCGCCGAGCTGCCGCGGGCTTCCGCCAGCGGAGACGGCCTCGTAGCACTTCCGCCGACCTTCCGCCGCCCTTCCGCCGGCTTCCACCGAGGAACAGGTGACAACCCCTTCGATCCTCGAAGGCAAGGCCCTTTCTGGAACGCCTCATCTGGCGGAGCGACTGGGGGGAGGAGATGATCCTGGCGAAGGACCCGACCGTGTGCAAATGTGAGTGCCGCACGACAGGCGGGACGAGCGAGGAGGGAGCTCCCCGTGGGGCCACGGAACGTGCGAGGGGTGCGCCGAAATGGGCGAGGGGGCGCGTGCGGGCCCTGACAAGACGAGCCTTCGGCGAAAGCTCCCCGTGGGGCCACGAACCTCTGGCGGACTGGTCAAGGGAAGGAAAAAACTCAAACATGCTCTCGCGTCGCGAAAACAAAAAAAACTCGACAGGAGGGTTCGGCCCGTTTACGACCCCCGGGGGACCCTCGCCAGACCCCGGGGTCATGGAAGAACAGCTCGGCCCGAGGAACTGGCCCTTGGGAAAGCGCCGAGACTTCCAGGGAGCCACTTCTCGAGCTGCCACCCCCACCATGCGCCGAGGGCGCCCCCGGCGGCCCAGGAAAGGCCCAAGGCGTCCACGGGGCGGCTGCCCTCCACCCCGCGCGCCCCGCCCTGCCCCGGGGGCCGTCCGCAGACCTGTCTGGCAGGCGGCGTCAGAGCGAACCCGTTGACCGTTGAGGTCGAGGCAGGCGCGGGGATGCCACGGCAGGCGAAGTTCCATGGTCCTCAGAGCGCGTGCCAGCGCCAGCGTGCGCTTGTCCACCGAGGCCCTTCCACACGGCGCAGGCGGCGCAACGGGGGCCGACACAGGCTGCGCGCCCTTGGCGGAACCGCAAAATAAGCACACGCTTGGGCCAACACAAGTCCCGAGGACGATCGAGAATCGGGCACCGAAGACGGGGAAGCAGCGTTCCGCCGACACCCGACGACCAGGTTTGTCCAATCCGCGGCCCCAGAGCTCCCGACGCCTTCCCCGGGGGTAGTCTCTCGTCTTTGATCCATTTCTGGTGGCACCGCGGGGCCCGATAACGGGCCCCAGAGGCCGAAATTTGGGAAGAAAGCCGACATGGATAAACATACCGGCAGAGATCTGGGTCGGCAGCGATCAGGAGCCTTCAGCGGCCATCGGCGACCTGAGGGGGCCTTCTCGGCCACGCCCCGGTCCGGGGTCTGGTCCAGGCCAGGACGGCTGGCGCCCCCCGAGGATGGCGGGCGTCAGCGGCACGGAGCTGCGGCCCTCCGCCGCGCGCGCCAGGAGCGCCTGAGGTGACGAAGGAACAGCACGAGTTCAGCCCTGTAGGTGGGAGGAAGGAGGAAGGGTGAGGCGACGAAGGCGCCAGTAGGCAGGATCAGTCAGGGCCGGATCGGTACATCGGACTGGCTGCATCGGCGCGGCAATCGGCATCGAGTCGGGTCGGCTGCGTCAGAGTACACGACAGCGCCATGCAAGCACCGGGCCCTATCAGATCGTCGGAATATCCGAATCGAATCGGATCGGGCAGGCTGGAATCGCCATCGAACCGGATCGATCGGATCGAAGTGTCACAGAAGCGGATCCCTTGGACAAACTGGGGCACGAAGCGGGCCACGAACTTGCCTGGGCGCCCCCGGCAATTCCGTGTGCTTAAAAATCTGCGGCGCGGCGGGATGGACACCCCTGGCAGCCCGCCCAACGGTGCGGGCGTTGGACCACGCTCCCCTCTCATCATTGTCGCATGCACGCGAACCGTCGGCACTGCGACCATCAGCTTTAGCAGCGCTGCGCCCTGGGCCCTACTAACGTCGTCGCCGCGGCAACAACACAATCCGGCTCCCCACCCCATTTTTCTTTTGGAAGGGAGTTCGTGCACGCCCCCTTTTCGTTACCAAGGGTTGGACACCGATGAGAAGTAGACCCTGCTGAAGGTATGGGCGCGAATTGACGGACCCCGAGAGGGGCCCGCGTCCGAGCGGGGACCCCATCCAGCAACACACGCTCACAGCCCCTGCGAAATTCGCCTTCGAGTTGTCTGGGGGTCGCACAGGTTTGGGTGCCAGGAGTCAGCTCATGATGAGGGGCGAGCGGCTTCGGGGAGGGACGAAGGACGGGGGAGCAAGGGGGGGCGGCGGTGTCAAGTCGGCGGATAACACCTTCTGCCTGCACCTGAACCGAATAACTGGAGCCCCTCGTTGATACTCCCCTGGGAGAGCTCAACGGCGCAGTGGAACAAGGAACGGCATAGAAACACAAACTTTTGACAGTCAGGGCTTTTTACGTTTGCTGCCCTTCGATGGCGGGGCTCCCTGCAGGAGCGAGCAGGGGAGCCGCCAAGGCGGTCTCGAGGCGCCAGGGCGGCCGGGCCCTCTCGGGGCGGGGCGCCTGTGGCCGTGGCCCTCCGGAGCAGCACGGCCACGGCGGCGCCCGCGAGGACGAGGAAAGATACCGTGCGGCCGCGGCCGCCAGGGACCCTCGCAAGAAACCCAGCCCTGAAATGGGGGGCCACAGGCGAACCCTACCCCTACCCGCCCACGACTTCTGAGGGGGAGTGAGCCCCACCCTCCCCCTCAGGAATCGTGGGGGGGCAGGGGTAGGGTTCGCATGTGGCCCCCCATGAAAACCCACGCGCGTGGCGCACCTGAGGGGGAACCGGGAGCACACTGAAAGCAGCAGCATTTCTTCAACGGCTGCGGGGAGTCACCGCGCAGCGCGCGGAGCGGAGAAACACAGGGTGCCCTGACGAAAAAGCATCTGGTTTCTTGATGCGCGCCCCCACTGTATGCACCTCCAGTCCCTCACCTTCCATCGAGGAGTAGAGGAGCAGCAGCGCCTGCAGGTCCACGCGACCGATGCCCAGGCAGATCTCCTGTGGCGCGCCGACAAACTGCGACGGCAACGATGTCGACGTCGACCTCGACCTCGACCTCGACCTCAAAAACGACCTCGACCTATACCTCGACCTAGACCACGACCTCAAACCATCGACGACGACGACGGCGACGGCGACGGCGACGGCGACAGCGGCGACGGCGGCGGCGCCGAGACGAATGCTACGACGACGACGGTAACGACGATGCTGGCGACGCGCGAGGACCAGGAAGATCTCCTGCACCGCGCTGACGACCACGACGCGGAACGCGAGCACGCGCCCAGCGCCGGGCACGAGGAAGCGATCCTCCGCGGAGGCGTTCGCAAGTTGTCGGAGTGCTTCGCACGCTCCCGGATGGTCTTCGCATAGTTTCCGAATGCCCTCGGGGGAATTTAGGAAGGCTTGGGAGATGTTCGGACATCTGCACATAACTTCAAACGACTTCGACAGCGACAGCTTCTGAAGGCTTCGTAAGGCGTAAGGTTTCAGGGGAGGGGCGGAACGGTTTCGGACGATTCAGAAGGCCTCCGCAGTTTTCCGAATGAATCCGGCAGTTCTTCGAAGGGCTTCGGATGGTTTCGGGATGGCTCTCGGAAATCTCCAATGGTTTCGGATGGCACTGAAGATTTTCGAAAGCTGAGGGAGGGAGGGGGAGCCCAGAATCGCATATCGATCGAATCGCTGGCACAATCGACCTGGCCAAATTGAAGCTCGTCCTGGGCTGCCCTGGGGGGTGCAAAATGGAGTCGACCTGTGCCGCACGCAGACATCGGCACCAACAAGAAGCAGAGGGTCCACGTCGACTGGCAATTCCGATCCTGTCTTCCTCCTCCTCCCCCAGATGTCTTCGGAGGTCTCCCAGTGTCCCTGGAGGTCTCCGGAAGCTTCTGGGTCCCCCCTGGAGACAGATTTTTTGGAATCGGCGATAACCCGGGTTATCCGGGGGGGAGGGGGCCGGCCGATAATCTAACCTTCGCGCTGTGGGCAGCCCTGCATATGCCCGCGCCCCCCCCATCACGGACCTGCACAACCGGCAAGGTTAGGTTATCCTGGGGGGGGGGAGGGGGGGGGCAAGCCCGATAACCCGAGTTATCGCCGGACCCTTAACAAAAACAGTCTCCTGGAGGCCCAAAGACGGCCAAAAACATCCTCGAATCTGGATCATGATCGATCCTGTCGGTCACGCGACCCCAGGGAGGGCAGGACCCCCTCTGGCAGAAATACGCAGGGCTCGACGAGGGCAGCTGGCTTTGCCACACGACGACGACGACGACGACGACGACGACGACGACGACGACGACGACGACGACGACGACGACGACGTCCGACCAAAGTCCACCCAGAATCGATCCTCGGACCCCTCCCAACAAGGGCTCCCAACTTCGCGCTTCGCGCTGCGCGAAGCGCGAAGTGCGAATAACTTCGCGCTCTGGCGCCGCCTCCCAGGGGAGAAGAGGAGGATGAGGAGGAATCTGAGCCGAACCGCGAAACGCGAAGCGCGAATAACTTCGCCCCCTCGAGGGCGCCCTTGCCCCAAGGTCCATCCTGGCCACTTCTCCGAGCTGCACCCGGCCGTGGCGACGAGAGCCTCCAGTCGCGAAAAAAACCTCGGAGACGACGCGGACGACGCCGACGACGACGACGACGACGACGACGACGACGATGACGACGTCCTCCCAGCGCGGCCGCCGGTCGCCGCGCGGACAGCGGCCCGTGCGGCCCAGCACCGCGCCGTCCAACACCACCTCCGCGAGGAGGGAGCCGGGCGCCGGGCAGGCGACCAGCCTGGCCGGGTCGTCGCCGTGGTCCCCACCGCCCTCGCCGCCGCCGCCGCAGCCGCTCGACGACGACCTCGGCATCCACCAGGCAGGTCTCGTATGGCGCGCCGGCAAACTGCGACGGCAACGACCTCGACATCGAACTCGGAATCGACCTAGACCTAGATCTCGACGACGACCACGGCCTCAACGCCATCGAGGACGACGACGCCGACGCCGACGCCGACGCCGACGCCGACGCCGACGCCGACGACGACGACGACGACGACGACGTCAACGACAACGACGATGACGACGACGACGATGACGACGACGACGACGACGACGACGACGACGACGACGGCGACGACAACGACGACGACGGCGGCGGCGGCGGCGGCAGCGTCGTCGTCGTCGCGTGTCGGAGGCTTCGTGGCGGCTGGAGTTTCTCGTCGCCAAGGCCAGGCGCAGCTCGAAGAACTTGAACAGGATGCCCAGGGGCCAACTTTTTGATGATTTTGGTCTGACATCGTGGTCGTCGAGATCGTCCTCTCCTTCTTGTGCTCCTGGTTCCTGGCTCCTGGTGGCTGGAAAAACGTCGCTCGAAGCCTCCCCCCCAAGGGCCAGTCGAGGGCTCATCAAACTGGGGCCAGGTGACCCCTGGAGCACCGCTCCAGGGGCCACCGGCGACGCACGTATTCTGTCGCGACGGGGAACGCAATTTGTAAAAGAGGACAGACAGAACTATCCTTCTCCTGCTCCTCCTCCTCCTCCTCCACCTCCTCCTCCTCCTCCTCCTCCTCCTCCTCCTCCTCCCCCTCCTCATCTTTCTCCTTCTGGTCGTCGTGGTCGTCCCCTCCTTCTGGTCCTCCTCCTCCACCTCCTCGCTGCCTCACTGAGCGCGTCGGCAGGGCGAGGGGGGCTTTTCGCATCAGCATTCCGCATCTCGTGCGATCATGAAGCGGGGTACTGCCGATATGGAGTCGGACCGAGGTACAGGATCGAGGTCGCGCTTCGGGGAGGTTACCCTGACGTTCTTCGTGTTTGCTGGATGTTGTTGTGCATCCGGGGGGGGGATGCCCTCAAATGCTACTCGGTTTGGCAGGCGGAGGGTCTCACGCTCTTGAAGGATGTCTTTTATGTCCCGGGTCCGACTGTGCACGAGTTGAGGGTGGGCCACTCTCAGCATGCCATGGCTCTCGCATAAGCGCCGTGCGCAGCCTGATGGCTTGGGAAGGTTGCGCGGATGAGGCACAAGTGGTCTTCAAAGCGCGACTCTCTCTCTCTCTCTCTCTCTTCCCGTAGCGCCGCGCACACTCGTTTCACAGGCTTGTAGGAATTACAGAGATGGAGGGCGGCTCATTTTCAAAATGTTGCTCTCGCGACAGCGCCAAACCCATGGGTAGATCTTCCACCTGCCTTACGCATGGAGGTCGGTTCCTCTTCAAGATGCGTTTCCGCCTCAGCGCCGCGCACATGCATGAATCTTCCAACTACCATACGAATTCAAGCCCGCTCCTGCTCAAAATGGGGCTGTCACGCAAAATTATGTCATTCTGAAGGTCTTACCGAACTGTGGGATGCTCGGACGGACGGACAGCGGCTTCATTTTCAAATGGGGATGTTGCTTTATGTCGATTGAGATGTTACTGTCATAGGTGTGCAAAACATGTGCGGAGGGTGGTTCCTCGAAAAACTGAGCCACTGTTGGCCATTTCCTCTGCTGACTGCTGATAGCCCTAGCCATTTGCCATTGGCCATTGGCATCTCTGAACGGAGAGCTGATCCTTTTCATACTGGCATATCGCCTGGATAGCAGTAGCATC
>CAUYUJ010000882.1:98895-103895 GCA_963575745.1 Prorocentrum cordatum
AAGCAAATCCCGCAAGGCGCCGCCGCTGCCTCGAACTTCGGCGGGGACCATTGCGCGGGGAGGGGAGGGCCCAGCAGCGCTCGGGAGCAGAGCGCTCTATAGGCACCGCGTGCCGCCTGCAGGCATGCATGTGCTGCTTACTGGCTGCGCTGGGCAGCCGGCCAGCCAGAAGCCACGCTCTGCTTCCCGTACCGAGGGACCGACCGCCGACGAACCGACTGGTCGGTCAAGGAACCGAACATCAAGTCCCACCAGCCCTTTGGGCGTGAGTGGTTTGGAGAGCCCGCTCTGTCCTCAACCCCCCTTCTTCCCCTTCGGGGAGGGGTTTACCCCTCCCCCTACCCCCTCCCCCTGGACCTGGAGAGGGAGTTCCGCGGGTCGTCAGGGGGGTCTTTTTCGACGTCTGGTCGGCCAAGGAACCGAACACCAAGCTCAGCACGGCGGGGGGCGGCGGGCGACGGGGGGAGCGGCGGCGCAGGGCGGAGCGCGGGCGGCACGGCTCCCCCTCGCTCCCGCTGGCCACAAAAAGAACAGGAAGGGCACAGGAGAGGACACAGGAAGCAGGAACTGAAGGGGCCACAGGACACACAAATAAATACACACAAATAAAAAACTTCCCCATATTTTCCCATATTTTCTGGGTTTCTGTCCTCCCCCACACTTCCCATATTTTCCTATATTTTCCGGGGAATCGAGGATTAATTGTGTCTGTGTGTTTTTTCCTCTCCTGAGGAACAGCAAGCAGCAGGGAACAGAAAGGGGGAGAGCCAAGGGACAACAGCAGGCGAGGTGGGGGAGAGCAGCAGGGGGAGCAGACCAAGGGAACCGCAGCGGGCAGCAAACCGAGGACCAGGAGGGAAACGATACCGACGGCGGCGACAGGACGAGCCGACGGCGGGGACGACCGAGGAGAACCAGCAGCAAGGGCAAGGAAATGAAAAGAAGGAAGGAAAAGGCCAATGTCCTCAAGACACTCCACCCAGTCTGAGGGACCATGGCTGACCCTGAATTAGCCAAAACAACACGTCCAGACACGAAAGAGGTTAGCCTTCAACGGCAAAACAGATATCGGAAAACCAGCCAGCCAACCTCGAAAGACCCACAACGGTCGCAAACGCTGTCGATACCATGCAGGAGCAGGGGGTACAGGGGAGGAAAACTAAGGAGCCACAGGGAAACGGGGGACAACAGGTGTGGGCCCTCAATATGTCACCCCAACCCACGAGGGGCAGGAGGCACGGGCGGAGGAGGAGGGATGGGCCACGCCGAGCGGCGGCAACAAGACGGAGCGACCGAAGCGCTTCGGGCAGTTCGGGGCGACGGCGAAACAGCTGCCTGAGCCGAGCTTTGACCGGGAAGCCCCCAGGGACCTGGGAGCCCGTCCTTCGGCCAATCCGAGCGCGCCGCGCGCGGTCACGAAACCTCCCCCATTGTTGCCGCAGACATCAGAGCGCTAAAGGAGAAGCATCACCTCCCAACTTCTGTCCACGATGTCAGCAATCCACCACGGGGACAGATACCAATGCGACATCGCTCGGGGTTCGGGCACACACGAATGATGCCGAAGATGGTCATCAACGGTTTCCTCCACGCAACCAAAGGCGCAACCTAGCGAAGTCGCGCGACTTCGGCTCGACGCGCACACACCTCTGCACGCGACCTTGAGGACACCCGTCACTAGGTGCATCGCGCTGTCTTTCTCTACCTGCCGCATCCTCCTGGCCAGGGCCTGGAAGTCGGCGACCGAGAATCGGCCGGGCCCCACCCGCCTAGACGCCCTCGTGGCCAAGTGCGGACCAGGACCACTGGGCCACGGAGGGCCTTCAAACGCTTCGCCCAGTCGCCCAGGTCCACGACTGCTTCCACCAAGCCCAGCTCGTCCGCGCGAGAATGAACTCGTCGTCTTCCACAGACACTACCAATGCCTCAACATCTTGATGGATCTCATCAAATCTAGAAGAAGACATGAAGAATCGAAATTTTATGACCCTCAGCTGCTTCATCACTGGGCGCAACTGCAGTTGGTTGGCCACGAACGACATGCAATTGAAGTGGCAGAGACGGATCACCCGCGGGAGCCGCAGCCCTAGCCCACTAAGCCTCCGAACAGTTATCCAGAACTTCGGAATCGCACTGCCCCGAACTTTCGATGGGGCACCAGGCCCCAGCCAGAACTCAAGATGAAGAGCCGCACGAACATAACCAATGACCTCGGCAAAACTACTCCTCCTTCGCCAAAAACCCGCGAGCAGTTCAGGCGTCAGCACCCCTGCAACTAGCACCTCCCACTTCGGCAGGTTCAATCCCAGGGCGACTGCCCTCTCGAGAGCAGTCGCTCCCAGGTAGGTTGGAGACCAGAGATGGCGCCGGCGAGGCAGAAGCAGAGATGTCGGCTTCACCCCCGATCCACCCGAGAACTGGGCCCAAGGCATACGCGAACAGCAGCATCGATGTCGGGCCCACTTGACGAACTCGCCTCGCAACCTCGACTCCAGAGGCCACGCCGCAGGGAAGTTAATCGCGGTGACCTCACCTCTTTGCAGCCCCCAGTAGAAGCCGCAAACTTCACGGGGGAAACGCATCGCCGCGAGAACCGCCAGGAGCCACACAACGACGAGCGAGGGGGGCGCAGCCCAACGCTCGATCCCGACAACGTTGCCCAGGAGCCCCCATCCCCCCCTGCAGGCCAAGCGAGATAGCAGCGCCCGGCGGTCTCGCATCCGCGCTGGGGAGGGCCAGGGGGAGGGGCCCACCAGGGGCGCGCACCAGCTCATCAGAGCTCTCGTCTTCCGCCAGGCCACCTGGCAGGACGCGCGCGCAACCCATTTGCACGCGCGCAGAAAGCGCCCTCCAGAGGCATCGCGCATCTCAGAATTCACCGCGCAGAGAACGTCTGCCGCGCAACCCGCCCGCCAAAGCCCACGCGGGACCCCCCCCCCCCCCCCCCCCCCCCCCCCAAGGGCAGGGCGGCGCGCATGACGCGCTCTTTCCACCAGCGACGCAATATCCAAGCGCCATGAAGCGGACACGATCAGCGCGGTTTCCGCGCGCTCCAAGATCTCAAGCCAGAGAGAGCGACCTGGTTCCTGACGCGCGAAAACTTGCCCCCAATGGGCCATGAGAGCAGCGGCCGAAGCATCGGGGGCGGGCGGGCGTTTCCGTCGGGGCCCAGAACCCCAGAGAGCCCATAACGCCCACGCCTCGCCCAAGCCCGTCGCAGGCGTCGAATCCGCGCCACCCTCCTGCGCTTCGCCGCGCCCCCCCCCCCCCCGCTCGCCCAGAGCCCCCCCCCCCCCGCCCCGCACCAGCGATGACTGCGCCGCGCAAGCGTTCACTCTGGGCCCTCGGGGGGCGAAGACTCAACTGAGCTTCTGGAAACGGAACCATCTGCCCGAATATCTCCATGGCGCGAGCGAGTTTGCCCACGGGGGAAAGCCGCCGCGGGTCGATCTCCAGGATCGCACTGCAACAGAGCCCATGGCACAACTCACGATGGGAATTAGATTTAGGAACCTGGGCGGGAAAGGCGAACAGGGCCCCGGTCGAGACGGCCGCAGCGACAGGGGCGCGGTCCGAGGGCGCCAAATTCACGACAGCATGACCGACTGCATTGACTGCGGCCAGGAGATCGTTCAGCACCGGCGCAGAGAGAGAGGGGGAGAAATTAAAAATGCGATCCTGACGAACAGCACCACGCACTGCGCCAGCAAAAAAAACACCCCTCCGCGCGGGACCTGGCTGATACATCTCAGCCCAAGAGCTCCATTCTGACGCGAAGGCACGCGCGCGTTGCCGATCCCCTGCTAGCCGCGCCCCGCCCACCCTAAACTGGCCCTCCTCCACCTCGCGACGCGCCGCCCTCCCGCGCGCCCGCGCAGGCCGCGGCGGGCCTCCCGCCAGCGGCTCGCGGCTGTCTGTGCCGCCGAGCGCGGGCCGTTCCTGCGGCTGCGCTGCGCCGTCTCCACCGCCCCGTGGGGCGCCGCTCCACCCGCCGGCGGCTGCGCTGCAAGTGGCCGCGCAAGCTTCGCGCGCATCTCGCCGTTGCTGACCCCTTCGTCTCCGCCCGCGCCCAGTGCGATGACCATCGCCTCGGCAGTCGCGATGCCAAGGTGCTCACGCGCGTGAAGCAGCCCGCTGGCGTCGATGTGCTCGTCTCCGCTCCGGCCCCAGATCCCGAACAGTCCTTGCGCGGACAGCTGCGCCCCTGCCGCGCACGCCCGCGCTGCCCAGGCCCGTCGGGAAAGCTTGCGACGCTCTGACTAGGACGAGAAGAATCTATTGACACAACGTGCTATTGATACGTTCCGGAGATTCCGGGATTTCTAACAGCCTTCGCGCGGGGTACACTTTGCGCCGAGCGTTGTCTACTCTGGCTGGCGCCGGCGGTCGGTCACCCATTCGCTATCGAGCGGTCGCCCGTAAGGGCCTATTTGGCACTTGCTGACCCCCCTTCTCGTTGCCGAGCGCGGGGGGGGGCGTTGGCGCGCCGCCCCATCGCCCACCGCCGCGCGCCGCGCGCCTCGGCGGATTTCAAAGACCCGGCAAGGCAAATCACGCGCGTCTCTGGAAAATTCTCTGGGGGTACAACTTGATCAAATCCTGGGGCGTTTTTGAACGTGTCCGGCCTACTCTCTGAAAAATACCAGAAACGTTTTTGAAAATTTCCGGGATCGATTTTGAAAAATTCCGGAATCCATTTTGAAAAATTCCGGATCTCAGAAATATTCGGATGTCCTGCGCGGCGGGCGCATTCCACCCCTCAAAACTGTTTCTTGAAAATAAGCGGAAGCGTTTTCTGACACATTCTGCAATCCAGAAATAATGTCCGGGCGGTCCGACGGGCGCGGCCGGCTGATTCACGCGTCGCGCCGCGCGCGATTGGGCGCAGCGCACGCCGCGCGTTGCGCCCGCGAACAGCACTCAAAGGGGCCACCTCGAAAACAGCGCCACGGCAGCTGCGACTCGCGGACCCCCCAGAGCAACACAGCATGCAGCTTGGA
>CAUYUJ010000883.1:0-5000 GCA_963575745.1 Prorocentrum cordatum
GCAAAGAGGGGGGTGATGATTAGGGGGGGGTGGATATCATGGCGGGGGCCATGATATCTCCCCAGATCTTATGGCGTCTCTTCTTACTTCAATACGTCCCCAGCCCCGCCCTGGGCCGCGCACATGCCGCCGGCCATAATTTGCGCCCCTCCCTTTTGGACGCCCCCCTCTTGGGCGCCCCCGAAAGGGGGGGCGAAGAGGAGGAGGAGGAGGAGGAGGAGGAGGAGGAGGAGGAGGAGGAGGAGGAGGAGGAGGAGGAGGAGGAGGAGGAGGAGGAGGAGGAGGAGGAGGAGGAGGAGGAGGAGGAGGAGGAGGAGGAGGAGGAGTAGGAAGGGGAGACGGGAAGCCAGAGTAAACCCAACACGTATCAGCGTCGCTGCAATACACCCTCCCGTCCCGAGTCCCCTCCTCTGTGGCCCTTGCCAACATTGTTCCTCCCAGCCCTCCTGTGTGAGTGGGGTCATCGCTTTGATAATCTGCAGCGCGCGCGTCTCCTCGTTCTTCTCCTCCTCCTCCCCCCTCCCACAGTGGAGGCCCGACCACAAGAAGCCTTCCACAAGAAACCGAACCCTGAGACCCCAGGACGTCCATCGATTTTTTGTGTGGGAACGTCACGATGTCCATCGCAAAACCAACGAAACCCAAGAAACCCAGGGCACCCTGGAGGCAAGCAGGGTGTTTCTTGGCATGAGCCTCCACTGTATTTCTGCTGTCCGCGTGGCCGTTTCGGCACCCCCCTCGCGCGTTTCGTGGCCCCATTTGGGAGCCCCACGTGCAGTCTCAGAGCTGGCGCCGCCGTGTCGCGGCGCTGCGCCCACGTTCCGCACAGCCCTCGAGGATCTTTTGGGGCCCCGCAGAAATCTCTACCTACCCATCGGTGATTGAAAGTAGGTAGTTCTGGAGTCCCAGATTCCAATCTGCTTTAAGCGCCTTCCTATCTCAATGATCGAGTGGCTTCACCTTTGCCGTCCTCTTGGGGGGCTGGCGGACACCCAATCTATTTTCACCCCCTTCCTACTTCATGTTATCTACCTACTTCTTCCGACCGATGGGAGGAGGGAGGAGGTAGGAGGAAGGAGGGAGGATGAGGGAGGGCGGATCGGCGCGCCCAGTGGTTACACGTTCGTGCCCGGAGGACCGGTCCTGGCAGCCACTACCAGACCCAAAGATCCAACGTATCGAGAGGTTTTTCGCAGGTTTCGGCCCCTAGGGGCCCTCGCCGGGCCTCGGGGCCGTGAGAAAACGACTCAAGACAAAACACCGGTCCTGGGGAATGGGTCGAGACTTCCGGGGATTCCGTATTCAAAAAAATCACGACATCGGATCTCTGTGGATTGCGCCAGAGACCCAGAAGACCGAGGAACGAGTGGGCAAAGTGCCTGCGTGATCGACGTCCTCGGTAGCAAATCGTGGGAGCCTGGCGTACCCTGTAAATTCCGTCTTTAGCGTCGATTTGCGTCGATTAACGTTTGGGAATCGATGAGATAGCGCCGATTTAGCGTCGGTTAGCGTCTATTTTTGCGTCGATTAGCGTCGAGTTGTCACCGAAGTGGACGAAGTGCCTGCGTGATCTACTTCTTACCGGCTTCAATGCAGAAGAGGAAGTACTGGAGTGTCTGCGCGACGCTACAAAACGGGCAGATCTCACACTGAACTTTACAAGCCAGTGAAAGACAATTAGATCTAGATCCGCACCATTGGAGTGAGTCGTTGTCTGTGTGAACTGGCAGAGCCGCCCTGCCGCTCTTCGCTGTCTGTTTTTCTCCCCACCTGCACACGATATAGCTGAAGAATCGGTTGGCGAGCCGCTGCTCCTGCAAAACGGGGAGGAAAGGTCGGCATCGTCTCTTTCCGCCCACGCGCTCCGGCGTATGGCTTGACTGACTGACTGATTGCACGAATCGTGGCCCCATAGGGCCTGCTACGGTTCCTGTCGGCGCTGACGCATGGCGGCGCCGCCCACTCGGCACACCTCTCACACGGTTCGTACCCCTGAGAAGGCCCCACCTTCGGTTTCGACGCATGGCACCCTTGCCCCCCTTCCGGCACGCCCCTCACGCGTTTCGTCCCGTTGTTGGGAAGCCCCACCTGCGGCCTCAGTGGGCGCCGACGTGCGACACCACCGCAACGAAACGGCCCCAGTGGCGGGGTCCGCGTGGCGGCGCCGCCCATTTCGGCACGCCCCTCACGAGGACCGTGGCCACACAGGGAGCTCCACCTCCGGCACCGGCGAGGGTCCGCAGGATGGCACCGCTTCTTCGGCTCACCTCTCACGAGGATCGTTGCCTCGTCGAGAGCTTCACCTGCAGGCCCTGGCGGGGTCCGTACGGCGGCGCCGCCCACTTTCAGCGCACCCTTCACCAGGATCGTGGCCTCCTCGTATGGGGATTCTACCTGCTGCCTCACTGGGAGGTTCGGCATGGAGGTGCCGTCCACAGGGAAATCCGTTCACGGCATCAGTGGCAGGGATCATATGGCGGCGCCGCCCATGTCGGCGCAACTGTTACAAGGACCGCGGCCATGTAGGGAGCTCCACTTAAGCCCCAGTGACAGGGTCTCTATGGCGGCGCCGTCAATTTCAGCGCACCCTTCGCGATGTTGATGGCCTATATCTTTCCCCTTTCATCCCATTTTTACTGCTCTCCTTCTGTCCCATCCTCTCCCAATCACCCCTTCATCTCTCCCTCTTCCTCTCCGTCTCCTTAGTCTTTTTTCTCTTCCTCACCATCTCCTTCGCCTTTCTCGCCTCCTTCTTCTTCTCTTTCGCTTCTTCTCTCTTTCCTTCTCCTCCGTATCCGCCCATTATTCTTTGGTTCTTCTTTTCTTTGCTGCACATTCCTACATTCCTCCTGCTATTCTTGCTGCTGCCGTTGGTCCTCCTCCCCGTCCCTCCTCTTTTTTCCCTGCTCCTGCTGGTTTGTCGTATCCTTGATATTTGTTCTAGTCCTCCTGCTGCGTGCTCCCCATTCTGCTCTTATCTGTCGTTCTTATGCTCCCGATCTTCTTTCCTCGGATGTCTGCCGCCCAGGTGGTCGACAGCGACGAGGGCTCCGATGATTCAGAGGACTCCGAGTTAGACGACGATAGCGACAGCTGATGCGCTGGCACGCTGGGGACTTCGCCGGCAGCAGGTTCCGCAGGAATGGGTCGATTGGCGGAGGGAGAGGGGGGCGGAAGGACAGGAGGGGAGGTAGGAGCAGGCTGAGTACATGAGGGGGGCGGGGGAGGACCACGGCGAAGGCGAAGGAGGAGGAGGAGGAGGACGAGGAGGAGGAGGAGGAGGAGGAGGAGGAGGAGGAGGAGGAGGAGGAGGAGGAGGAGGAGGAAGAGGAGGATTACGTAGGATGAGGATGTGCTGGGAAGGAGGAGGACGACGAGGAGGAGAGGACGAGAAGGAGGAGGAGGATGAGGAGGAGCCAGGAATGAGAAGGAAAGGGCAGGCGGTGGAGGTGGAGAGGCGGGGATAAGAAAAAGCGCATCGTGCCAGCTCTGCGTTTTCCGTCGCTCTGAAGCCGCGAATCTGCGGGCAGCCGTGTCTCGGTGCCGAGCCTGCGATGTCATGCACGCATTTGCAAGACAGCATCGCGTGCGGACGTGTGTACACACGCTCGATCGGCGAACGAAAACAGCCTCACTGATATATCAGTGCGGTGACTGAGACAGGACATTCGACTTTGTCCTGGGAGTGCCACGGAGCGATCCGAGAGATGCAGTCGTGAGTTTCGGCGACGAGTCTCAGGGGTCAGGGCCTCCCTCTGCCCGTCCTGCGTCTTCCTCCCGCCTCTCCTTCTCCCCTATTCCCTTCTCCTCGCCCTTTCCCTCTATCATTTCCCGCCGCTTCCCCTCCTCTCCCCACTCCCATCCCCCCTTCCCCTTCCCCTCTCCTTCTGCCTCCCGCCTCCCTCTTCTCTCTGTTCCTCTCCGCCCCACCATCTCCCACTTCCGTCCCTCTCGAGGAGGAGGATGAGGGCGTTAGCTGGTGCAGGTGGGCAATTGGGATCCGAGAGACGTGAGTCACATAGCCTTTACAAGCTGCTTTATCCTGCGTTTGAGACTCTTCGACGCCTAGCCTTCAGCTGCCCACAAGGAACGACAATCCGTCCTCTTCCTGTCCCACCTTCCCCTCTCTCCTTCTGCTCCCCCTGCTACTGCTCCTCCATTACGTTCCAGAGGCTGCGGCCTCGCCAACCTGGTCTGAACTAGGCCCAGACGATTGCCAGCAGCAGTGAGCTTCTTCTACTTTTCTGCTTCCTGCTCCTGCTCCCCGTCGTCCTCCTCGTCGTCCTCGTCCTTCTGCTGCTCGCTGCTCCTGCTGCCCCCCCCGTCCGTCACATGTCAGTGGCTTTTCTAATTTCACGCCGCCTCCAGGAGGCGTTCCGTGACCCACGCATCAGAGCTTTGCGCAGCCACGCTCGCATTCTGCATGGTAATTGGCTATGCCGCGGAGAAGTCAGCCTGATCTTGCTCGTTGTCCTCGTCATGCTCTTCGCCCTCCTCTTCGCACTCGCCCTCCCCCTCGCTCTCCTCGTCATCGGTCTCGTCCTCCTCCTTGCCCTCCTCGTCCTCGTCCTCGTCCTCCCCGCCAATTCCTCCTCCCCTCGGCAGTGGTTCGTCTTCACCCCAACATACTAATACTATGTGTGCGTCGCCCCCCCCCCCCGCCCGGGGCGACGCGCGCACCGAGAAATCTTATAGTATGTGCGTCGTGGCGGGCGCTTTCTGGCCGTACCGCTCGGGAAACGGTATGCTACAAGATGGTTATACGAGATGTTCGGGTAGGACGCATGCCTCCGAGGAGGACACATAGTACTAGTATGTTCCTGTGCGTCCCATTCGTCTCGCCCCCTCGCCGCAGCGCAGAATCCGCTGCCTGCGGCCGCCATGGCGGCGCTCGCCCGCATGTCGCCGCTGCACGCGCAGGGGTCGCCCCGCGCATGACCCTCGGAGGGGATGGGGGAGGGGGTCCCTCCCTCCCCCCCTCCTCCCCCTCCCCCCCCTCC
>CAUYUJ010000883.1:10000-12500 GCA_963575745.1 Prorocentrum cordatum
CTTTCGCGTGCCCCGCCGGGGCAGCCCTGGGGCCGTCCATTCGCTCAGGTGCACGGCGCTAGAGGACTCGTAGGGGGGCCCCCCCCAGTTCCTCGGGCAGCTGGGTGCCGACGTGTTCCGCTTCAGTAGCGATGCCGCCAACGTGGCCAACGCCGCCCCAGTGGCGCGCGACCGGGTCACCCAGGCCGGCATCGGCGTCCATGACAGCGCGGTGATCGCGCCCGCGCCCGCGATGGTTGTTCTGCGCTGAGCAAGCGCCGCGGGTCTCTCGCGCGTCGCCATTTTCCTGGGCTCGGTCTTGTGTGTGGCGCGGTCCGAAAAGGGGCGTTCGGCGAGTGACGGCCCGCGGGGTGGCCGTCAGGACCGCCCTCGCCATCGAGATCGTGCCCGCGAGGGCGCTGTCCTGCGCGGGGAAGGTGCGGCGCGCTCCCCGTTCCTCGCCGTCGGCGCGCTCGTGGGCGTGGTGCGCTTCGGGGCTGGCCGCGCCCCCCCCCCCTGGATCCCCGGGCGTGGCGGGCGCCTCTTCGGATGGGGGGTCCGAGGCGTTCCCGGGACATTGGCCCAGCTGGCCCAGCAGGGCCAGCGTCGCCAGGGGGCCCGTGGGCAGGGGGGCTGGCATTCACTCGGAGATTGTTGAGCGCAGCTTCTCGGGCCCCTCTGGGCGTCGCTCTCGCGCGGCTCCCGTCTCGGTTTCTGTTGTTGTCGTTCCCCGGGGCTTGCATTGGCTGTCCATCCTCGCGATTGGAGCGCGCTGCGTCTACAGGGCCGCCAGGGTTTTTTCGCGGCTCGTGCCCAAGGGGGGAGGGGCTCCCGCGCGCCTGCCTTCGGGCCCCATTGCGGCTGGGTTGGGAGGGAAGGGGTTCCCGCGCTTCCGCCCGCGGGCCCCGCCCCCCCTCCCAAGGTCGGGTTCGTGAAACCTGGGGCATTTTTTGCGGTGTGGCCGCCTTGTTTTCTGTTCCCGTGAGTGTCTCGAAGGAGAAAAAACGCATTGAACGTGAACTTTTGGCGCTCCGCGCGGATTTATTGGGTCCGCGCTGGGCCCCCTCCAGCGGCGCCTCCGGCGCCGCCCCCGGCGCGTTCCGCGCGCCGGGGAGGGGTGTCCAGTGCAGATCCAACAGAATTGCGCGGAGCGCCAAAAGTTGATGGTTATGTTTTTTTTCCTTCTTATAGTGTCCGTTCAAGTCCGAGAAGGTGGAGGAGCCGATAAGATGGGTATCCATGCCGTGTCGAAGATCAAGGGCGTGGGCAAGAGCGAGACTTACGACGCCCGCGACGAGTGCGGTTCGCACGTCATCGGCAGGGGCAAGGGCGTCTTCAGCTCCAGAGGCTGAGGGTATCGGGTCTGCGCACGCAGAGCCATAGCGGCTATCTTCGCGGCAGCGAGTGAAAATCGTGACGTCTATCTTCGCGCCTTCTGTTCACGAGTGAACCATGGCGCCTATCTTTGCGGCAACTGCCGGGGTGGGGCGGGGCTCCCGCGCGCCCGCCCTCGGGCCCCGCTCCGGCGCGGGGGCGCGGGGAGGGTTCCCAGCGCTGCGCCGCTTTGGGGCCCCGCCCCCTAGCTAGAGTGCGCTTGGTCGTTGAAGCCGAGGCCCTCGTTCAGGAGGGGGCAAAACACGCGCGCAAACGAAACTAATCGTCGATTCCAAGGAAGACATGGGAAAATATGGAGTGGGGGGGAGATGAAAACCCAGAAAATAATAGAAAACATAGGGGATCCTGGGACTTGTGTGTATTTATTTTGTGTCCCTGGGCCCCTTCATTCTTGCTTCTTCCTCGCCGCGCGCGCGGTTTCAACGCTGCGCGCGTGCCGCGTTGCCTTTCGCGGGCGGGCCCGGTGCGGCGACGGAATGCCGCGGGACTTCTCTCTCCCCTCCGGGTCCCGTGGCTATTTGTGATTCTCTTTTCTCGTCGTCGTGCCCTTTTCTCCCTGCCGCCCCCCTCCTCTTCCTCCTCCTCGTCCTCCTCATCCTCGTCCTCGCCCGCGCCGAAGTCGTCGCGCCGAAATCGTCGTAGCCGTGCGGGCTGCCCATAGTCACTCGCGCGGTCGGGTATTCCATGCCAGCTAGGCAAGGGGCCCTGGATGTGCGCCGGGCGGCCACCTGGGCCAAGCATAGGCAGGTCGCGCCATACCCACCGTGGAGGCCTTGTGCGGCCACAGGGAAAATGGGACACGATGATGAGCTTCGGGAGTTCATTTTGATGAACGAAGACCTCGCCTTCGGGTCGGGAGGGTTCATGGAGGCGAACACTGTCGTAACGGCGCCGGTGTTGGACACTCCAGTAGTCCCAGCGATCACCGTCGATTCCCCGGGGTGTGTGGGGGTGGGTGGGGTTTCTTGGTCCCCGTGAGGTTTGCCTTGCGCCTGCCTGGAACAGGCCCGGATCTCGTCGTGGGATGGAGAAGGGGGGGAGGGGGGACTCTTTTTTTCGCATTTACGAAATGCCCACCCCCTTGACGTGGTATGTGCGATGCGGCGTCAGGGGGGGCCTGCACACT